>JAXQQM020091380.1:0-222887 GCA_034641835.2 Pinus albicaulis | reverse complement strand
GGAAGAATACATTTACAGAGATAAGCAGTGCATTGAAGGAGAATTAACAGGTGATGGGCAAAGTCGTCTTAACAGTGGAACGAAGATATTCCCATAGATTTAATTTATGGAGGAGCAGAGTCATTCAAGACAGTCATTTCGGGCGTTTAAGCCCTCAACAACCAAAATGAATAAAAATTGAATTAAACAGGCAGAAGTATTTTATTTCTGATTTGGCGGGACAAGTGGTCCCCACCACTTAAGCTCTAAATCAGAATCGCAAGTTTATTTTGGTGAAGTAGTGTTATGTTGATATGGAGTCCTGCGATGCGATGCAATCCAATCGCAATCGCAAATCGCAACGCAAATGAAACATAAAAATGTCTTGTGGATGTGGCAGTGTTCCATAGTGGAACGGTTGTACTCAATACAACCAAATGTTACATTATAAATCGCCCCCACTAACAGCCGAGGCCCGTGGGTCCACTTGACCACGTGGCGATGTTTTAATGAAATCGCACGTCTTGAATCGCAAGGTTTATTCGGCGGAGTTTTGTTATGTGCTCTGATCAAAGGCCGGACCCGATCAAGTTATATGCCTTAGTTTATGGCAAATCGCAACTGAGTTCCCAATCGCAATCGGAAGCGCTTATGTTTTGGGTCCGATTGCACATTGAAATTGGCAGACCCGATGGTGTTATACGATGGAATTAATAGATTCAATCATGTACAGGATCTTAATCGCAATCAGAACTTTCCGATTGGAACATCAACACACATTCAAGAAGGATGGGAGAAATGTAAGGATGAATTAATTGTCATGGGCCGCAACCACAAATTGCAGAGGAGAGTTGATTATGGTGTTGAGCAGAGTCGTCTTTACAATGGAACGAAGTTATTCCCGTAAATCTAATTTACGGAAGAGCAGTGTTATTCAAGACAGTCAATTCGGGAATTTAAGCCTTCAACAACCAAGTATGAAGAAAATTTATGAAAAGTATGATTAAACAGCGGAAAGACTTTAAATCTTTGAATGTGGCAGGACAAGTGGTCCCTACCACTTGAGTGCAAAATCGCAAGAGCGCAAGTTTACAGATTCAGAAATTGCCCATCGCAAAATTCCCATTTGCGATGTGCGATCAGCGCAAAATCACAAAAGCACATATTATAATCATCGCCCCCCCGCCATCGCAAGTTCCGTTGTTTGCGATATGCGATCATCGCGCCATCGCGTGATCGCAACATCACATGATCGCAATATCGCATTTCCGCCATATGTTATTTCCGCCGGTTGTAAGTTGCAATGTGGGCCCGAAATCGAAGATTGAATATTATTTGAAGAATCCAAAAGTTATATGGATATATATATTACTGATGAGTCAGTGGCTCGTTAATGTTTATAATATTATATGGCGGAGACAAAGATTGGGGTTTCAAATTGGATTGGCACAATTATTAATACAAAGCGATTGAGATGTATGGCTGTTCCGCTTGCGGAACTCACCACATCAACAAGACACTTGCATATGGAAATGCATTGGATATTGTTTATAAAATCTGAAGGGTTAAACTTTGGGTTAAAGGCTTGGCGCACATAGATAATTTGAATTTCCTTGCTTGAATGAAATAAATTAAAAAGAATTTGAAAAGCCCCGGGGATAAAACTAAAGGGAATATTGACAAAGGAATACCATTAGCAGTTGAGTGGTCTTAGACTCATGGTATTGAGAAAGGCGAGAACTATATAAAGGGCAATGATCATTATTCGAAAGGGACAGAGGTGAGAGAGCCTAGCGCGAAAGAAGAGCGAATTCTTCTAAGGAATATCTGTATGGACAGATGACATGCTTAACTGATAATTCTGAGTCCATGTAGCACCCATCGAAAGAATGAATCTTGGATTCATTAAATAGAAGAATCAATGAAGAGCTAACGCATGTCTGTTGAAGAATTTTTATCCAGAAAGTCAAACGGGATGTCGAATGCATGCATTTTCTAAAGTCTGGGGTTGCGGCTGTGTGATCCAGTCTGAAAATTGATGAAACGAGGTCCACAGTGGTGCTGAAGGTCGAAGCTTTCAGTCAGGGGGTTGTAGCTCCCTTCCAGGAGAGGCTGGTAAATGAGAGAAGGTTGTAGCCTTCTGCAGGTGGGTGCCTGCGTGCTAGTATGAGTCTGCACTAGCATAAATTGTAAAAGGTTTTCTCTATAATAAAATATTGAAGACTAAGATTACAGCAGCGGTGGTTTTCTCCCGAATTGGGTTTCCACCTTAAATCCCGGTGTCCATATGTGTTGTTCATGATTAATAGTTTGTTCTATTGTTTTTGTTCATTCTTAATGATTATCTGATGAATTTCTCTATGTAAAAGCATAATAAGATATCTGGACATACACGTTGATTGCAGTACTGTAACATATGGTTGTTTTGAAAGAAAAGGAAAGAAAATTGTTCAGCCTAAAATACTGTTTCACCCCCCCCCCCCCCCCCCTCTCAGTATTTTTTCCCAACAGGTGGTAAGAATGGGTGTAGCTGAGGTACTTGGACAGAAAACTGATTATGAGTAGACTTGAGATGAAAAGAGTTGAAGTGATGGAGAAACTGAAAGTCAGGTGGAGTGGAAGGAGAGGCTTCTCTGCTGGAGCTTTGTTGCAAATCTATGGGCTCAATGTCAGCTTGGTCAACCCTACTTTGTGACTTGGTCCTGAATAGGTTCTTGGTATGGTGTAAGTCAAACTGAGGATCTTGCGAAATTGTAAGGTGTTCCAGTGCAGAGCTTGCTCTATGAATGGTCCTAACATTGGTTGAGTTCCTAGCTTTAGAAGTTTTCCACAAAATATTTTCTGGGTCATCAACTACGGTTGGAGGATTTAGGTCCGGGTGACATCTGGTATTGATCCTTTGTGAAGCCAAATCTCTTACTCAAAAATCAGAGAAGCTGAAATGTTTGGACTGTTTTTTGGAAAGCTAACCTTTTTTAGTGTTTATATTACTCACACAAGGTATAATTAGGCCCTAAAACTGATTTGGACTGATTTGACACAATCCTAGGAAAACCTATGGGACTAGTAAGATGAAAAAGGCCTACTAGAGGCTAGTGGAGTCGCCAGGTGGATGTTTTTTGTAGTTTTGAGGGTATGTAAACAATGGTCCACCATCAAATTTTGATAAAAATCAATCTAGGGACTATTTTGGGTTTTCTGAGTTTCCTTAAGCAACTCTAAGGTTTCAATGAGTATCCTCTAGTTGAGTCATCATCTTGCTAGGATGGTGAGGCAATTAGTTCTATTCTTTGGATATCAGTTGATTTTCTAAGTTTTAACTGAGATTTTGGGAATTACTAAGGGATACATAGGATGTTTTTTACTCAACGTCCCACCGTGATCGTCATTATGTTAGTAATGGTGATGAGGTGGCAGATTCACTGGATACTCTGTTAATAAGGGCTTCTATAGTTCTAAGGAGTACTTAGATTGTCACTAACTCAAAAGGTCCCACCGTGATTTCCATTATGTTAGCTCCCCATAATTTGCTAGATTGATTGAGATACAAATGGACAGGGGTAACATCAAACCCAGCTTTGGAATCCAAGGACCTAGCCTTCTTGGATTCAGAGAGGGATCTCTCTAGTAGGTGCAAAGAAGTGAACTTGTTTGCTGATTAGGGTTGATTTTAGGCTAGTTATGAAGTGTTGGGTTTGTTGATTGTTTTTGTTTGGGTATGATACCTAGATAGATTTAGATAGAAAACAAGGAAAACTTCAAGTCATTGGGAAATGGAGTCTAACAAGGTCATGATAAGCTCATCAATGGTTTAAAGAGTATTTGCAGGGAAATTTTAACTTGGTTGGTGGATCTTTGAGGTTGTGAAAGATTATGAGATGGACATTAAGCTTGAGAACAAAAGCTAATAAAGGGCAGACCAAAATCCTTAATATACTTTTAAACTAAGGGAGTTAGAAAAATCATAAGCATAGAAAGAGAATCAAATGCATAAGAAAAACCTAATCCATTTTATTTCAGACTGAAAGCAGATAATCATCCAAGACAAACATTCAAATGAAATATAGAAAGGCAAGAAAACTTATTTAACTTTCATATATTTCAACATCAAGAGTAGAAAACATTTAAGATGCACAAACAACTATAACCATAGAAGGAGAGAAAAACCCTAAACTTCTAATATTACAGCTATGAATGGTCCTTTGAAATAACCAGCTAAGTAAATGCAAAGAGCATGATTGAAACATACTTCTTTGATAAACCTAGGCAATGATGCTTTAAAGAGATGATTCCAAGAACATAGTTTTTAGTGGCAACAAATATGCAGGGCTAGCCATAAATCATGCTTGATACCAACTGATCCAAACCATTCAAGAAATATATAAGCTCAGGAAAACCTTAGAGAGAAAAATATGAATTCTCTAACATATCATAGCAGAAGAAAACATTAAGGCAGTGAAGAACAAACAGACCTAAGGTGCCATTAGAAAACATGTCTTAGTCTAAATTATTTGTCCTACTTCAACATAACAAGATGGAAACATAATGAGAAACTAGAAAACATGAACAAAAGAGATACACATCACCATCAACCAGGCTTATGGATCCTGCAAACAGTCCTCCTCCATTAACAAACAAATCAGGGCATGCATGAGCTCCAAGACATCAATTTCTTTTCAAAACTCCAAGAGACTATGTATTGCTTCATAATAAGTCATAAAAATCCCACCAATACACAAGAGCCTCATGCTCTATTTATCAAGAAAATGAGGAGGTGGAAACCCTAAGAGGCTTCTAGAAACCCTAACTTAGCCATAAATGTCATAAATGTGCTTAATGACCATGCAAGGCCCAAGACACATAACAGATAAGATAATAAATGAAAAACATCAAAACATAACTCTCTAATCAAATTAGGAGTGATTTGTCCTAGAAAATATTTAAAAACCAATTTTTCATTAATTAGTGTCTTTTGTTGACTTTTTGGCAAAAGGTTGTCTCTATGCGTAGCGCCCTTTCAGCAAAAAATAGGGTCTGTTGTAGCTGAGTTTTAGACCCCTTCCCGGCATCGGATTTGGCCCTGTGATGGCTCGTTGGAAAGCTTGATGAGTATAATTTCCAAAAATACTTGATTTGTGATGAATGGATACCATTTACCAGCTCAAAAAGAAAATCTCCCATGACTTCTCTGTTCGCAGCACCTCGCCTGAAAAGGAGGCAGAAAGGTCAATTTTGAGGTGTTGTTTGACCTTTTGAGGGGGTAAAAATGCTCCAATTGACCTAAAATTTTGTGCGTAGAATGTTGGTTATGTGAAAAATCCAAAAATCCAAACTTTAGAAGTTGAGGATTCACCAATTTTATGCGTAGCGCCTAGGGTGTTGTGCTCCTAGGGGTCAAAATTTGGAAAAAACAAAAATTTTCCGGATTTGCCTCAAAATTGGTGTGTAGACCCCTCAAGGGGTTTTAGATACCTGCTGAGAAGCATAATCCAAGATCCCAAGTATTTCATGCACTTTTTTCCTTTTTAGCTCTTCTAGCTCCATGAGGGCTTGCTTTAGTTTGGCATTAGCAAGCATGCTCTTCCTTGCATAGTGTTTGATCAGTTTCTTCTGTAAGGCAAGGCCCCTTTTCACCTCTTTGAAATGTTTATGCTCCTCTTTATAATAGTATATGACCCTTTGTGCCCTCTCAAATTCCTTTTCCCATTGTTGAAGCTGGGCATCCTTTTCTAAGAGGAGCAACTTAGTACTCATATCTTGGTCCTCATTATCACTGTCTAGATAAACAAAAAGAGGCCCTTGAGAAGTCTTCTTGATCCTTTTGCTCCTTCTTACTTGTACCTTCTGCTCAACATTTTCCATTTTTTCTTTTCCCTTGTCCAATGTTTTGGCAATTTGAGAAGAGATGTCCCTTTGCCTTTTAGAGGCAGCAAACACATTTCTTCTCCCTCTCTGATATGTGCATGTGAGAGGGGTAACAATGGAAGTTTCAAAAGCAGTGCTATCATCATTTTGACCTTTAATTTGCTTGACATCTTCTGCACTTGCCTCACTCTGATTTTCTTTGTCATCCATGGACTGATTTTTTTCAAGACAGTCATGACAGCTGTCATGACTGTCATGAATCTTTCCTTGACTATCTTGGGCACTTTGATGGCTATCCTCCTCATCTTGCTGCTCTTTTTCATCATATGGATGCCCTTCTTCATCATCTAGCCCACTACTTTCATCTCTGCTTTTCTCTTCATCATGCTCACTACTTTCATCTTGTGGTTGCCTTCACTAATTTCATCTTTTCCATCACTGCTTTCTTCATTTTCATCATCTTCTTTTCCACTGCTTCCTCCAGGTCCAGCATCATCTGTCTCAGTTTCCTCCTGACTTTTGCCTTCTATTTGTTCTTCACTAGGGCTACTGTCAGCTCCCTCACTCAGCAAATTAGGGGAAGAAACAAGAGGTGAAATTCTTTGTGGAGAAGGCACATGGGGAGATGATGGATGAGTGGAGGTAGATGGTTGTGAAGTGGAAGGCAAGTTCTGCTGGATGAAGGCCCAGGGTTCTGTAAACACATCATGTGAGATGAAGGTTTCCCAAGATATTCCTTGCTGCTCTAGCTGATATAGGACAAACATTTTGATCAAGGAGTGGTGGAAGAGGCTTGACATTTGGTGGTCATAGCTTTTCTTCTTGACAACTGAGGCCATTTTATCAATGCTTCGGAAAAGGTAGTAAGGTAGGTTCATCATCTTGACCTTGGTAAAATGCATTAGCAACCTTATATGATATGAGTAGATTTGGGAGTATCTTCCCTCACATGTGAAAAAACTGATAATCTGCCTCATCAATGCAGCATACCTCTCTAGCAAATGGGAAAAAGGGAAAACAGCCTTACAATTTTGTTGATAGTTGGGTTTCAAATAAGGCCCATAATAACTCAACTCCAACTTCTTTTGTTTGAACCATACCTCACCAATGTCTGGTATCCTGTTGCTTTGGAAATGATTTTAGATGAGAGCTCAAATTGCACCCCTGCTAGATTAACTTGATGATTTTGTAAGCTACAGACAAATAATCTAGTCAAGTCTGAATGGTTGCTGACTTGCTTGACCCTTTCACAAAATTTGTAGCACCCTACATCTTGGAAGCATGAAAGGATCACAGGAGATGAAGTGATTTGAATAGTGTCTAGGGGTTCAAATCCTTTTTCCTTTTCTCCATGATGTTTTGGCTTGGTGGGAGTATGGCTCTCATCACTGTTGGTGTGACTGTCTCCCTTTGACATGATGACTGGTCCAAAAACAACAGTAGGACCTTTGGATTTTTCTTGAGGGTTTTTGGGCAAACTAGGTGCTTTTAGTGGTTTTAGGTCAACTCTTTGTGAAATGAAGGCTAAGGTGAAAACAATTTTTTAAAGCTTGCACTTGGTGTTGGAGGTTAGCCAATAGTTACCCAGTCCTCTTTTTTCATTAAAAACAATTTCTTCTTACAAACCCTAGGGCTTAAAAACTGATTTTCATATATTTAGGGTTTGGTCCAACTTTACTATGCATGTCCTCTTTACTTTTTAGGAAAAGGAATGCTTGGGAGAAGGAAGAGGTCCCACCAACCTTAGGCTTTTCTTGCAGAAGATTTGAAGATGAAATTTTGAAATTCGAAGCTCTTTGAAAAAATGTGGAGAAGTCTGCCAGGAGCGTAGCGCCGGTGTGCAGCGCCTGTGTGTAGCACCTGTGTGCAGCGCCGAGCTGGTTGGGTCGTCGGAGCACAGCGCCGGGCAGACTGGGTGGTCTTCTGGGCACCTTCCGTTCTTTGTTGAGTCTGTGCGTAGTGCCAGCCCAGGTGCGTAGCACCGAGCTCTGAGCGCGTAGCACAGTGTAAATTTACACTGCCCGCCTCCCTCCTGTGCGTAGCGCCAACCTCGGTGCGTAGCACCGAAAAAATTTCACATTTTTGCCCAAAAATGCTGAAACTCTCCTCCAACGGCTTCTTCTGTCTTGCAAAGTGGAAAATGATGCAGGGGAGAGTTTAAAAAGACCCTTTATAGTTTTCTGAAAAATAAATTAAAAAGGCAAAACCCACTTTTGCAAAGTTAAAGTCTACCCATATTTTCAGTGTGCCTTTTAACTAATATTTCGCTATAAAAAACACTTTGGACATTTTTTTTTTTAAATTAGTTATGCCTCTGTCACCTTTTTGTAGAATAATCCTTTAACAAGGAGGCCTTTGTTGGGGGTCAAAATGGCGTAGATGGAAATTAGGGATACACTTGCTTTCTTGGGCCATTTTGATATTTTTGCAGATGCCTATCTTTCATTTGTTATTGATCCCTTCTATAGGTCTTTTGACTGTACTTGAAAAAACATTAGCTTCTCAAATTGATACTCTTTGCATGCCCTCTGCTTTTAAGAAGAATGCTTTGTCATCTTTAATATCCTTTAAAAACCTATTTATCATTTGTAACAAAATCTTCAATGTGTAATTGATGGGGTTGAGGTGACTTCTACCTTTGTAGCCTTTGTGATGGTTTCTTGCTTGTCACCACTGTTTTTTTAACCAACCATAAAAAACACCCTGATTCTCTTTTTCATACAGGCCTGCTGCCTTTGTCTTTTTTGCGTCTGCCTCCCGGTGATGATAACATCTTATTACCTTACCTCTTCTTATTACTGATGGAAACCTTGGTTATTCATTGTAAAAATGTGAATAATGGCAGTTTTCCCTTGTAGTATTTGTGCTCTTTAAGCCAAGAAGGATTTTCTTGAATGACTGTTGATTAATTTTGGATCAAATTGCTTGATTTTATTTCTCTTTTAATACAATATCTTCATGTAGGAAGGCACAGTTTGCAAGGAACCAAATCCATCCTATGACTGAGTGAGACCTTAGGTGACCTAATGGGGGCTTTCTTGGACTTCGATTTTGGACTGAGACTTAGACTTAGGGATCACCAAGTGTGAGATAGGATCTATGATAGGCTCAATGTATTTGAAGATCCAAACATCAATCATACTTGACTATCCAAGAAGGTTCTATAGAGACAATTTGAGACCATCAGTGTTTGGGAGTATCATGTGAGACACAACAAAGCTATTTGATTGGTAGGTTTAGGTGGTAGTGGGGATTTTTAGGCAAAACAAAAATAGAGGATTTGGGCCAAGGTGACAAGTTAGGTTTAAAATAAATGGCTCGAGCCCATGATGGGTCTTCCGGGAGTAGTGGACCAGTCATGACTAGATAGGATGATAAAATAGTGAAAATTTTATCTTAAGGATAATGAAGGCAGTAAGATTTCTAGAACTCACAATGTTCTATAAATTTTGTTTCTAGAAATCTAGGAATATTTATTTAGTCATCATCAAGGTAAAAAATTATTGATGACTAACACCTTCCTCCTCAAAACGCTTTGTCCTCAAAGCTTTTTGATGAAAGGCCTCAATTTCTTTTCCTGCTACGAACATCTTCTCGTCTCAGGGCAATCATCCGTGTCGATACAAGTTGATATGATCCTCTAAGTGACAAACAAAACTGTTGCACTGAGAAGGGATCGGACCATCCTAAATCAATCTTCTGTGGAATCTTACGATGACTGGCAACTTGTGACGACTTGTTATCACCTGAATGGATTGCACCAACATTAGTATTCTTCGGAATATCTTGTTTCTGTTCTGAATACATAGCTCGGTCGAGTTGTCTGCTATCGTGATTGGGATGTCGATGGGGAACTTTTTTGGTTTGACTTCTTTGCTTTTATTTTGGTGAGGATGTTATTGAGTTGGTTACAGGACCTTCACTTAATATGTTCCTCATCTGAACTGCAACATCGAAGTTTGTATCTTTTGCAACTTTCTTGTCTTCTTCATAAGTTGTGAAATTTACTGGATCAATGTTTGTTTTTTCTTCAACTTGAACTTCTACATTTATCGGTTTCGACGATTCTTTTTCGACAAGTTGTTGCACCTTGTTTTTTAATGACTTCTTATCCTTCTTCAGCTTCTTAATTTGCGTCAGTAACTTTTCATTGTGGTCCTTGAGGCGCGCAACTTCTTCATTCTTATTAGTGGTGATTTTGTCAATTTCCTTTTGCAAATATTGTATTGATTTTTTACTTTCTGGAAGAACTACTCTTGTGATATCTAATATGTCTTCCGGCGTTAGTGAATTCGGCTTCACCGTGACATCTTGTAACGCTATGTTTTTCTTTTTGTAAGAAAATTTCAAAAACTTCTTTTTCATATTAAGGATGAATGACCCCAGTGATTCCATCCAGAGAAAACCCATAACTATATCACTATCGTTACAAAATAAGGTTTTAACAGTGAATTGCGAGACAAAGCAATATTCCCCAATACTTAGGTGTAAATTCCCTATGTCGTATTGTTTTTCATTTGCGTAAAATGAATTTGTTTCAGTTATATTTGATTTAGGGATCACTAATTGGTTAGCACATTTAGTACTAACATAATTATTCTCTTGAGTAAGATCGATAGATATGAGAACTTCCTTTCCCGCAAGTGACCCTTTGATTTTAATTAGTGCACGGACATACATACTATAATTTTTAGGAAAACTGTCCTCCTTTAGTTCTGTTTTGGATGCCAGTTTTTCAGGAAAACTTCGGGGTTTTAAAGGGTGACCCTTCCTAATATTTATAATAAAATATTATTATTTCCCTTTAATAAACCCTAAAGCTTGATTATTCTTTCCAATATCCTTTTCTATTATTCCTTCAATCTTTGGTAATGAATCATTCACTAATATTCTCTTTTAAAAGAGGCTCCAATTATTTTATATATGTATATATTCCTTTTTTAAATAAAATCTTTAGAATATAATGATTTATCTTCTTTTCCACTTTTCCAATACTTAAACCTTTAATAACATCTTTTTCCTTTTACTTACTTTCCAACTTTAATAATGATTCCTTAATATTTTAAGAAATCTTTAATAATATTTTTCCTTTCGTTATTTTTTTTAAATTACTTCATTTATATAACCATAAATATAGTCTTCCTTTAGTGATGAGTTCTTTGACTAAGTAAATTCTAGTTTTATTTTTTTTATTTTTTTTATAATTTTTTTTTTAACAACTGATTTTTTTTTTAACTTTTTTTGTTTTTTTGTTTTGAAAAGTTACAACCCTAGTGAAATGTGGCTATTCACCTATAAAATATATGTCCACTTATGTGTATTTGACTCGGTTAATGTTCTCCATGTAAAAGTAAACTTACTATTCACACAGAGATTTTTTATTCCTTTTGTTCTTATTTTACCTTGCAAATACCATGGGAAATTACCATGGGCTTCTAAAACCACAAGCTTGTAAACCACTTAAAGAATAATCAAAATAACCTTACCTACTCTTCCTTATTTCTTTTTCCTTTTTATTCTTAAATTTTCTTGGTATGTACGTATATGTACTTCTTTATATATATCTCTTTTTTTTGTTTTCTTTTTTTCTTTTTTCTTTTTGTGTTCTTTTTTTCTTACTTTAAAAATTTTTATTTTTTTTTTACTATATATATATATATAGATATATAGATATTGATTTTCCCTTTTTTTCTTCAAATTTTTAATTTTGGCCAAAGGCCTACTAGTGAAATTTCTTCAAATTTTTAATTCTGGCCAAAGGCCTACTTGTGAAATTTCTTCAAATTTTTAATTATGGCCAAAGGCCTACTGGTGAAAATGGAGAAACTCTAAGACTAGAAGCGAAACACTTCGACGGCAACAATATTGATGAATTTTTTATGGCCAAAGACCTGGACCGAGGAGCATAACTCTGTGAAGCAATGAGCGGCCAGAAGATTGAACTGCTCTCATTCCAAATGAAGCGAACAAAGTTCCTTCTCAAGTTAATTACTCCAAAAGACTTGGAATACAAAGATATCCATGAGGATATAAATATTATATTAGATAATAAGATGAATGAGATATGAGATAGATGGTTGAATGTTACAAATGAAGCATGCTTATATACCTACGCAGGTGCCTCTTTACGAAAGGTCATGTCCTATCAGACATGCCCTTTCAGCCTAAGTACTAATTAACTAATTAATCATTATTTACATTATTTTATTCATTAAATTGTTTTACCAAGAACTCCTACCATGCTTTGATCAGGATGCTACACTACTCCCTATCATACAACCAACATAAATCACTTAAAGGAGAAGATTATCTCAATCATAGTGGAGATCCCTCGCTTCTTCTTTCCTATATTTTTTCGCGTCATGTTCTTTTCTCATTTCTGAGATATGGGCTTCTTCCCTATTTTTCTTGTCCTTTATATTTAGGACAATCTCTTTTATAATGCCCAAGTTCATCACATCCAAAGCATCGTGCTTTATCCATACTATTTTGAGGACCAAACTTATTGAATCTTCCTTTTTTCCTTGACGTGGATGCAAAGGCTTGATTCCATTCACTGGATTCTGTAACACCTTTGGCTTTCAATCTTGTTTCCTCTATTTTACATAGAGATCCTAAATCATGGAATGGTGTGGCTTCTTTCTTCTCGTGTAAACTGGAAGTGAAGTTTCCCCATTATTCTAGCAGAGCATTTAGCACCACTGTAGTCATCTCAATGTCAGACCTTTCTTCTCCCAATTCCTGCAGTTGATCTCAGAGAGATTGCTTCTCCTGCAGTACTTATAGAGAATAGCTCCACAAATTTCTCATATATTCTTTTTTGATTATTTTAGATTTGATACCTCGGAGATGAGAGAGTATTTGATGGATTCTGTAAGAATCCTTTGGGCTCTTATATCTCCCTTCATGTATTTGGCATGACTTCATTGTCCTTGTCTTCCATGTACGAAAGTCTGAAACCCTAACCAATTTGATGCTTTCTTTGCAAAGAAAACATTTTGATAGATTCATATGAAGTCATAGAGATACTTACTTGAGTAGATGTTTTTCTTATTCTATCAGCTTCCTTGTTGAAGATGATGGCAAGAACTCCCTCTTAGATTGATTTCAAAGTAGGTGATCTTGGATCCTTGATGATCAAGGATTACTTCAGAATTAAGATGTCTTCAATAGTGTTGAGTGATGCTTAATGATGTGTCTTCCAACAATGTCTTCAATATCAATAATCTTTGATGTTAAAGATTGCATCCTCGATGTGTGGATTCCTTGAATAAGGGTGAAAGTATTCTTGAGATGGCTTGATGATTTCCTTGCAAACTGATTTGACCTTACAATGTAGACTTTGACTTTTGCTTTTATGCTTTCTAGAAAAATGAATTTTTGATCCTTGAGTGTCTCTTTGTCAAATAGCCCTTTGTCTTTAGCACCTTAGCTCTAATACCATGTTGATAATTTGGAGGGCTAGATATTAATACAAAATTCTCTTCTTGATAATTACTTGTGAGCTTACTTGGATTATTTATGTCTTCTCTTCTTTAACTTAGTTAATATTTTGTCAAGTCAATTATCAAAATACACGAGACACACAAATTAGGCTCCTAGAGCCAGGGAAAAACCTCTCCCCCTTGCAGAGAAAAACCCGCAAAGAATTCTTCTTATAGGTCTTCAAATGACAAGTACCACGACCAAGACTCAGACCCTTTGACCTAGGAATGCCTCCAATACCTTGTCAATGATTCGTTGTTTGCCTCCAACGCTGATATTTTATTTCTGCAATTGCTTACTGTACTGATCTGTGTCATTCGGTCTTTATGTTTGTCTTGATATTTTTATGAATGCTTGCTAGATCATTCTAATCCTTTGCATACAATAGAGATGTAGAACCTTTGAATATGAAATTAAATCATAGATTTACCTTCATCCCTTTTCCATAGTGCTCTTTAAGCCTTATAGCATGATCATCGATTTTATCCACTGCTTCAGAGTGCTTCATAACATATACAAACCATCCTTAGAACACTGTCTTAAACTTTCATTAAGCCAAACTTTATTACTATGTATTTATCTCATATAAGCCCTGTACATGTCCGAAGTTATTCCACGAGTGTATTTGCATGTATTACAGTAGTATCCGCAAGCATATATGTATTACAGGTATGTACTATGGGACTATCCTTCATCTGACCCTTTGACCATAGCTTCTGATCTGCACCTTTCTCCATAGGATTGTCCTTCAATTGAACCTTTCACATCCGCCCTGAATTATGTCAAGTCCGCACTTGGTTCAGAGATATCCGCATAGAACAGTCTGCACTTGGTTCAAAGATCACCACAATTTTGTCTCAGAAAAGTCTGCAAATTATCCAGGTATATATATAGTACATGCTTCTTCTTCTAAGCCGACCACACATCAAACATTTAGGTCGACATGAAGGCCTACTTCATTGTTGATTATTAACCACCTTCATCACATATTTTTCGAGCGTTTGAAAGGGGGCATCTTAAGGGCTATTGGAGCCTTTCTTCTACAAGGTTCATGACAAGGTATTGAAGTGTTTAATGGTGACAATGCCCTTCATATACATGACTCTAATTGCACTTTATAAACATAAGACAAATTCTAAATAGACATCAAGAAAAAGTCTATTAACCTATAATAAAATTCTTGCTCATGAAACCCATGAGAGAAGTACAACAAATACATTTTATTATCTTTGTCTTCTTCTTTACATAAACTCATAATTACATAGTCAATATGAAAACCGACCTGGGTACACTTTTCAACGTCATCATCATATTGAATATTATTGGTTCTTATAAAGTTTATTTTGGTTTTACATTTTTCTTAGAAAGTCCATTTTAAACCTCAAAATTCCTCTAACTATGCATGATTGACAAGACTGATCGGATAGTATAGAGGAGTTACATCAAAGAGTGATTCAATGGTTAATACTTATCAGCTCTGGTACCGTAAAATTGAGAACGACATTCAATCAGCGATTTGGCGGACATACCATGGTGGATCCAGTGTGGATGGGACTTAAATGCTCAAGTTGCATACGAACTACACCGCTTATTTACAGCTCTCGTACCGTAACATGAATTTAAGAGCGTTGGAAAAGAATTTATTAAAGCATTATCAATAAGCGCATTCGTGGATAATATATTCATATGGATTTGTTCTTTCAAAGTCGTTGCTTCCAGAAAATTGTTTGAGAGTCAAAGAGCTGCCACCAATATTCATGTTGAGAAGTGAAATGAGTATGTTAACTTCTTGGACGTCAGATTCCAAAGAAAAGTTGCGCTATCATACATTTAATCAATTCAAGTGAAAAATGATAGGTACTAATCGTTTGTTTCATAGTCTTGGTCTGTACCACACTATACAATTCGAAGGGTTACCATAAGTATTTACATCAAGAAATTAATTTAGATGTGACCAACATGATTTTTCATGTTAGATCTTGAAATCAAAGTTGCTTTGTAATTTTGTTAATTCTTCCAAATTTTTGCTATTGTTGGGTTAAGGCCCATGAGTTGTAATATGTCCAGTGTCATCTGAAAAGCAAAGAAAACTATATACCTCCAGTCTTATATGAAGACTTGGTTTTGTTTGTGTGAATGGTGCATGATTGGGAATTTGAACGGACTCTAATTATATTATAATTTATTACATTTATTTTTTTAAATGTATATGGGGACTACTTTTCCAGCATTATAACCTATATGCCTATCATGCATCTCTATTTTAAATGTTTTTTGTTCCTTATATCGATTAGGGCTTTGTATATCAGTGTTTGGATATAATTCTCATTTTTGGATATTGATTAGTGGTTTTTTATCATGAGTGGAGACTTTTATTTAAATTTTCTCATGATGAGATCTATTTTCATCCGGAATTGAGATTTTTTTTCAATGTGCCAACGCATTTATTTTTTCCTTCACATGAGCAGTTTTGACTTGTCGAATATGCCTCTATAACAAAATTCTTGGGGGGTGTCGGACTCCAACTATTACATCTAGTTTCCAAATATATAACTGGAATAATTTTGTAGTAACTAACTTACTAGATACTTTTCTTCAGAGAGTCAGAAGTTGAGATTTGTAATTCAAGGTGCTAATGGTGAGATCCTTTTTGGCCGTGAATCGAGATTTGTATTCTAATGTGTTGTCGTTGCAAGCATTTGGGTGTCAAGATTGTATTTGTGGAATAATTTCTATAGAATCTAATTAGAGATGTTTCAATATATGGTTGTTTCACTATTGTAAGAACTAACGCAATCAACCAAAGGAACCCAATGAACCAAGGAAGGAATTTTTATTTTAAATGGACATTAACTAAATAAGCATGGCATTTATGGTTTATAAAAATGCATTAAATAAAATGTAAGGAAATAAATTCTGCAAGATCGCTGGATTGATTGGTGTTATTGGAACTGGTGGACTAATTGGTGTTATTGGAACTATATTATCTTGAATTATTCAATTGTATTTGCATTTGTTTATTTTTCGTTTCAATGTAACAAAGGCATAGTAACTAATTAAAGAGTTTTGCAATTAAAGAAATCATTCCAGTTGCAACAGACGTTAACTAACTAAACCTCCATATTTTTCATAAACCAGAACCATGTGGTATTGAATGCAATTATTTAGGTAAATAATTTTCCCAATATTGATGGATTAATTGGTAGGATAATAGATATAGTGTCTTGCATTATGCACGGATGCTTAAAAAATTGTATTTTATTGCAGTATGTTTAAATTCAATTAAGTTAAATTAAATTGCATGAAACATCCTGGAAGTGTGTAGTTAGAATTAAATTACAGGAAACATCATGTAAAAATGTAGTATATTAAGGTGACCTTATCTTCGTTGGTGAGAGCTTCATTTAATCGTGCCATTTAAATTGAAACATTCTATAAGAGTTGTGTAGTTAAAAATGTGACTTCTAGGGTTTCTGGTGGCCATTTAATTTGCAGGGAACCTCTGCCAACACGAAGCTACCGAATCAAATCCAAATCCTAGCAGCCAGTGGTGAAACCTTACGTCCACAGTTCAACAGTTCTCGTCTCAGTTGTTCCCAATAGCAATCAGGAGGGGAGCCAACAGCTTAGTTGTTACCAATAGCACTCAGTTCCCGAATCACCCAGCTAGACGGGAGAGATGTAAGCTAATTAGAAAGAACTAGAGTTGAGCTACTAACAATGACTATTGAACTCAGAGCTGAGAGAGATATTAGCAAAGGCTAAGCACTATTGTAACAACTATTGGGACCAGGCCTGGAATTTGACATCCTGTAAGACGTATTTTTCATTTCAAGACGTATTTGACAGCTGGTGCAAATATTTCCCGTGACTGGTAAATCAACAACCCGTCAAAACGACGTTCAATTTCGAGTTGAACCCGTCAAAATTTACAGTAGGTACATCCTTTGTAGCTGCGGAATTTTGAATTATAATATGTTTTGTGAGTTCACCGGCCGTCATTACAACTTAGTAATAAATTTTTGGGTGTTTGGACCTTCAGACGACATTCGACTTACATTGAACACTTCAATGTCAAAATCATATGTCACGAGTGACTAATAAGTTTTGAATGTGATATGAAATAAGGATATTACAAAAACAAATTTTGTGATAGATGTAACTCATATGAGTCATTACTATTATAGTATTCAACTTGTTTTTGTACTTTGCATTGCCTTTGTTTATTGTTTTTTATTTCTTTGTCTGGTCTGTGATATGGGCACGTGTGTTTATTTTTATTTTTATTTTTGTATAATTTTTCATTTTTAATTGCCTCTGTACTAGGAGTCTTTGGTTGATCTTTTCAATGCTTTCTTGTGTGCTTCCACTGTTTGGTTTCCTTTTTGTTAATGGCAGAGCAGATTCCATTGTTTGGTTGCCTTTTTGTTAATCACAGAGCAGAAACACTAATTTCACATTTATATTCTTTAGTTTGGTTTTAATGTGAATGGATGTGGCCTCGTAGATAATGGTTCCGCTTGTATTGGTTTGGGTCTTTCATCTTGTGGATAATTCAAAATTTAACATAGTTTTTAGAGTTTTGCAATTATATATTCTATATTTTATAATTAAATTCAATAATTTATAGTTTTTAGAGTTTTGCAATTATATATTCTATATTTTATAATTAAATTCAATAATTTTGAGTTTTGTGAGAGGTTCAGTTCATTAAATAACTGACTCTCTTTCAATCGTTACCTCAATTAGGTCTCTCATTGGTTGTTTTGCAGGTGAGTGACATGGAGAATAAAGAAGATGAACCGATAAACTCAATGGCTTCGGATGTGGATTTGAAAATAATCTATATGAGATGTCACAAAATTGATATGATAATATCCAAATTCACTCATAGTTATCTACAAAAAGGATGTAGATAATGGTCTTCCTTGAATTTGTTTGGGTTGTTACATGTCTTGGTTTTTTAGAGTTAAAATATTAAAATATTTTTTATTGTTTTTAATTTGGGAAAATTGGAGAGTTTTAACATAAAAAAAAAAAAAATCATTGACATTTAATTCTAAAGAGAAAATCATTCAAGATAAAGGTCACTCTATCATTGTCCATTGCTTCTTAATTTCCATGTTAAGTTGCTAGGGTTTTGACCCTACTATCATTCAATTGCTGAAGTGGAACCTTATCTCACTGTCTTTCAAGAGGAGCGGCTTTAAGTTGCTAGGGTTTTGACCCTACTATCATTCAATTGCTGAAGTGGAACCTTATCTCACTGTCTTTCAAGAGGAGCGGCTCTTTGAGGACAAAACAAGAAGAAAAGAGAATGCTCTTATGTTTTGTTTTAATGGACAATTTAATTTGACTATAAACCAATCATATACAGTAAATTTGATTCGGGGTTTTGTGGTTCTCTTTGCATATCCTAGACATCTCAAGTTCATTTATATCATTGAATATGTCTTTTCCCATCTTTATTTTTTTGAGATCATGTTTGGTTGTTGGCAGGTGAGTGACGTGAAGAAGGCACGCTGAACAATAAACTCAATTCTCTTGCTGATCGCTGTGCGATGCCATGTTCTTGCTGTTATAACCTTAGCTTTCATAGAAGCAGTATATATTCTACCATTCTTTTTCCCATCATTAACCAAAACTAGTATGACATAGCCAATAGCAGGATCAGAGTAGACAGGGAGTATGGTAGCTCTGTTTGTTATGTGATTGCAAAGTGTGCTCTTGGACTTCATCGTTTCACGAAGTCGTTTTATTGTGAGCGGCATGTTACAGTTTTGTTTTGTAAAAATAAAACAGTAACACGATGCAGCTTGATATACTCACCATTAGAATTTGCAAAGCTAACAGTGAAACTTAATACAGCTATTTGAATTTAGATTTTGTAAATTTAGGTGGACTATGATATATAATATATGTTAATCACATAATTAAAGTTCACGTACCATACACTTTGATATGGTTTATGGCTTATTTAATTTTTGTATTTTAGATAGCTTATTTGATTTTTGTTTTTCTAGGTATTAATTGAACTAAATTAGTATTATATATGTGTGTGTGATTAACATGTGGCATGTTTCATGTTCAACATAATTCATAAAATTCTTATTGGTTGTAGTTTCTTTATTAAAATTCCTATTTATTACAGTTCTTCATCTTTTTGTTAGTTAAAGTTCTTAATTAAGAAATTCTTTAGAAGTGTGATCAACATGAATTTTAATCAACAAAATCCAAGATCAACACGACAAAGTAGATCAATTAGGGAACAAGGCAATCATACTTTATTGGTCACAATTCCTTAATCAAATAATTATCTAGGAAAGTTCCTTGGAAGTATCATTAGCATGACTTCTCATTAGCAAAAACTGAAAAACAAGGTATAGAGATATGAGCTTGGTCAAAGTTCTTCTTTGTCACAATCTCTTTTTTCATCAACATTTGACCAAAAAATATTTGTTAGAGTTTTTGGCCAACAAGAAATTTGACTAGGGAACTATGAAGGGACTGAAATTTAATGAAAACTAACTTTGTTTATTATAGTTGGGAACTATGAAGGGACTATGAACTTTAATTAAAAATAACTTTGTTTATTAGAGTTTTCTTAGTCCTAGTTCAAGTGATGAATGTTCTTTGGAACTATAATTGATCGGAGCTTTAACTTGTTGAAGTTTAAACTTGCATTAACCTTATAACTAGAGGATTGAATTTTAATTGTGCTTGTTAGAGATAGTTGAGATATTCTATCAACTTATCTTCCTAAGTTTGGAATAAATTGGATATCACAACAATTCAAAAAAAACTATATAAACCTATTGTATTTGTACCAATTTTGATATAGTATATCAAGCATGAAGAATTTTGTGTTTATTATATTTAGATTAGAGAAAGGTATCCAAACAAATATGCTAACTTAAGAAAAAATTGTAAAAGGAGATTAATGAAATTTGATATGGAAGAGTAGTTTCAAGAAAATTTCTAGATAAGGGAAGGTCTACACTTACAAATTTCGATAGAACATAAAATGAAGGGCATGAAAAATGCAAAAACATCAACAAATTTTCATTTGACGGGAAATTCTAGGCGGACGAGATAGCAGCAAATTACAGAGCGAGAGGATAGTGGTTAGTTGGAATTAAGTTGAACTACTAATTATAACTAGTTGGAGTGCTAGTCGTTTGTTATATCGTTTGTTATATAGTGCAAGTTCAAATTAAATTGCATGATACCTCCTATAAAAGTGTATTGTAAAAAGGTGACTTCATTTTCGGTGGTGAGAGTATCAAGCTTAAAACACAAATTCCCCAACGTATTCGCTGGTTGTGGGCCAATGGTCGGAGGGTGGCCCGCCGAAATATTTGCAACTGAAAAGTATCAAGACAACCCGACCTCGTGTGTGGGTACCACCCGATGTCGGAAGTTGGCATTCTTTGCGGCCAGCAGAAAATCAAGGCAACTGACTCTCCCACCTGCACGGTCAGTGTTTAGTGGAAATACCATGCCGTATTGAATGCAGATATTTACGTAAATAAGATTAATGGATTAAGTGGTAGGATATTGGTTATAGCTTCTTTGCATTCTGCATGGACGTTTAAACATTTGTATTTTTAAACTTGTAAGATCCTAGGTGTGAAGATTTTTTTTGTCTTGAACAAGGTTCGTTTGAATGAACAGAACATGCGTAGCTAGTCTACTGAGATTCTTTAAGTTCTTTTTTAAAAATGTTCTAGACATGCTTAATATCTTTATATATAATTTCATAAAACAAATATCACTCCATAGTTACACTCAATTAGAGTACATTATTTTCTAACTTCCTAACACCGATTGTACTTGCAGACATTCTCCTCCAATCATGTCAAAAACTATGCAAAGAAATATCTTGCCTCATCCAAATAAACATTGCATCATATTGTTTTGGAATTGTTGCCAAAGCTTTTGCTTTTGCACCAGTAACTATTATTTCTTAGCCAATTCTTCCATCTGCACATATGAAGGAGGTGGAACAACTAATGAGGCAATGAATGGGTCTCCTCCAACTGGAACAACAACAACTAGGGAACCTCCTCTTATGTGGGTGGAGCAAGTAATTCCGAGTATGAAGTTGCTTGCCTAGTAGGAAGAACCACACTACTTGAACTCTCAGCTTGAACATATGCACTGTACTACTGACGAGTTTCAACCTAATCATATAAACCATCCAAAAGTATGGGGTCAAAACCTCCAGACATCGTGTTTCTTTGCTTGGAAATATTGCATGTCAACCCAAACAAAGCAAGCTCCCATCCAGCCTTCCCATTTTCAGCTAATGGGGTTTTCCAGGCTAGATTCATTCCATTTGATTCAAGTCCCTCGGAAGCTGAAAATGTATCCCAATTGTTTGAGAGAGTAGATGTGGTTGAGGAACAAGTGAATAAGGCTAATGAAAATTTGTTTTCCTGCTCTTCAGAAGAAATAGGTGCCTCACTCCGATTTATTAAGTCAGGTTTCCTTTGCTCTTGCTTTGGAAAATTTGGTTATTCAATTTCTTCCTTGGTGTCATCCCCAGGGGACGGTAGCGCTTTTATACTATTCATATCCTCAACATGCTCCTCCTCCTATGGGACTGGAATTTATGGCCTCACTGGTCTGGGATCTGGGCTTTTGGCTCTGTTATCGCCAGAAGATAGACCTCTTAGGAACACTTCCAGCATCTTGAGATGTTTTTATGAAATTTTTTGCACATCCACGTACTCTGATGTCCTACAAACTCCAATGTTTTTCATAAGTTGTAAAAGAAAGTTGTTAGTGTCAGTCTTTTCATCCTGTCACTAGTGATCAAATGGACTCTTATCATGTCTTGTTAGGGTTCCATAATCAATTTTTTGTCATTTCACTAGGTCTTCAAGAAAAAATTTGGTCATTGGGTGTTGGCTTGAGGGGTCCTGACCCAGGTTCGGAGGTTAAGGTTTGCCAACAAACCCCTATACTACTGGCCCTTTCGGCAATGACCTACTTACGCAGGCCAAGGTCTCACCCGAAGTAGTATGGGAGGGTGTTGGAACCAGGTTTCCGCAACCTGGGAGAGAGTAGGTAATCAAGGCAGATCTGTATTCACAACCTATCGAATTCGCACAGAATAGGTCTATTTGCAGGTTCTTTTAATAGTATAATCCGCAATTAATCATAACAGAGCTATTACCATGCACAGATCTAGTCAGTACCTTCACATCCACATGCATATTAGCAATTACCAGCACCTAATATCATAAATGCATCTAGAACAGATCACTGATATACTTTATACCATAACACAGATGTATTCGCAGCATAAACAGATAGCACAGATGTATTCACAGCATCAAACAGATTCCGAAGATTCGCATTAACAGTAACACAATAGATCCAGATCACACAGAGGTACTTCAACTATATCCGCATATATCAGCATCCAAAAACGCAGTTACAACCCAAAACACAACCTGCGCACACAGCCAATAGGGTCCGCACACAGCAGGACTAAGGATCTCCGCGCACACAGCCAGCAGGAGTCCTTACCCAAAACAACCCAAAACAGATCTAACAGTGCGCACGTAGAATCAGTTCTAATTCTTACCTACCTTTAGACTCGAAGTAATGATCTATTTATATTGACTTAGCCTACGTTATCCTCTGGTCAGCAAACCGTGGTTTGTGGGCTCTAGGTCTACCCTTTGACCCATTATAATGTGTTCGGGTCTTTGACCCACCCAAAAACCCCTGCGTTAGACTAATTAATACACAAATATACAAAATTCGCAGCTTAGGGAGCCTCACTCCAACAGGCCCCCAACGCAATCTTGTGACTCCTCCCGAGTCACTATGGCCGTGGGCTCTCCACCTTTGCCTGTAGCAGCCTAATTGCATCAATCAGCTCGAGCAGCACCCTTCACTCTGCGTAGCAGCATTCTAAGCAATATCTACCAACTTCTACGAAGTTGGGCCTTCTGTAGTAGCAATTACGCTCTCCAAAGTCTGGTTGAGTTACTTCACTGCGATATCGACGTCCTGGGAGAGCTTGAGGGCTTCATCAGCCCAAGGCTTAAGGCGGTCACTGAGAGTTCTTTTTCTGGTGGATCTCTTTAATTTCATCTCTTAGGGTGTGGTTGGTACGCAGACGTGCCAGTATTTGAGCAGGGATCAGAGTAGGCATAGTGGCTTCCAGCTACTCAAACTGTTCTTCCTTCTATTGCAATTCTTAGTTAATCTCGCACAGGAGAGGGTCGCACTGCACTTTAGTCCATAGCTGCATAATCGTGTCCTCCTTTAGTTCTATTTTGGATGCCAATTTTTCAAGATAACTTTGGGGTTTTAAATGGTGACCCTTCCTAATATTTATAATAAAATATTATTATTTCCCTTTAATAAACCCTCAATAAACCCTCAAGCTTGATTATTCTTTCCAATATCCTTTACTATTATTCCTTCAATCTTTGGTAATGAATCATTCACTAATATTCTCTTTTAAAAGAGGCTCAAATTCTTTTATATATGTATATATTCCTTTTTTAAATAAAATCTTTAGAATATAATGATTTATCTTCTTTTCCACTTTTCCAATACTTAAACCTTTAATAACATCTTTTTCCTTTTATTTACTTTCCAGCTTTAATAATGATTCCTTAATATTTTAAGAAATCTTTAATAATATTTTTCCTTTCATTTTTTTTTTTAAATTACTTCATTTATATAACCTTAAATATAGTCTTCCTTTAGTGATGAGTTCTTTGACTAAGTAAATTCTAGTTTTATTTATTTATTTTTATTTATAACTCTTTTTTTTTAACAATTGATTTTTTTTTAACTTTTTTTGTTTTTTTTGTTTTGAAAAGTTACAACCCTAGTGAAACGTGGCTATTCACCTATATTCACCTATAAAATATATGTCCACTTATGTGTATTTGACTCAGTTAATGTTCTCCACGTAAAAGTAAACTTACTATTCACATAGAGATTTTTTATTCCTTTTGTTCTTATTTACCTTGCAAATACCATGGGCTTCTAAAACCACAAGCTTGTAAACCACTTAAAGAATAATCAAAATAACCTTACCTACTCTTCCTTCTTTCTTTTTCCTTTTTATTTTTAAATTTTCTTGGTATGTACGTATATGTACTTCTTTATATATATCTCTTTTTTTGTTTTCTTTTTTTCTTTTTTCTTTTTGTGTTTTTTTTTTTACTTTTTTAAATTTTCTTTTTTTTTACTATATATATATATATATATATATATATATATATATATAGATATATATATTGATTTTGATTTTTTTTTGTTTTTCAAAAATTTCCCATTTTTTTCTTCAAATTTTTAATTTTGGCCAAAGGCCTACTAGTGAAATTTCTTCAAATTTTTAATTCTGGCCAAAGGCCTACTGGTGAAATTTCTTCAAATTTTTAATTATGGCCAAAGGCCTACTGGTGAAAATGGAGAAACTCCAAGACTGGAAGCGAAACACTTCGACAGCAAAAATATTGATGAATTTTTTATGGCCAAAGACTTGGACCGAGGAGCATAGCTCTGTGCAGCGATGAGCGACCAGAAGATTGAACTGCTATGATACCAAATGAAGCGAACAAAGTTCCTTCTCAAGTTAATTACTCCAAAAGACTTGGAATACAAAGATATCCATGAGGATATAAATATTATATTAGATAATAAGATGAATGAGATATGAGATAGATGGTTGAATGTTACAAATGAAGCATGCTTATATACCTACGCAGGTGCCTCTTCACGAAAGGTCATGTCCTATCAGACATGCCCTTTCAGCCTAAGTACTAATTAACTAATTAATCATTATTTACATTATTTTATCCATTACATTGTTTTACCAAGAACTCCTACCATGCTTTGATCAGGATGCTACACTACTCCCTATCATACAACCAACATAAATCACTTAAAGGAGAAGATTATCTCAATCATAGTGGAGATCCCTCGCTTCTTCTTTCTTATATTTTTTTGCGTCATGTTCTTCTCTCATTTCTGAGATATGGGCTTCTTCCCTATTTCTCTTATCCTTCATATTTAGGACAATCTCTTTTATAATGTCCAAGTTCATCACATCCAAAGCATCGTGCTTTATCCATACTATTTTGAGGACCAAACTTATTGAATCTTCCTTTTTTCCTTAACGTGGATGCAAAGGCTTGATTCCATTCACTTGATTCTGTAACACCTTTGGCTTTCAATCTTGTTTCCTCTATTTTACATAGAGATCCTAAATCATGGAATGGTGTGGCTTCTTTCTTCCCGTGTAAACTGGAAGTGAATTTTCCCCATTATTCTAGCAGAGCATTCAGCACCATTGTAGTCATCTCAGTGTCAGACCTTTCTTCTCCCAATTCCTGCAGTTGATCTCAAAGAGATTGCTTCTCCTGCAGTACTTATAGAGAATAGCTCCACAAATTTCTCATATATTCTTTTTTTATTATTTTAGACTTGATACCTCGGAGGTGAGAGAGTATTTTATGGATTCTGTAAGAATCCTTTGGGCTCTTATATCTCCCTTCATGTATTTGGCATGACTTCATTGTCCTTGTCTTCCATGCAGGAAAGTCCGAAACCCTAACCAATTTGACGCTTTCTTTGCAAAGAAAACATTTTGATAGATTCATATGAAGTCATAGAGATACTTACTTGAGTAGATGTTTTTCTTATTCTATCAGCTTCCTTGTTGAAGATGATGGCAAGAACTCCCTCGTAGATTGATTTCAAAGTAGGTGATCTTGGATCCGTGATGATCAAGGATTACTTTAGAATTAAGATGTCTTCAATAGTGTTGAGTGATGCTTAATGATGTGTCTTCCAACAATGTCTTCAATATCAATAATCTTTGATGTTAAAGATTACATCCTCGATGTGTGGATTCCTTGAATAAGGGTGAAAGTATTCTTGAGATGGCTTGATGATTTCCTTGCAAACTGATTTGACCTTACAATGTAGACTTTGACTTTTGCTTTTATGCTTTCTAGAAAAATGAATTTTTGATCCTTGAGTGTCTCTTTGTCAAATAGCCCTTTGTCTTGAGCACCTTAGCTCTAATACCATGTTGATAATTTGGAGGGCTGGAGATTAATACAAAATTCTCTTCTTGATAATTACTTGTGAGCTTACTTGGATTATTTATGTCTTCTCTTCTTTAGCTTAGTTAATATTTCGTCAAGTCAATTATCAAAATACACGAGACAAACAAATTATGCTCCTAGAGCCAGGGAAAAACCTCTCCCTCTTGCAGAGAAAAACCTGCAAGGAATTCTTCTTATAGATCTTCAAATGACAAGTACCATCACCAAGACTCAGACCCTTTGACCTAGGAATGCCTCCAATACCTTGTCAATGATTCTTTGTTTGCCTCCAACGCTGATATTTTATTTCTACAATTGCTTACTGTACTGATTTGTGTCATTCGGTCTTTATGTTTGTCTTGATATGTTTATGAATGCTTGCTAGATCATTCTAATCCTTTGCATACAATAGAGATGTAGAACCTTTGAATAGGAAAGTAAATCATAGATTTACCTTCATCCCTTTTCCATAGTGCTCTTTAAGCCTTATAGCATGATCATCGATTTTATCCACTGCTTCAGAGTGCTTCATAACATATACAGACCATCCTTAGAAAATTGTCTTAAACTTTCATTAAGCCAAACTTTATTACTCTGTATTTATCTCAGATAAGCCCTGTACATGTCCAAAGTTATTCCATGAGTGTATTTGCATGTATTACAGTAGTATCCGCAAGCATATATGTATTACAGGTATATACTATGGGACTATCCTTCATCTGACCCTTTGACTATAGTTTCTGATCCGCACCTTTCTCCATAGGATTGTCCTTCAATTGAACCTTTCACATCCGCACTGAATTATGTCTTAAGTCCGCACTTGGTTTAGAGATATCCGCATAGAACAGTTTGCACTTGGTTCAGAGATCACCACAATTTTGTCTCAGAAAAGTCTGCAAATTATCCAGGTATATATATATATATAGTACATGTTTCTTCTTCTAAGCCGACCACACATCAAACATTTAGGTCGACATGAAGGCCTACTTCATTGTTGATTATTAACCACGTTCATCACATATTTTTCCAGCGTTTGAAAGGGGGCATCTTAAGGGCTATTGGAGCCTTTCTTCTACAAGGTTCATGACAAGGTATTGGAGCTTTTAATGGTGACAATGCCCTTCATATACATGACTCTAATTACACTTTATAAACATAAGACAAACCCTAAATAGACATTAAGAAGAAGTCTATTAACCTATAATAAAATTCTTGCTCATGAAACCTATGAGGGAAGTACAACAAATACATTTTATTATCTTTGTCTTCTTCTTTACATAAACTCATAATTACATAGTCAATATGAAAACCGACCTGGATACACTTTTCAACATCATCATCATATTGAATACGATCGGTTCTTATAAAGTTTATTTTGGTTTTATATTTTTCTTATAAGGTCCATTTTAGACCTCAAAATTCCTCTAACCCTCCATGATTAACGAGATAGTATAGAGGAGCTACATGAAAGAATGATTCAATGGTACCGTAAAATTGAGAACAACATTCAATCAGCGATTTGGCGGACATACCATGGTGGATCCAGTGTGGATGGGACATAAATGCTCAAGTTGCATACGAACTACACCGCTTATTTACAGCTCTCGTACCGTAACATCAATTTAAGAGCGTTGGAAAAGAATTTATTAAAGCATTATCAATAAGCGCATTCGTGGATAATATATTCATATGGATTTGTTCTTTCAAAGTCATTGCTTCCAGAAAATTGTTTGAGAGTCAAAGAGCTGTCACCAATATTCACGTTAAGAAGTGAAATGAGTATGTTAACTTCTTGGACGTCAGATACCAAAGAAAAGTTGCGCTATCATACATTTAATCAATTCAAGTGAAAAATAATACGTACTAATCGTTTGTTTCATAGTCTTGGTCTGTACCAGACTATATAATTCGAAGGGTTACCATAAGTATTTACATCAAGAAATTAATTTAGATGTGACTGATTTTTCATGTTAGATCTTGAAATCGAAGTTGCTTTGTAATTTTGTTAATTCTTCCAAATTTTTGCTATTGTTGGGTTAAGGCCCATGAGTTTTTTTTGCAAGGGCCTTGCTGTGACATGTCTGGAAAGTGTCAATTCAATTGACATCGTTGCAAGATTAGTAGCATCCATTGTAATATGTCCAGTGTCAGATCCAGAGAATGTAAATTTAACAACATCGTTATGGGTTTTCAAGTTGGAAATGTCGAGGAATGTTATATATGTATTACCTCTCTTTCTCCCTCGAGTGAATGTTCTAATTGAAGAAAATCACTTACATTCTTTGGAATGTCATCTGAAAAGCAAAGAAAACTATATACCTCCAGTCTTATATGAAGACTTGGTTTTGTTTGTGTGAATGGTGCATGATTGGGAATTTGAACGGACTCTAATTATATTTTAATTTATTACATTTATTTTTTTAAATGTATATGGAGACTACTTTTCCAGCATTATAACCTATATGCCTATCATGCATCTCTATTTTAAATGTTTTTTGTTCCTTATATCGATTAGGGCTTTGTATATCAGTGTTTCGATATAATTCTCATTTTTGGATATTGATTAGTGGTTTTTTATCATGAGTGGAGACTTTTATTTAAATTTTCTCATGATGAGATCTATTTTCATCCGGAATTGAGATTTTTTTTCAATGTGCCAACGCATTTATTTTTTCCTTCACATGAGCAGTTTTGACTTGTCGAATATGCCTCTATAACAAAATTCTTGGGGGGTGTCGGACTCCAACTATTACATCTAGTTTCCAAATATATAACTGGAATAATTTTGTAGTAACTAACTTACTAGATACTTTTCTTCACATAGTCAGAAGTTGAGATTTGTAATTCAAGGTGCTAATGGTGAGATCCTTTTTGGCCGTGAATCGAGATTTGTATTCTAATGTGTTGTCGTTGCAAGCATTTGGGTGTCAAGATTGTATTTGTGGAATAATTTCTATAGAATCTAATTAGAGATGTTTCAATATATGGTTGTTTCACTATTGTAAGAACTAACGCAATCAACCAAAGGAAGCCAATGAACCAAGGAAGGAATTTTTATTTTAAATGGACATTAACTAAATAACCATGGCATTTATGGTTTATAAAAATGCATTAAATAAAATGTAAGGAAATAAATTCTGCAAGATCGCTGGATTGATTGGTGTTATTGGAACTATATTATCTTGAATTATTCAATTGTATTTGCATTTGTTTATTTTTCGTTTCAATGTAACAAAGGCATAGTAACTAATTAAAGAGTTTTGCAATTAAAGAAATCATTCCAGTTGCAACAGACGTTAACTAACTAAACCTCCATGTTTTTCATAAACCAGAACCATGTGGTATTGAATGCAATTATTTAGGTAAATAATTTTCCCAATATTGATGGATTGATTGGTAGGATAATAGATATAGTGTCTTGCATTATGCACGGATGCTTAAAAAATTGTATTTTACTGCAGTATGTTTAAATTCAATTAAGTTAAATTAAATTGCATGAAACATCCTGGAAGTGTGTAGTTAGAATTAAATTACATGAAACATCATGTAAAAATGTAGTATATTAAGGTGACCTTATCTTCGGTGGTGAGAGCTTCATTTAATCGTGCCATTTAAATTGAAACATTCTATAAGAGTTGTATAGTTAAAAATGTGACTGCTAGGGCTTCTGGTGGCCATTTAATTTGCAGGGAACATCTGCCAACACGAAGCTACCGAATCAAATCCAAATCCTAGCAGCGAGTGGTGAAACCTTACGTCCACAGTTCAATAGTTCTCGTCTCTTTTGTTTCCAATAGTGTTGAGTTTAGCAGCGGAAATCATAAATAAACAAATATACAGTATTCAACAAAACATGACGACACAGAAGATTTTAACATGGTTCACCTAACCAATCTGGGCTACGTCCATCAAACAGGGCATTGGCAATCTCATTCATCAACTAGAGAAATACAATAGCAGAGTTTCTCATCTGCTCATCCCTTCCACTCACCTCACATTCCTCATGCTCATTTGCCTCTAAGGGCTTACATTTTATCGCTGGGAGTAGAAACTGAATCATAAATTCACTCACAACAAATTTAGGATGCCAATTTAGCAACAAATCCTATTGTTGTTACATTCATGAGATTTTCTCCAAATTTAATTAAAAGAAATCTCAACAAATAGCAATCGGGAGAGGAGCCAACAGCTTAGTTGTTACCAATAGCACTCAGTTCCCGAATCACCCAGCTAGGCGAGAGAGATGTAGGCTAATTAGAAAGAACTACAGTTGAGCTACTAACAATGACTATTGAACTCAGAGCTTAGAGAGATATTAGCAAAGGCTAAGCACTATTGTAACAACTATTGGGACGAGATAGCAGCAACTTACAGAACGAGAGGATAGTGGTTAGTTGGAATTAAGTTGAACTACTAATTATAACTAGTTGGAGTACTAGTCGTTTGTTATATAGTATAGAGGGGGCATCTGCGAAAGGTTGAAGTTGTTTCCTGTCAGTTTGAAGTTCAAATTAAATTGCATGACTTCATTTTCGGTGGTGAGAGTATTAAGCTTAAAACACAAATTCCCCAATGTATTCGCTGGTTGTGGGCCAATGGTCGGAGGGTGGCCCGCCGAAATATTTGCAACTGAAAAGTATCAAGACAACCCGATCTCGTGTGTGTTGGAAGTTGGCATTCTTTGCGGCCAGCAGAAAATCAAGGCAACTGACTCTCCGACCTGCACGGTCAGTGTTTAGTGGAAATACCATGCCGTATTGAATGCAGATATTTACGTAACTAATTTTCCCAAGATTAATGGATTAAGTGGTAGGATATTGGTTATAGCTTCTTGCATTCTGCAAGGACGTTTAAACATTTGTATTTTTTAAACTTGTAAGATCCTAGGTGTGAAGAATTTTTTGTCTTGAACAAGGTTCGTTTGAATGAACAGAACATGCGTAGCTAGTCTACTGAGATTCTTTTAGTTCTTTTTTAAAAATGTTCTAGACATGCTTAATATCTTTATATAGAATTTCTTAAAACAAATATAACTCCATAGTTACACTCAATCAGAGTACATTATTTTCTAACTTCCTAACACCGATTGTACCTGCAGACATTCTCCTCCAATCATGTCAAAAACTATGCAAAGGAATATCTGCCTCATCCAAATAAACATTGCATCATATTGTTTTGGAATTGTTGCCAAAGCTTTTGCTTCTACACCAATAACTATTGTTTCTTAGCCAGTTCTTCCATCTGCACATATGAAGGATGTGGAACAACTAATGAGGCAGTGAATGGGTCTCCTCCAACTCGAACAACAACAACTAGGGAACCTCCTCTTATGTGGGTGGAGCAAGTAATTCCGAGTATGAAGTTGCTTGTCGAGTAGCAAGAACCACACTTCTTGAACTCTCAGCTTGAACATGTGCACTATACTACTGACGAGTTTCAACCTAATCATATAAACCATCCAAAAGTATGGGGTCAAAACCTCCAGACATCGTGTCTCTTTGCTTGGAAATATTGCATGTCAACCCAAACAAAGCAAGCTCCCATCCAGCCTTCCCATTTTCAGCTAATGGGGTTTTCCAGGCTAGATTCATTCCATTTGATTCAAGTCCCTCAGAAGCTGAAAATGTATCCCAATTGTTTGAGAGAGTAGATGTGGTTGAGGAACAAGTGAATAAGGCTAATGAAAAATTTGTTTTCCTGTTTTTCTTTGCTCTTTCTTTGGAAAAATTGGTTATTCAATTTCTTCCTTGGTGTCATCCCCAGGGGACGGTAGCGCTTTTATACTATTCATATCCTCAACATGCTCCTCCTACTATGGGACTGGAATTTATGGCCTCACTGGTCTGGGATCTGGGCTTTTGGCTCTATTATCGCCAAAAGATAGACCTCTTAGGAACACTTCCAGCATCTTGAGATGTTTTTATAAAAAAATTTGCACATCCAAGTACTTTGATGTCCTACAAACTCCAATGTTTTTCACAAGTTGTAAAAGAAATTTGTTAGTGTCAGTCTTTTCATCCTATCACTAGTGATCAAATGGACTCTTATCATGTCTTGTTAGGGTCCCATAATCAATTTTTTGTCATTTCAGTAGGTCTTCAAGAAAAAATTTGGCCATTGGGTGTTGGCTTGAGGGGTCCTGACCCAGGTTCGGAGGTTAAGGTTTGCCAACAAACCCCTATACTACTGGCCCTTTCAGCAATGACCTACTTACGTAGGCCAAGGTCTCACCCGAAGTAGTATGGGAGGGTGTTGGAACCAGGTTTCCGCAACCTATGAGAGAGTAGGTAATCAAGGCAGATCTGTATTCACAACCTATCGGATTCACACAGAACAGGTCTATTCGCAGGTTCTTTTAATATTATAATCCGTAATTAATCATAACAGAGCTATTACCATGCACAGATCTAGTCAGTACCTTCACATCCACGTGCATATTAGCAATTACCAGCACCTAATATCATAAATGCATCTATAACAGATCACTGATATACTTTATACCATAACACAGATGTATTCGCAACATAAACAGATAGCACAGATATATTCGCAGCATCAAACAGATTCCAAAGATTCGCATTAACAGTAACACAATAGATCCAGATCACATAGAGGTACTTCAACTATATCCGCATATATTAGCATCCAAAAACACAGTTACAACCCAAAACACAACCTGCGCACACAGCCAGTAGGGTCCGCACAGAGCAGGACTAAGGATCTCCGCTCACGTAGCCAGCAGGAGTCCTTACCCAAAAAAACCCAAACAGATCTAACAGTTCGTACGTAGCATCAGTTCTAATTCTTGCCTACCTTTAGACTCGAAGTAATGATCTATTTATATTGACTTAGCCTATGTTATCCTGTGGTCCGCAAACAGTGGTTTGCGGGCTCTAGGTCTACCCTTTGACCCATTACAATGTGTTTGGGGCTTTGACCCACCCAAAAACCCCTGCGTTAGACTAATTAAAACAAAAATATACAAAATTCGCAGCTTAGGGAGCCTCACTCCAACAGGCCCCCAACGCAATCTTGTGACTCGTCCCGAGTCACTGTGGCCGTGGGCTCTCCACCTTTGCCTGTAGCAGCCTGATCGCATCAATTAGCTCGGGCAGCACCCTTCACTCTGTGCAACAGCATTCTAAGAAATATCTACCAAATTCTACGAAGTTGGCCTTCTGTAGTAACAATTACGCTCTCCAAATTCTGGTTGAGTTGCTTCACTGCGAAATCGACGTCCTGGGAGAGCTTGAGGGCTTCATCAGCCCAAGGCTTAAGGCGGTCACTAAGAGTTCTTTTTCTGGGGGATCTCTTTAATTTCATCTCTCAGGGTGTGGTTGGTATGTAGACGTGCCAGTATTTCAGCAAGGATCAGAGTAGGCATAGTGGCTTCCAGCTACTCAAATTGTTCTTTTTTCTATCACAATTCTTAGTTAATCTCGCGCAGGAGAGGGTCGTGCCGCACTTTAGTCCATAGCTGCATAATCGTGTCCAATAGCTACGCACCCTAAGCAATCTGACTTATCATGACATTAGTGGCCTCTGTAACCAGTGCATCTCGCTGGGCTCTTACCTCTAGTGGCATTTCTGGTTGCAACTTGGCCTGCAAGGCTGCAATCTGCTGTTCCATGTCGGTTTTGACCGCCTCGATCTTGGTCCTTGGAGCCTTTGTTGTTGCAACAAGCCCCTCAATCTTGGTCTGCGGGGTGGCCGAAGTTGGGATATCTTCAGTAACATCTGCGCAGAGCCTACTGATTAGGCGTTCCAACTCTTTTTGTTGCACAGTAGCGAGGGTACAAGCAGCCTGTGCATGGGACACCTCAGCAGTTTTTTCTTCAATGGTCTGCTCAGTTGTATTGAGCTGTAGGTGCATGCGACGGTCTCTATGTTGAATCTCTTCAAACAGAGAGATGTGGAGGACTTGCAATGATTCATGTGTTAGTCGGGCTAGATCCAGCTGTACTTTTGCACAGGCCTGGACTTGCGCTCCCAAGTCGGGTGGACTCATCGCGAGGGTTGCACCTAGCAGGGGACAGAGGCGGATTTCTGCTATAACAAGTGTTTCACTGTTATTCACTGAGGTCATTCATGCCTGAATCATACTTGTCTGCAGCATTTCAATCTTCAGCTACAACGCTCAGAGCTCGACCTAAGGCGTAGTGACCGTGGCTTTTTTCTGTTGTTCCAAAGCCAACCATTTATCTTCCGCAGTAAGAGAGACTGCATCCGCAATCTGTTCCAGGTCGTCCTCCGTCAAAGTGACTCATGTGTCCCGCTCTGGCCGTATAGCTCGTTGCTTCTTCCTTCACTAGTACGTTTGGCGGAAATTTCGACACTTTAGTTCCGACACTTTTGTCGTAATGTCGGAAATTTCCCCAATTTCTATCAATTTTCAAATCTTGCCATAAACCGTCGCTATATTGACGTTTAGGGATATCGTTGCTTTTGCGACGTTTATGTTTGTTGTCAGAATTGCGACATTTTAAAAATTTCGTCGGTGTTATGACGTCTATGGGACGAAACATCGGAATTGTGACGTTGGCTACACATCCGTCGGTCTTGCGACGCTTGGGAGAAACCGTCGGAAAAGTGACGTTTCTTATATAGACGTCGGTCTTGCGACGTTGTGAAGCCAGACGTTGCAAGACTGACGTTTATATGAGAAACGTCGCTTTTCCAACGGTTTCTCCCAAGCGTCACAAGACCAACGCTTAAACAACACAACATTTTAATATGAAAACATTTGTTTGGTTGGACAACAAACTTGGACATGAAAAACAATTACATGCATGGACATGTAAAGTATTACTTTATTAACATTTGTTCAACATTTGAATATGAAAACATTATATTATTTAACATTTTGTTTATATAAATATGATTTATTTGGATATAATGAGTATTACATTATTGGATAATGTTTTTTTTTTGTTGGAAAACATGCTTATACATCAAAAAAAATACATTACACTTATACATGAAAACTTGCACATTTTGGTATATTATTCCAAAGGCTAGGACATGCTTGGGATCTTTTAAATCCTTGATTACAACTTGGTGAGATGAAAACTCTACTATTCTACCTTTACTTGAATGAGTGATTTGATATTTTAATTGAAGGTTGCAACAAAGACTCGGAACACATAATACATTATTGAAATGTATGTTATATTCCTTAGTTGTTATAGACCTTACATCACCAAAAAAAAAAAAAAAAATGGTGTTACAATCATTACAAGAAATAAAATTTCATTTATGCTTAACCATATAATAATATTCTCTAGAATAAATAAGCCACTCATTGGAATAAGAAGTAGAGGATGCATTGAAATAGAAACCAAAAGCAAAAGTGTATTTCCAAAAGAGATAAGCCTGGGTGAAATATTTTGTGGAAACAAAAAACATGATAAGCATATTTTTGGGCGGCCTGTTTATCGTTTGCTCCTATGTGGCATCGTTCGGTCAGGAGTGACATGTCGCGCCATGTGAGGTCGCTCAACCGGGCGCGTTCGGGTCAGGTTGTTTCGTTCAAGGGCGCCCATATCAGTTTTGTTAAGTTGTGACCGCTCGGGTGCCTTGTACACGTTTGAGTGGCCCATTTTCCATTTTCTCCCTTGTGGCATCGTTCGGTCGGGCACACCGTGTCGCACCGTGTGAGGTCACTCGACCGAGCGTGTTCGGGTCGGACCGTTTCGTTCAAGGGCGCTCGTATTAGTTTTGCTAAGTTGTGACCGCCCGGGTGCCTTGTGCACGTTCGGTCAGCCCGTTTGTCGTTTTCTCCCATGTGGCATCGTTCGGTCAGGTGCGTCGTGTGAGGTCGCCCAACCGGGCACGTTCGGGTCGGCCCATTTCGTTCGAGGGTGCCCGTATCATTTTTGCTAAGTTGTGACTGCCTAGGTGCCTTGTGCACGTTCGGGCGGCCCGTTTTCCATTTTCTCCCTTGTGGCATCATTCGGTCGAGCGCAGCGCCGTGTTGCGCCGTGTGAGGTTGCCCAACCGGGCGCGTTCGAGTCGGGTCGGGCCGTTTCGTTCGATGGCGCTCGTATCGGTTTTGCTAAGTTGTGACCGCCCGGATGCCTTGTGCACGTTTGGGCGGCCCGTTTGTTGTTTTCTCCCTTGTGGCATCGTTCTGTCGGGCGTGCCGTGTCGTGCCGTGTGAGGTCGCCCGACCAAGCGCATTCGGGTCGGGTCGGGCCGTTTCGTTCGAGGGCACCCATATCAGTTTTGCTAAGTTTTGACCGCCCAGGTGCCTTGTGCACATTCGGCCAACCCGTTTTCTATTTTCTCGCTTATGGCATCGTTCGGACAGGCGCGCCGTGTCGCGCCGTGTGAGGTCGCTCGATCGGGCGCGTTTAGGTTGGGTCGTTTCGTTCAAGGATGTTTGTATCATATTTGCTAAGTTGTGACTGCCCGGGTGCCTTATGCACGTTCAGGCGGCCCGTTTACGTTTTCTCCCTTGTGGCTTCATTCGTTCGGGCGCGTCATGTCGCGCCGTGTGAGGTCGCCCGATCGGGCGCATTCGGGTCGAGTCTGGCAATTTTGTTCGAGGGCGCCCGTATCAATTTTGCTAAGTTGTGACCGCCCGGGTGCCTTGTGCACATTCGGGCAGCCCGTTTTCCGTTTGCTCCCATGTGGCATCGTTCAGTCGGGTGCGTCATGTCGCGTCGTGTGAGGTCGCCCGAATAGGCGCGTTCGAGTCGGCCTATTTCGTTCGAGGGCACCCGTATTAGTTTGGCTAAGTTGTGATGGCCCAGGTGCCTTGTGCACGTTCAGGCGGCCCGTTTGTCGTTTTCTCCCTTGTGGCATCATTCGGTTGGGTGCAGCGTTATGTCGCGCCGTGTGAGGTCGCTCGACCGGGCGCGTTCGGGTCGAGTTGGGTCGTTTCATTCGATGGCACCCGTATCAGTTTTTCTAAGTTGTGACCACCCAGGTGCCTTGTGCATGTTCGGGTGGCCCGTTTTCTATTTTCTCCCTTGTGGCATCGTTCGATCGGGCGCGCCGTGTCGCACCGTGTGAGGGCGCCCGACCGGGCATGTTCTGGTTGGGCCGATTCATTCGAGGGTGCCCATATCAGTTTTGCTAAGCTGTGACCACCTGGGTGTCTTGTGCACGTTCGGGTGGCCCATTTTCCGTTTTCTCCCTTATGGTATTATTCAGTCGGGCGCGGCATGTCGCACTGTGTGAGGTCGCCCGACCGAGCGCGGTCAGATCGGGTCGTTTCGTTCGAGGTGCCCGTATCAGTTTTTCTGAGTTATGACCACCCGAGTGCCTTGTGCACGTTCGAGTGGCCCGTTTTCCGTTTTCTCCCTTGTGGCATCGTTCGGTCGGGCGTGCCGTGTCGCGCCGTGTGAGGTCGCACGACCGGGCGCGTTCTGGTCGAACAGTTTCGTTCGAGGGCGCCCGTATCAGTTTTGCTAAGATGTGACCGCCCAGGTGCCTTGTGCACATTCGGGCGACCCGTTTTCCATTTTCTCCCATGTGGCATCATTCGGTCGGGCGCGTCATGTCGCGCCATGTGAGGTCACCCGACCGGGCGCGTTTGGGTCAGCCCGTTTCGTTCAAGGGCGCATGTATCAGTTTTGCTAAGTTATGACCACCCGGGTGCCTTGTGCATGTTTGGGTGGCCTGTTTGTCATTTTCTCCCTTGTGGCATCGTTCGGTCAAGCGCGTCGTGTCGCACTGTGTGAGGTCACCCGACCGGGTGGGTTCGGGTCAGGTTGAGCCATTTCGTTCGAGGGCGCACGTATCAATCTTGCTAAGTTGTAACCGCTCGGGTGCCTTGTGCACGTTCGAGCGGCCCATTTTCCGTTTTCTCCCTTGTGGCATCGTTCGGTCGGGCGCATTGTGTAGAGACCCAAATCTATATATATTACTAGATGAACGCTAGGCTTAAACACAACGAACTCTGACCAGAGATTGATTGGGAGGGCATTTACCAGATATGTCACCTCGTAAAGAGGATGAGATCTGGAGGCTACCTAGCCCTGTCCAGACTCTGTCTAAGAGTACAATAGAACACGACAATGACACTGAGGCTATCCAAGAAGTGGTGTGACTAACTGCCAATTTAAACCATAGTCATACAAGTTCTGAAAACTTAGTAAAAATTTAACTATTCATACCATAAGCATAAAAAAAGCTGAACACAAGAATTTGCATCAGTTATATCCAAGTTCATAAAATTAGATTTCATACACATACATCCATTTAACTTGTGAATTCTAGGCACAATGAAATCATCATAAATAAAGCGATATAAATAAACGTGTACCGTACACCCTGAAATGAGAGCCAAACTGGACCTGCTGCTTGGCGAGCTCCTTTGATGTCGTCTACCTCCATGCCTGAATGTGTCGTGCTCAAGCCGAATGCAGTGACTCATCGGTTAACCTCCCAGCCTACTCCTTGGGTACTCTCCTTCCCTGCGGACCCCCGAGCTGCAATGGGGTTGTGCAAACGAAGGAAAATGCTAGCTAATAGAGGTGAGCCTCTCTTGGCTCAAGAGTCCCCCCTCTATAACACTCTATCTCACCAAACTCAACTATAGCTCGTAACCACTCAATTTTGACATAATCTACTCCATCCAACCATAGGGTAAAACCCCCCCTCCCTTTTTCCTTCCCTTTCCCTTTCTTTTTATAGAATGCTTCAAAGGTGACACTTGGAACTTCATGCATAAATAATTATTTTTTATTAACCCAAAATTTTATTATTCACCCACCCATGTGTCATCCTCTCATCAAGTCTCTCCAAAAATAATTTACTTAATTATTCATTTAAAATAGTATTTCCCTCAACCCAACAAGACTTCCTATTTCTTCTCCTAGTTGTCTCTTGATCCCCCTTTTCTACTCCTTAATTTCTGTTCTTACTGAAGTTAAATGATAAGTCTCAGATTTGGTCCCCTAAACTACCTCAATTTGCATTTATGATGAATATTCTTATGTTGGCTCTTGACACATGGAAGTTCTCTAATTTCTCAGATTTTAATTTATTAATCTTATTATAATTCACCACCCTCTTCTCTTAATGAAATTTTTAATAAATCTTTATACTTAATTCTATGTCCCTCCTTTCCCCTTTTGCCTAATTAAGTTACTTATATACATTATCCATTTAATATTTTGTTTTATCAAGGAAAGGGTAGAGTTATCATGGTAATTAATTTATCTCTTCCTATTCCTCCCTTACCCTAAGTTTTATTCTTGATTTAATTCTTTTGGTTCTAACCTCATATATCATTTGTTCTGAATTAGTTGGATTTCATATATTGGTTATATTTATTAGTTTCTTTAATGATGTCAAGGGTCGAGTTTGGTCATGCCCTTCAAGAACTTCCATTCGAAGTTCCAAGGGTTCCATGCCTAAGAATTTATTTTTGATGCCAAGGGTGCCAAGTTGGTCGTGCCCTTCAAGAATTTATCTTGAAATTCCAAGGGTGCCACACCACTTGCCCTTCAAGCATCTAGTGGTTACGAGGGGAAATTATATGTGCAACTACAGAGACCCTTATCATCTCGTATGTTGCCTGCTATAGTGAGACTAATGGTGCTAGGGATCAAGGAATCCGCCTTGATGCGCGCCCCCAGAAATCCTCGTGAGCGAACCCAATTTGGGACCTGCCCCCACGGCATCATGATCTTCAAGGCGAAGGTGTTTCGACCTTTCCAGCCTAAGTCATGGCGGGAGTGCTAGTAGGTGAGATCAAGGACACTGTCCCACCCCTCCCATGAAGTTCCATCTAATTGTACAACCCCATCACCCATAGGTGAGTCATTCGGCCAAGCAACTAACATGTTCCTGCAAACATTGACATATCATCAGAGTGTATATATATATATATATATATATATATATATATATATCAAGTTCCAAACTAAAATTATAATTTCAAGACAAAATATTAATTCCTATCAAACCAGATGTTGTCAGCTCATCATATGCGAGTGCCTCTGGCGGTTTCCTGTAATACTCAATAATCATCAGTCACCAAGTTTCTTAGTGTTAGTCAATTTCATAACAAAATCATCAACATGACATCGTCATCCACATCATTGTTTATCGTGAACCAAAAGTAATGTAAGTAGACACATTCATCACAACTATCATCATCATAACATCAATAGAAAATACATATCCATCAAAGCCACCATCATCCTACCACCAACTAGGAAATAAACACATCCACTAATAGGAGAGTGAAGTGTCAGTATCCTCCTCCTAAGGTCATCAAATAATAATGTGTGAGCCTTAAGGCTAAATCATTGTTAATGTCATATCAAGGTCAGAAATCTAGAGTGGGGCACTACACATTGTGTCGTGTCGTGTGAGGTCACCTGATCGGGCATGTTCAGTTCGGGTCGGGTCGTTTCGTTTGAGGGTGCCCGTATTAGTTTTGCTAAGTTTTGACCGCCTAGGTGCCTTGTGCAATTTTGGGCGGCCCGTTTTCCGTTTTCTCCCTTGTGGCATCGTTCGGTCGGGTGCGCCGTGTCGCGTCATGTGAGGTCGCCTGACTGGGCACGTTCGGGTCAAGTCGGGTTGTTTTGTTTGAGGGCGCCCATATCAGTTTTGCTAAGTTGTGACTACCCAAGTGCCTTGTGCACGTTCGGGTGGCCCATTTTCCATTTTCTCCCTTGTGGCATCGTTTGTTCAGGCGTGTCGTGTCACACCATGTGAGGTCGTCCCACTGGGTGCATTCAGGTTGGGTCAGGCCATTTCATTCGAGGGCGCCCGTATCAGTTTTGCTAAGTTGTGACAGCCTGGGTCCCTTGTGCACGTTCAGGTGGCACATTTTTTGTTTGCTCCCTGTGGCATCGTTCGTTTGGGCATGTCGTGTCGCACCATGTGAGGTCACCCGACTAGGCGCATTCGAGTTGAGTCATGTCGTTTCGTTCAAGGGCACCCATATCAGTTTTGCTAAGTTGTGACTGCCCGGGTCCCTTGTTCACGTTCGAACGGCCCGTTTTCCATTTTCTCCCTTGTGGCATCGTTTGGTTGGGCGCGCCATGTCACGCCATGTGAGGTCGCCCGACTAGGCGTGTTCGCGTCGGGTCGGGTCGTTTCGTTTGAGGGCGACCGTATCAGTTTTGCAAGTTGTGACCGCCCGAGTGCCTTGTGCACGCCTAAACCCCTTAACCCCTTGATATGCTACGGGCTGGTTACCTTGATATTAATGGTGGTTTATTCATACTCCTTCTGAATAACCAATAAAGGGTCAAGGAAATTGACCAATATGTTGTCAAGTTTTATCTTATCCATCTTTGGGGTAAGCTACTTTTTGACTAACTCCACTGATTTTGATCTCAATTTTTCCAATTGCTTCCTTCTCTCATATGATACCTGAGCCTTTGCCTTTCTCTTCCCTTCTAATTCTGTAATAGTGTCATAGTGATGCCAGCCAACTTCTTTGGAAAGCCTTCCTAGCAGAAAATACTTGTGACCTGGATGAAGCCTCAACACTTTCAGAGCATCTGGAATGACCTCTCTCTTCCCCAATCTCCCTCTCTCTCTCTCTCTCTCTCTACCCTCCAATCCTCTCACAGCCATATCCCTCCCTCTATCCTTCTTTCTGCCCCCTTCCATATTTGTGTCACTATCTCCCTCTCTTACCCTTCTCTACCTCTCTCACTCCTCTCCCTCTCTCTCTCTCAGCTGATCCATTCCTTCTCTCCCCTCTCCTTTAGTTTATCTCCATCTCTCCCTTGTTACTCCCCTTGTCTCGCCACCTCTATCAATCTATGTCTTTATAATTATTCCTTCTCATATATATAGAGAGTTAATATATATCATGACATATTGGGACCTACAATTGGTTAATTGCACCTTGTTGGCAAGGTTAAAATGGTTAATCTTCGATAGACAAAATGTAGATCAAATATTTCATCAAAAAGAGGGAACCATACCCTATATTCCTCCAGTATATGCCTATCAGTCGCTTGGCCTCTTCTTTCTCTCACATGAATGTAGTCTTGCTTGACTGGTACATAAGAAGGTTTCGCATTATCAACTATTTGTTTGGGACAACTTTTAGTTGTTTCAACACTGCTACATTCTAATTCAAGCTTATCCTTTAAACCATCTTAGTCTTTTGTACTCTCTTTAACTTTGTAGTGCTTTCCATTCCTCTCAGTCACATATGTTTCCTTGGTCTGTTAAGGGACAAGGTCGACAACATTAGGATGTTTTTGCAATAAACAAGGGTATTTCTAGGACACAGTCAGGTGGAGCAAGAGTATAAGAGCCAAATTTCTCATGATTGTGGGACACTCGAACTTAAGATTTTCTGGAGTAGTCATGAGGTGCAGTCTGGTTATTAAGACTTCATCAGATGGCCATTCTCCGGACTTAAATTGTGTGACAACATTGTGGCTGAGTTTGAAACTGGAGATTGAACATACATTTGGTTTGATTGCAATAGAAATTTTCATCAATAAATGTAAAGCAATGGCTAACAAATACTATAAATTAATAAATAAAGAAGACATGGCAACAAGCAACAATACTTACAAAATTGTTACATTGAGATGCAAAGAACAAGCAACTAATTTAACCCCTAAACCATAAACCTCTAAACGTCCCTTAACCCCTAACTCCTAAACCCTTAACCCCTAACCCATTTAACCCCCTAAACCCCTAGTAAACCCCTAACCCATTTAACCCCCTAAACCATAAACCTATAAACCCTTAACCCCTAACCCCTTAAACCCTAAACCATTAAACCCTTAACCCTAACCCCTTAAACCCTAATTCCCGACCCCTAACCCATCTAACCCCCTAAAACCTAACCCCATTAGCCCCTAACTTCTAACCCCTAAAATCCTTAATTGCTAAATCCCCTAACCCCTAAACCCCTAACCCATTTAACCCCCTAAACCCTAAACCTATAACCCCTTAACCCATTAAACCCTAATTCCCAACCCCTAACCCATTTAACCCCCTAAACCATAAACCTCTAAACCCCTAACCCATTTAACCCCTAAACCCTAAACCTTTAAACCCTTAACCACTAACCCTTAAACCCTTAACCCTAACCCATTTAACCCCCTAAACCCATAACCCATTTAACCCCCTAAACCCTCAACCTCTAAACCCTTAACCCCTAACCCCTTAAACCCTATTTCCCAACCGGCCTAACCCATTTAACCCCCTATATACATAATACATAAATTATAAAGAATATATATATATATAAAGAGATTAAAACTCCAAATATTTAAAATACAACATAATTTAATAGTGTAAATTTTAAAACTCCTTTTAATAAAGCATGATGATTTAGTAGGGTAGAAGGATTACTATATGCAAAAATCAATCCATTATTTACTAATATAACTTTAACTGCTTCTCAAAAAGATACGTTTTATTTTTTTTAATTGTAAATATTTTTAAACAATCAAAATAAAAAAAAACATTTAATTATTTAGAAATTATTTTAATTATTTAAAATTATTATAATTATTTAAAACTATTTATTTTTAAATTAATTTGAGTGGCCTTAAAAAAACACACGTGTTTCATTTCAAAATGTCAAAAATTTTCAAATATCAAAAGTTTTAATTTCCCTCGTTCATTTCCCTCTGGTTGCATGGTTTGTCCAGGGAAGGAGGGAGGATATGATCCAAATCTGAGTTGGGTTGATAGCAAAAATGCCAGATATCCTTCACATTCATGGGGACCAATGTGGCAACCAAATCGGCTCCAAGTTTTGGGAAGTGGTATGTGAAGAACACGGGATGGATCCTACTGAGAGATATCATGGCACTTCAGATCTACAGCTTGAAAGGGTTATGGACAGGTCTTCAGACCTGATAACTTCGTTTTTGGCCAATCTGGGGCTGGAAACAACTGGGCCAAGGGGAATTACACGGGAGGAGCCGAGCTCATTGATTCTGTGCTTGATGTCGTTAGGAAGGAGACTGAGAATTGTGATTGCTTGCAAGGTATGTGTCTTTTTCAGATTCGAAACCTTGACCTTGTGTTTTTTAAATGTAGGATTTCATTTGATAAAATGATGTGGATTTTTGTTGTGTACAGGGTTTTTGTTGTGTAAAAGGTTCCATAAAAAGTCCCAATCTGAAGCCACAGAGTGTTTTCATCCGTGTCTCTGCAAGTCCCAATCTCAAGCTGCAGAGGTATGATCTTGTTCATGCTTTATGTTCTTTTTTAATGCATGAAGTAAACTATTGATGTGATTCTCTGTGATGCCAAATTTTATGACGAGTCTGATGCGCATAATACTTGAAGCGAAATGAGGCATTTGTCTGAGAGGTTACAAGTCTTATTATTGCTAGCCGCCGTATGGTGAAAACAACTTGTTTTTCACTGACGGTCGAGTTTTACCCTTTTATGTATTTTATGTTAAATGGGTGACTTTGATATGAAAAATAATGCAATTGTGCCCATAATCACGTTCCGGTGGGGTTTATATTGTCCCATACTTCTTAGAAAAATTAAATATCAACATCGTGAAGAACGATTCACCAAAAGGCTTGAAGACACAATCATGGATTGACCAACTCTTGCAAGATCTTTAGGTAGAAATAGCCAAGGAATAAAAAGCTAGTGAATCGTTGTTTTAAAAATAGTACTAAAGCCAGATGCACATATGCCCCTGACTAAAAAAGGCTTGAATAATGCATGAAATTAGGAATTTTGAACAGGCCACAGATAAGTGTGATTAATTTAGTAAACACATGGTTTTAGGGCAAGTTGATGGTATTAAAATTGAGTTATAATGCCAACCAATCACCATGAGCACTGAAGGTGATACTAGCAACAAAACAACAAAGAGATTTTGATGCATGTTACATGTGCATGCACAGCACATAAGCCACATTTCATACTAGAAATTCGGTCAAACGGTAATTGGGCAGTAGGAAGCCACCAGTGATGTAACTAAAGTGAAATCTTAGAATCTATGACAAATATGTTGTAGTATGTGGTTACCTAGCAAAAGAACGTCACACAAATTCAATTAAAGGAGAAGGTGGGCAGTGTTGAGCTAATACCCATAGTCTAAAACTGAGTGACTCTAACACGCTCTAGTCAACCAGCAATTCAACACATCAATAATAGTGTTGTTACTGGTGAATTACACAGCACACAAGTTGCTATAATTTCACACCAGTGAACAGACAACCAATTTTAGTGTGTAAGGAATCCATTGGGAAGGTGGGCAGTGCTGAGCTAATACCCATAGTCTAAAACTGAGTGACTCCAACACGCTCTAGTCAACCAGTGATTCAACACATTAATAATAGTGTTGTTACTGGTGAATTACACAACTCACAAGCTATAATTTCATACCAATGAAAAGGCAACCAATTTTAGTGTGTAAGGAATCCATTGGGAAATTTGGATCACTGTTGTTATTCAATGTCCCATTGAATTAACAAACACAAGAATGTGATACAGGCTCGCAGTTTCTAACAGCCAGCATTTCAATTAAGCCAAAAATTAAACAAGTGATTCAATCAATCCAACAGTTAAATTGCTTAGCCAATTAATTAAACCAGTGACCACACCGGCAAGAAATTGATTCAAATGTTGTGGGGAATCAATTTTACTGCAGTGAGCATTAGGAGTAATTACCAAAATAACCATTCAAGCATGAAGAGAACTCAATCACACATCATAAACAACAGAATTTACCCTGGAAAACCAGCAATTTATGGCTTCTATTTATGATCTGGAATTGTTGCAAACTGGAGCTATTCACTCTCAATCAAAGAATTCATGTATTCTTATTCCTTAGACGTACTTTTTAGATTGTGTTGGCTCCAAAAAAATCTTCATTATCCATGGACAGGACCAAAATCCTCTTCATCCTCCAATCTATAAATAGATTGGTTCATTCCCAAGTCTTCAGTTTTCTGCTATGGTGCCCTTCTTCCAAGCTTCATTGCTTTCCATCTTTTTAGTTGTTTTTCCATCAGGCAAGCATCCTCTATATAATGTTTCCTTGTAATTCCAATCAACAAGTGCTTCATTCCGTCTTCTTGTCGCCCAAATGAGGCCTTTGGCCTTTGATGTTCAAGTTTATTGTTGACGGACCATTGACTCCAAACTTTGCTAATAATTTTCGCTTCTACAAATTTAGAGGAGGGTTTCTTTCAGTTCCATTTTGGATCACAAATTCAAAGAAGCGACTATGAAATTTTCAATTATCTTTATATAGAGCTAATACAAGGGAATGCTACCACTGTTATCTTATTCTTAATTGCAATGTACATTGTATTGCATTTCAAGCAACAAATAAATGCAATGTTTCTGCTTGAATTCTAATGATTTGAAAGTTTTAAATAAAACAAACTATTTGAACAACCTTATTCCATAAACATTAACTGTTTTAATGTTCTAGATAGATGCAACCCAGAAGACTACTACTTAATGAAGTGTAGGTGAGATTTTTATAATTTTGAAATATAATATAGGGACTATGCCCTTACAACATGCATGGAATTTTGGAAACCTCATGATGAGTACCATACAACTATGCAAATGCACGATATGTGTTGAATCACTAGCAGACATTCTAAAAGTGTTATGTTCAAACTGTCGAGATGGGACACGTAACATTAGCCAATCTACTTGAAACAATATATGCCCATGAAAATGAATTCAAACGTTCTAATAGATGAACAAGGTAGAAGACTTCTACTAAATATATCTTGAAATATGGTTTACACTAATGTATCAGTGTAATAGTGACAGTGCCCCCACAATTCATTCGCTTGGCACTTCAAAATTTGGTGAAAATTTGAGGGACAACTTGCATGACAGTGATAATTTTGCTCTTGAAAATTTTGGAAAATCAATGTTAGTACATGTCAGGTAGGGGTGCAATCATGATGCTTAGATTTCACTGTTCATACTCTAATTTGCTCTTAAATTTTATCAGTAAATATTTTAATGTGTTAACCCAAACTCCATATTTTAATGTGTTAAACCATACTCCTATTAATTATGATATTTTCCTTAGAATTGAATGATTTGTCTGGCTGATACTGGGCCACCTTGATCACTAGGTCTGGTTGATACTTCCCCCCTTGATTCACCAGAAGTCTTGAAGCCACAATCATGGATTGACCAGCTCTTGCAAGATCTTTAGGTAGAAATAGCCAAGGAAATAAAAAGTTGGTGAATCGTTGTTTTAAAAATAGTACTAAAGCTAGGTGCACATATGCCCCTAACTAAAAAAGTTTCGTTATTCTCGATGTTAGGTTTTCTTAGCCTGTAACTATTTTTCAAGTTGTTTTCCTAGAATTTTTAATATCGGACTCCGCCATATTAAGACATAATTATTATGCTACATTAAAAGTTGAGTCATTTTGCAGAAATTGGAAATATTAAAAATATGAGAACAAAATGTAATTTTATGTTTAATCAAGGAAATGTTTACGAGGTTATTCACTTTTACAAATGAAAATATAGTTACCAAAACTATTGTAAAGGAGCCTCCTTCATATGTGTAATGGGGCCTCCTTCATATGGGTTTTTCCTAGCGATGAGGAGGCTGTATAGTAAACCATAATGTAATAATTTTCTTGAAAAAGATAAATCTAATCGCTTTTCTCGTGCATATTTCTTTCACAAGTTGTCAGGGTTTTACAATGTAAATCCTGTGTATTTGTATACCATTTTATTGTAAATGATTTAATTTGCAGACCCTGAATTCTGGGTGTGCTTTGATGATTCATTGATATTGCAATTGGAAAGGAGAAATGGATAATTCACTTCCATAATAGTTTTGATTTTTATGTTGATTTTGCAATTAGGAAAGAGAATCGAATAACACCCTTCCATACTTGTTTTGATTTTGATGTTGGTTTTGTAATTAGAAAGAGAATAGGATACCACTATTTACAGGTTGATGTTCTTTACCCTAAAAATGAGCAGTATGTATGTTGCTTTTCGGTTACCCTGCAAATGAGCAGTATGTGCTTTACCCTGCAAACGAGCAGTATAGAAAAATTAAATATCAACATCGTGAAGAACGATTCACCAGAAGGCTTGAAGCCACAATCATGGATTGACCAGCTCTTGCAAGATCTTTAGGTAGAAATAGCCAAGGAAATAAAAATTTGGTGGCATTGCAGACTTCTTGCCATTATGCTTGTACATAAGCCTAAATATAAGAATTGGACAGGTATTGGCAAGGAAACTTCCAGACTTTAATTATCAACCACTTACCCACTTGCAATTGACCAAGTTTTCCACTCTGTATTTAAGCAATGCATCCCAACATTCCTTACTGCTTCATCATATAAGGCATCGGTATACTGATTAAATTCTTTCATTTGTAGCTATTATCCAGTATTCATCTGGTTAATTCCCACAGAACTGTACCATTCATTATGAATATATGGGCTACAGAGGATCAATATTCATCCCATCCAAACATTATATGCAGGTGAGATATATTTCATATTGGTTGTAGTTCTTCATGTTATACTTTAAGAGCATGATTATTGTTTCGATCACTCACAATGCGTACCTAAGGCACTATTATGGATGAAATTAAATTTATATCAATAAAACTAGAAATTGTTACAAAAAAGCAAACCATGAAATATTAATTGAACCAACAAGCTCAAGGATCGCTTAGGCAAAAGAAAAGGGTCACTCTTAGAATTCTTCATTTGTAAACATTGTTAGTTGCTCACTTGCCAAGCTTGTAAAAATTTACAATAAATGTGAGTACAAAGATCTCAGGTTCAAATCCCCGATTGTTTATCCGTGAACACCTGCGTTCATGATGGATACAGGGGAGTGATTGTTTTGGGGAAGAAACCCATAACTGACATTTTATTGATCTGTGTGTCCATGCATTTGGTGACTTGAACCACCTGATCTCTGCAACCATGAGGTCTATGGTCTATAAATAAGGGTTTAGGGTCAGTTGTTCCTGAGGTGGAAGGAGTTTGGTATGGGTATTTGGCATGATGGCCCAAGTTCTAGAAGCCAAAAGTCTTACCTAACCATAGCAAAAGAAAAATCCAAAACGGACCTATTCTTTACGAACAAAAAATCCATTGTTAGAGTTTCTATGGAAGCTTAACACCCCATTAGGTGCAAGCCATGATTTTCATGTCTTTGAATATCCAGGCGATGGGCAACACATCGAAAAAATTAGGCCTGAAGAGACATGTGGAAGCCCACAACCAAGAAATTGTTTTATTTAGGAATCTATGATTAAAGGCTCCAGACTCCAAAGTATCTAGGGAATTAGGGGAGAATTATGTAATGTTAATATACAAAATTAATATTAATGACTATATATAATTAATGAATTGAGGAAGTATAGTTCAAGTTTTGTATACGCTGAGGAATTTTTTCTCTTATGTCTTCCGGATCAGAGACTTAAGTGTGAGAATGTTTATTGGATATGGTTTGAATGTTCGAATCGTGGGCGAGGTGTTTTTCTTTTTGTTAGAAATCATAACCATATTTTGGTGAAACCTGGTAACAACTCATCACAAAATTTAAAGTTTTATATGTTGGTGATACCTATATTAATTTGGTTGAGTTTATAATCGACACAAGCCAAGCATTGTTATCATAGATACAACTATAATTGGTGTAAATGGCATGGTTTTAGTTTTTGTTATGGTTGAAGCTTGGTGATTCTAGGAACACCCTATTTTTGATTCATTTCCATTGGTTATAGAAACCACGTAAGTGAAGACCAGACTGGTGGGTCATGTTGATAGGTCACGGGAGTGAAGACCAGACTATATATTATTTCATTTTTTTTTTTTTTTAACTTATCGTCGGTATTGCGACGCTTCCTAAGCATCGATCTTCCGACGCTTTCAATCTACGAAATTTTTAACTTATCATCGGTATTGTGACACTTCCTAAGCGTCATTCTTCTGACGCTTTCAACCTACGAAAATTTTTCCTTTCGTCGCTCTTGCGACACTTCTTAAGCGTTGATCTTCCGACACTTTCAACCTAAGAAAATTTTGCCTTTCGTCGCTCTTGCGACGCTTCTTAAGCGTCGGTCTTCGGACGTGTTCAACCTACCAAAATTTTTTCCTTTCATCACTCTTGCGACGCTTCCTAAGTGTCAGTCTTCCGACGCTTTCAACCTACAAAAAAATTTTCCTTTCATCGATATTGCGACGCTTTATGAAAAGCAACGTTTAGGAAGAGCGACGGTCTAAACGTCGGATGACATATCATCGGAATTGCGACAGTTGAGCAAGCATCAGTATTGTGACACTTTGCAAGCGTCGGAATAGCGACACTTTTCAAAACGTAAGAAAAAGTGTCGATATTGTGACACTTTGGCAAAGCGTCCAAATTGCGACGTAATGGCTAACCACGTTTTGTCCGGCCTCAAACTTTTGCTCTTGTGACGACTATGTGTCGGAATAGCGACGAAGTGGCCGTCAAAAATTGGGCCAAATTTTTTAGTGCTTGGTCCTTTAATAATTTCACCAGTCCGTTTTGTATCTCGAGGGGAGTCAGCACCTCCTGCGTCCAGACCTTTTGTGTCCGGATCCTGTGTGAGTCCTTCTGCGAGGCCGGTTCTGCGCCCTTCCTAGTTCTTTTTCCCTGCTGCGAACCCTTCTGTGGTGAAGGTTTTGTTTCCTTCCCCGTACCCTAGCCCCATCCTCCAGTTTATTTGGTGGTGTCGGGAGGGGTGACCTTTGTAGCACTTGTCCCTACGGTGCCCTTCGCACCCGATTTGAACCCAATCTTCCATTATGGAGGCCATGTCGCAATTAAGCGGTCAATGTCCTCATCTGCAACCATGTATCAGAGTGAGACCCACTTGGACATTATGCATAGTTACCTGAAACGCCACGATGCTCTTGTTTTGTCGTACACGATAGGTGACAAGCACGGCCAAGAATTGATGCCAGCTACCAGTCCACTCTGAAAGAGGACCCAAAAGACTTGATTTTCTTCAATATGATGCGCGTCCTTGGAGTCCCGCAAATTTGTGTATCGCACCCCTTCACACATATCGGGCGTGAGCTCAGGGAGGACCGAATCTTATGGGGCTTCCCATATGACCAACGCAATGAGAAGCAGCAATCATGAGTAGCAAAATGCGTGACCCTGATCCTAGGCCTCGCGTACATTTGCAAAAAATTCATTGCATAGGTACTGGGCCCAATTGAAGCAAACCCCCTTTTCACATCGGCCCACCAACTGAATCACATACGTAGGGACGGTGGAAGCCTAACAATTGTGCATCAGCTTGCACACCAACAACAAGGTACCCATTTGCGTACCAGGGTCACTGATGGTGCTGATCATGAACCCCCAAGTGTTCCGTTGCACATGGTAATCCTCGCATACCTTGTCGGTGATCTTCTTCTCATACTTTTTGACGACATGCAGCATAGGGTCTAGTCCTTCCATGGGGAGGCCAGTAATCCGGTGAATAAACGCGACATCAATAGGGATTCAATCCTGGATGCACAAGCTGCCATCATGGACCAAGGAAAGTAGCTGGCACACTAGTCAGTTTGTGATATTATAGTGGCTGAAGTGCAGCATCCTCAGTAGGTTTAAGATCCTGGAACTAGCCAAGCCGCGGACCCATCACATGGGGACTATCTTTATCCCTTCATCTTCCAATACCCTTTTGAGGTATAGCTCGGGCACCAGCTCAGGGAAGGCCTCCGAATTGGCCTAAACATGGTCATCGAATTTTACCTCATGGAGCTTTCCAAAGGGTTCTCTAATAATGGGGACCTCACCTAGAGTAAGTGGCATCTGCAGATAGGTGCGCAGGCCATCAAGATTCTTCGGCATGCGTGTCAAGGGCCTGTAGGGTCGAACAAAGGGTGGTAGCCAATTGATTGGTTCAGCTATCTGGGCCTTTTCCTGAGCAGACAAATGTCGCTTTATTGGGTTGGGCGAGCTTGCCTCAGTTGCCATCCGCGGGGACTTCACATTTCGAGAGGTGAGGGGCTTCATCCTATCCCATTTCATGGGTTTCCCCGACCCTTGCACTTTTTCTTTCCCCTTCTTCTTTTCCTCACTGGGCATGGACATAACCTCCTAAACTTCAGGGTGGGCTTCCATTAATTTCTCAGATTCTTGCTCGATCGAGGTTACAAGCTAAGATGATTCGTCAAGATTGGTCGTCGTAATTCTGGAGCAAAATATAAACTCAGGGTTGCTACTATCTAAAGGTGTAGGGCACTCAGACATGAACGAAGTACAAAAGGCACAGACTTTCTCAAGACACAAATTCGCAAAGCACAAATTGTACAGGAGATACGGAACCCTCTTCTGCTCTATCCTTCCACTTTTATAGCTGCGGGGATCAATCAACGTGTGGATGAGGCTTATCAGAAACTTACCATCAAGGAAACAATAAAAAATTTTCGGAAATCGCCTCATTAAATGCCAACCACCCGCTCCTTTCAATGGAAAAATTTTATTTTTACCTTATTTTATTATTCCAACGACTAGTTTTCGCACCTCCTGTGCGCCTAGCGCACCCCTGCACTCTTAGAGTACCTCTTGTGTGCCTAGCACACCCCTGCGCTCCTAGTGTACCTCCTGCGCTCCCAGTGCATCCCTGCGCCCCCATCGCACTTTCTTAGGCTTCCAAACCTGCGACCAACCCCTGTGCTTGTTCCATCCCATGCAGCGACTCTGGCCATATATTCATTTGATCCAGTACGGTTTGAGCCGACTACCATTGACATACCCTGGTACCATATCACCTCGCAGGGTGGCTAACTGGACAGTGCCGCCATCTATGATTTCCTTTACCATATAGGGACCTAGCAAGTGCTGATGGAACTTCCCTAGGTGCTTCGCAAACTGGCTATCATAGAGGAGGATCAATTCTCCCTCCAAGAAAGTCTTTTTCCAAATATGTTTGTCATGTCATGCTCTTTCCCAGGCCTTCTGAACTTGATGATGGAAATTAGCAATGAATCGATCTTCCTCCAAAGCCACCAGCTGCGCTAAACGCTCTTCCATGATATTTGGCTCTGCCATATTAGTAAAGCTTGTGATACGTAGGCTAGGAACAATATACTCCATTGGCATGATGGCTTCCTTTCCATAGACCATCTAGAATAGTGTCTTTCCTGTCAGTTTCTTGCACGTGGTGCAATAGGCCCAAAGGACCGACAGAATGTGCACGTCCCAGTCATTGTGATCAGCATTGCAGACCTTAGTCAGTGCCTGCTCCAAGACTTTTTTGAAAGCTTCGACAGCTCCATTTTCCTGTGGATGATATGGGGTGCTTTTCGCATGGTGGATCCAAAATTCTTCATTCAATGCTTCGATGGTTGCATTAACAAAGTGTGTACCTCTGTCGCTCATCAAGATCTTTGGGCAGCCAAACCTAGTCAGAATATGTTCAAAAATGAAGTGTGCAGTGGTATCTGCAGTGCAATCCTTCGCAGCTTGTGCTTCAGCCCATCGGGTCACATAGTTAGTCGCAGTGATGATGTAGTGCTCACCTGTCTTCTTCCTTGGTGGGTTGATGGGTCCAACAAAGTCTATGGCCCATTTTTCGAACGCTTGCAGATCCATCTGTAGTTGTAAAGGCATCTCATCTCTACGCGATGGTATTCCTGTCCTTTGGCATGTGTCACAAGCTTTACAAAAATTGTGAGAGTCACTATGCAACATAGGCCACCATAGCCCAGCTCTTAGGATCTTCTGTGTTGTCTCCTTTCCTACGTAGTGACCTCCTACTATGTCCCGTGAGCTTCTGCGAAGATGGCGTGCCACTCATGTTCCAAGAGTATCTTCACACTACTTCATCAACTCTCAACTTATACAGGTGACCTGCGATAATGGTAAAACCCGCTGTGTGGGTTACCAACTCTTTCTTATGTTGTACTGAATACTCTACAGGTGTCGTCCCCGTAGTTAAAAAAGTGAATGATGTCGGTGAAGTGCACATCCACTACCTTAATAGAGAACAGTTGCACATCCGACAGTCCCTCCTCTAGGTTGGTCGGTTCTTCGCCATTTTCAATCCGGGATAGGTGATCTAGCCCAGCATTCAACTTTCCCGACTTTACGATGATCTCAAAATCATATTCTTGAAATAGCAGGAGCCATCAGCATATTTCCCTTCCAACACAAGCTTATTCACTAGGTACTTCAAAGCTGAGTGATCAGTGAACATATTGAAATGTCCACCCAATAAGTAATGTTGGTATTTCTGTAGGGCATACACCATGGCTAACCCTTCGCGCTCAGTATTGTAGTAGTTACGCTCCACACTAGAGAGTTTCCTACTGGCGAACGCAACTGTATGGTCAATGTCCCCTTCCCCTGGCTAGGTCAGGACAGCTCCCAGGGCTATCCCTAAGGCATCGACATAGACATGGAATACCTTCGCCCAATCAAGAAATATGAGGATAGTCGCAGAGACCATCTTCTCCTTGAGTAACTCAAAGCTTTTTTTACACTCGTTGTCCCAACAGAAGGATACCTCTTTTTTCAGCAATTTTTCCATAGGTGTTGTGATTAGTGTGTACCCTTGAATAAACTTCCTGTAGTAGCCTATGTGTCCAAGGATAGAGCGCAGCTGCTTCTCAGTTGTAGGAACTACCAAGTTGATGATAATTTCCACCTTGTCAAGGTCGACTATCAGCCCTTGTCGACAAACTATGTGACCCAATAAGATCCGAAATGGTACGCAGAATATGCACTTCTTGATATTCAGTGAGATCTGGTGCTTTCTGTAGGCATCCAGCATCATGCGCATGTTCAAGAAATGACTCTTTACTAATCCAAATACAGTCCAATCATCAAAATATACTTCCAAGAACTTGTTTATATATTCCTTAAATACTGCAACCACTACCCGCAAAAAGATGGCAGGGGCATTCTTGAGTCCAAACGGCATTACCGTGTACTAGAACGAACCCCATTCAGTGGAGAATGTGGTTTTTTTGTGATCTTCAAGTGCAATCCTGATATGATGATAGCCCGAGAACCCATTAGTGAACGAGTATGCCTCCTACCCCCCCACACTATCAAGGATTTCATCTGAAAATGGCATAGGAAAGGGATCATCTACGCACACATCATTCAATGTGCGCAGGTCAACACAAATCCATATCTCTCCCTTAGTCTTCTTCTCTTGAACCACCATAGGACTCACCCAGTTCGACTATTCGACCAATTTGATGATACCTGCCGCAAGCATTTTATCAATTTCTTCCTTTAATTTTTGTTTATACTTGGGGTTCAGCTAATAAGGGCACTGCTTTACCGGGCGTGCATCTAGTTTTAAAGTGATACGCATGAGTTCTAGGTCCCCTGTGATCCCCTTGAGCTCCGAAAATTTCATCCGGAATAAGTCTTGGTATTCCGTGAGGAGTTCTGCAACTTTTCCCATAGTGTCATCGTCCCAGTAGTCCCCAATTTTAGCTAACTTCGACTGCGCCTCTGTTCCAATGTTGACTTCTCGCTGCCTCAAAGGTTTAGTGACATTGACAGTCTACAGTGGGGGTCCGGCAACTGTGTGCTCTCCCTCTGACTCTGGGATAGATACATTTCATGGTTCATCATCGCACTCTTCGATTGATAAATTGCGGCAATTAACAATATCATAAATCTGTGTTTCCCATGTTGGTACCCCATGTGTTGCACACGGGCATGATTCATCGAATGCTAAGGCATCAATGTCCTACAAAGCTTTTTCGAGTGCCTCTACTCCTCCTATCAACTCGAATGTACCTACAAACTCATCCTTCAGGGTTTCCCAGTGGTAGGTGCGCTAATGTAGTTCTGCGTCCAAGTACCATGTAGTCGATATTGGCCTCAAGGCATGAATGAACAGGTGGACCCATTCCTCTGTAATTATTTCACCCCATTCTTCCATCCACGCGGACAAGTTCTCACGCAGGTCGCCTAGCCCCAAGAAAGTATTTAAGTGCAGGTGAGCTAGAGGGTCAAACTGTAAGACCGTCATGTCCTGACATTCTTCCCAATCCTGGAATGCTCCCTTATGCATGTCCCACCACCTCGCAGGATTTGCGTGCATGGTGAGATTAAGGGCCCATAGCCTTCGTTCCCTAGGGACTTCAGCTTCAAAGGTTCGTAGAAACTCCTTAATGCTACCATAACCATCAAAGTAGGTTAAGTCTCTTACCTCTTAGGAAATGCACTGGAAACTCTTTGTGATCCTAAGACATCGCAGCGTAGAGACATCATGTAATCGATTCTACCAATTTTCTATCTCCCCATCAGAGTCAGAGAAACATTCGATGTCCTTTTCCCAACAAAGCACACCATCAGCTATAGGATTGATCCAATCTTCATCCCGAGAAGTTAATTTATAGAGGTGATCCACATCCTCCTCTTCGCACACTGGTTCTGTATACCACTCTCCTTACGAAGGATCTAGCGGGACTATCACTCGTGTACCTTCATTCTCAAACACCATGGTTCTTTTCTTTAGGTTGATAATACCTCCCATATCTATAGCCCAATCCAAACCTAGAAGCACAGGGTAAGTATCTGCATCGTCCACAATCTGGATTACTTCAAAGTCGACGCATACCTTAACTCCTGTGATATCTACCATAATCTTCGACAGCCGCCCCAATGGTATGATATTCGATTGTTCAGACATGTGCAACTATATAATAGACCATTCTATCTTAGGTTCTCCCATCCACTGCCATGTCTTCTTAGGTAGGACGTTCGCATCCAACCCTAGGTCCAAGATGACCTGATCCATCTCGTAGTCACCAATCTACGCAGTAAGCCGCATTTCTTGACCCGTGCGTTTCTTATGCTTTTAAAGTTTTTTCACATCCTTAACTTCCGCGAAGGGGTTAGATTTTTCTGCGCAGCTATCTATTAGTGCTTCTGGTTGCGTAGCAGCTTCATACATGCTTGCAGAAATGGTTTAACTTTGTCATCCATTTTTAGGTGCATTGGAGTCTTGGAAGTAGATGCCTCATCCTTTCTAAAGTCATTGTAGGATGCGACGAAGTTTTCCTTCTCCTTCTGTTGGTCCAAGCCTTCCTACTTGACCGCTGCTTTTCAGATAACAAATCCAGCCACAGTTTTCTCCTCAGCTCCCCCAGTAGCCATGCCGCTGCGTGTTATGAAATTAATGCTCGTCCCTTCATCACGCGGTTCAGCCTTAACCCTCTACACATTTTGCGTAGGTGTCTAATGTTTTTCCTGCATTTTTTCTATCAGAATTAGACAGTATTCAATCACATGGTCCAGTTATCTACAATACCTGCAATATTTTCGCATAGGATTTGGACAGTCCCTTGTGAAGTACCCTACTTCTCCACAGTTATAGCAAATCAATTGTCCTCTTCCCCGACCTGTGTTTCCACCTCTACCCTCTCCCCTAGCTGGGGAGCCGCCTATGCCCGAGGGGGATCTTGGTGACGAAGGGTCAGCCTGCACCCTGTATAGGTTTCCTCGGTCTATCATTAAATCATAAGTCTGGAATTTATGTTCATCATTTCCTACTGATCGACAAAACCTGCACCATTGTTTCTTTAATTCTGGAACATACGCACCAGGATGAGGGCAGTGGTTGGTATCATGTAGCCCAGCTATGCGATAATCATCACACCACAATGTCGGTCCACTAGATCCCGCGGCCTCCCTAGGGCACAACGGACTGGGTCCCATAGCCTGCATGTAGTCTGTCAGCAGTGGGCACTAATCCTTGGTATGGCCAGATACCCTATATCATATGCACCATACGTCTAGGCTATCTTCTTTCCCTCGGTCTTTTCGCAGATTCTGGATTTCTATGTGCATCGCCTCCAGCTGTCCTTGGATTTTGTGTACCCCCAACTAAGTATCATCTCTCGGTGTTGCTTCTAACTTCATATAAATCTCCAAGGCTTTTTCCTGTGATTCAATGGCTTGTTGACCCATAGGTCTGTGCAGGTGAGGCAATAACATAGCTATGAACCATTCCTTGTGCTTTCTGTCATCATACAGAAATTCCCCCTCTTTGATCACCTTCTTTAGTTGCTAGTCAGCTTCCCATATAGACTCAGAGGGCCCTTGCTTGAAAAATTTTAGGTCATTCACTATCTGAGAGTAGGACTTAGGCTTCTGAAACTGATGTTTTAGGGAATCCTTAACCTCTTTAATAGTCGAATTTGCTTGTTGAGCTACATATCCCATATACCAGTCTAGGGCTCTTCCTTCGAAAGCGAGGGATAGTTGCGCCCTCTTTACAGCATCAATGACCACATTCTGCGCAGTCCATATTGACTCTGCGACAAACTAGAATCGGTCCATATCTTCGTCTCCTACACCTTTGAAGATGGGTAGATTCATGTGCGTGACCATATCTACTTCTGAGGGTGGCGATGGTGGAGGAGGTGTGGGGAATTTCTTGCCCTTATGTGGATTTGAAGGTGGTGTCGTAGGAGGGCTATTTCCTACATATGCAGTCGGTTCTCTTAACGGGCTGTAGATGGACCTATCCCCTTCTTGATTGACTATGTAGTACTTACCGCTTTGAGTTGTAACCTCGCTCTGATTAGAGCTCATTCACTCGGTATGGCTACACAAAATGCCCTTTTCGCATAATAATATTTTAATCAGCAATAGAAACATTTTCAAGAACTTACCCCGGTGTTATATAAAATTATGGATTACGGATAAAATATTCTTCCCTAGATGTATTGCTTATCTAGAACAATAGGTTAAATACTTTGCAACTACTTTTCCTAATTGTAAATAGACACACATAACAGATCAAAGAACTTACTTGGAGTCCAAGTGCTTCCTATTCTACTTCTGTCGCTCTTGCTGTAGCTTCAAATCCAAGCTATACGTCCAAAAATATTTCCTGCAAGAATGAACACTAAACAACAAAAAATAGCAATAATACAGATGTCTATTCAATTTATTTAGTTAAATCAATGAGACATAAACCATATACATCAGAAAATAATTCATAATATGGAAAACATGAGTTATAGAGATACATATGTGGGAAAGGAAGCAGCAATCTTTATTAATGGATAGAAAGGGAGGTTACAAACCAGTGATTGATTTAGTGTCACCATCTCAAGCAGCATCCCAGCCTCATCACAATGCACATCTCTCCAGCAGCATGTCACTCAAATCAACTCCTCAATTGAAATTCCACCAGCATTTCTCTACTCAAATTCTTCCTTGTCAAGCACTAGGATCTCTGCTCAATTTATAGATGAGATGAAGGTATTTTTACAATCAATGACTTTATAATAATAGGCAATGCATGTTCCCAATCTTTTAGATGTCAAATTGACACATGGATTCGAAATTTGACACATGTGAACTCTTCTAGAAGGCACTGGCCAAGTGGAGATTCCAGAAAAATGAGAATTTCGCTCCCAATGTGACCAACACACCTATGAATGTCGGGAAGTGCTTAGCAGAGCAGCCTTGAATGGGGTTACCTACATATGCAACGCACTTAGTCCGTTGGGAGGCAGCTTTGGTGAGCTCTCATATGATATATTATAAACTTCAAATCTTGGAAACCTTTGCAAATCGAAGTCATGGATGATTTTTCTTGTTCTTTGTCTTAGGGCATGTAGCAAATAAAATGATAGGGGATGATAGACCCTATTCTTTGGTCTTGGAGATGATGTCCACTTAACCAGGTCATTGGGAATGATGCCCAAATTGACCTATGACAATTTCCCCCTAAAGCATGAATTCAGAATAATAATAACAATATTTTAATTGAGATTCTTTCCACTGTGATGGGCTGGAGATGAAGCGAAGTGGCGACTTGCATCAATCTTACAATACATTACATCATGATATATCCTCTTGATCACGAATTGCTGAGGGTAGGCATTCACATGTTCAACACATAAACAATCTAATAACATGTACATAATTCAAAAATTTGTCTACATTGGAATGTTACCCAATACAAACATGCCTACAGATATAGGCCCATGTTCAGATGACGATTTTTATGTAAAGTCACCGTACAGATGATTTGTACAGAAATCTTCAAATCACAGCCTGGATGGATGAAACTAGATCTGGGGTCTTCTTATCTCATTCACTCGATCATTCTGGTACAAATCTAACCATGCGAATATATGATTTGTAGTCGAACATGGTAAGACATCGTTTGATTACCAGCCAATAATGTGAGTTGTTAAAAAATGCGAGAGAATCACCATTGATGTCAATGATCCTCAAGGTACTGCAGTACATTTCGTAAGGCGTGAATAGATGATTTGATGTCGAACGCCAAATAAAATATTTCGGTCAAAATTCCGGAAGCAAGGATCTTGTAGATGCTTTAACAAGCCTCATGGTACTTGAATCTGATGTTTCTTAGTGAAATTCCTGGATAATGATTTGTCGTCGACGGGAAGTCACCTTATTGTGAAATGAGAGTTACTGATTTCAAAGACAAAGGTATGACTTGATATAGAAATTTTCAGGGATGACGGTCATGAGAATGAAGGTTTATGAGTATTGCAGAAGGATGAGTGTTCACTGGATGACTTCTCTTGAACATATCGGCGACACTGAGATGAGTTGGCAGCATTGATCCAAAACCGAAGTCAAGGTATGATGAACCATAGGTATGAATGAACCGTCAAGAAGATTACCCAACCCAAATAGTCACAGTGATGGAGTGAAGTGTCATGTTCAAGAGTGACCTGCTACCGTAAAAATTTCTGTTCAATTTCCCAAATTTTCCCCGGTCATTTGTCGACCAATACCTCTTTATTTTTAAACAAGCTTGAGGAGGATAACATATGCTTGATCTATAATTCAACCCTTCGGGTGAGTAAAGTATCACTATTTAATAATTTAATGAGTCTAGCGATGAATGAAACTCGATTCTTGCCCTGATCAACAAGCCAGTTGTTATTTTATATTTTGACAAGCTTAACGACAGTGATAGCCTGGTCCTTTTTCATATTTAGAGAGTTTGAAAAAGTTGACGAAATAAAACTCCACAAATTATTTTTCGTAAAGTTCTCACTCAGATCCGAAAAAGTGTAAAATAATATCTGAGAGAACCTCTTTGGTCATGTTTGACCAAGGTATTCCTTTTTCATAAATAATCTATCTCAGTCCAGAAAAGGGTTAAACTTATACTGAGTAGATATCAATTCATTTACTTTTACGAGCTTGAAAATACAAGTGCTTGGCAATATTTTCACATTATCGGAGTCTGAAAAGAGCTGAAAGAAGACTCTAGGGGTTCCTTTTTCATTGTTATAGAAGCTCGAAAAAGAGATAAAAGTGAGCTTCAAATCCTTTTTTATTTTTAACAAAGCTCAAAAAATAAGGAGAAATAGTATGCTTTGTCATCAAATCATTCTTGAAATAAATATGCATGACTAATATGTTCATCAGTTGTAAACTCTGTTCATAAAAAATCAAATGGATTAAAAATACCTGTTTCATGATAAAAAAATAATAAAAACCATATTTATAGCAATAAATATGATTTGCAAATAATTAAATGACTATTAAAAGTAGTTTTACTATTCATTTTTACCATTCCAAAGTTACCATTTGCATTTTGGAGCTCTGAACCTGATTTTTCCCTGAAATTCAGCCACTGATTACGATCGTTTCTGTGGATGGATTTCATTACCGTTTGATCCAGGTTAGTGCCATGAACCTCCTCTTTCCTTCAGTAATAATTTCATTTCAAATTTCTGCAATTTTTTAGGGTTTTTGGGTCCCAAGGGAAAATTTTGCTCCAAAGGAGGGCAACGCACCGTTGTATATCAAAAAGTGTGTTGCATAGCAGCTAAATTGAAGGCTACTTTCATACACAATGCACTGTCTCTTTCTAGAGCCTGCGTTGGGCGTAACCTTCATTTTTGTTTTCTGCATCATGCCCAAAATTTGCCCAATTTTTTGCATTGAATGGAATCTAATGGTCTTTATGGTTGTATTTCAGGTTTCCATTGGATTATAATCACAATTACATGGAGGGAAAGATAACATGAAGAACAGGATATTGTTGCCCTAAATGCTCCGAGCACAGTAAGAGCCCTAAGAGATTGTGGACTGCTAAAGTACTTTCGGTTGTCAGGGATGAGGCAACAAATAGAACTCTTGGAGTTCTTAGTTCGAGCATGGGATCCAACTATCAAGGCATTTCATATTAAGAACCAAGTGGTTCCCATAACAGTAGAGGATGTATACTTTCTTATAGGTTTTTCAAGGAGAGGCTTTCCTATTTCGCTCTCAGGGTCTATTCTTGGAGGAGAGACAATGAGAGATTATGTTTTGCAACAATGTTATCCAAGGGTAGAACCAAGCAAATATGGAAATATAAACATCTAGGATGTTAGAGATTTTCCTTTGAGAACTATCCTTTTCACGATCGCAAAACTTGTTGGCACCGTTACATTACATGTAGTGAATAGATCGTATATGTAATACGCGCTAGAATGTATGGAACCAACAGTCTTCAACTGGTCTGAAGTTGTACTTTCTTAGATAAAGGAACAAATGAACAAAGAAAAGGGAGGAAGGAAGAATAAATTCAGTTATGGTTCAATCCTCATATCATTTGCCTTGGAACGGATTCCACTGATGCAGCCACAACATGTGACATTGGATGTGTCTAATCCTAGAGATCCGTGGATGCAGAGATGGGTAGAACTAATGGGTAGGAATGCAGGCCAATCAACCATTGTGCTCTCGATTATGTTCTTTGCCTGGTTCAGTCGACAGATTGTCGCCATTGATGAGTATGCATACGTAGGCATTGATTTTCGGGGAGATCCAGATTTACCTTTACCAGAAGGTGCTCAATGGGGTGCAATAGGTAATGTTTTGACCATGTTGTTTGATTTTTCTAAGGTTTATACAATTTTTTTGTATTTTTATGTTTTCCCAAGACTAAACTAAATGTTTGATGTAATGCAGATGTTGGTCGAGTTCAACCGGTGGAGGAACCAGAGCATGAAGCAGATGTGCCAGCAGAGAGGGTTGTCGAGAGAGAAGTCCTTCAGTATCTTGATATGGTTGAGACTCTGTCTGAGCTTCGGAAGCACATAGATCGGTTGACCTTCGGGATTCTGGATTGCCGGATCGAGGAGTTACCCATGCGACTACAGCGTCACACTATAGGTGTTCCTAACTGTTGGATGTGGTTACTGCGTAGGATAGCTAGATCTATAGCATGTTACCATGAACACCACTAGTTAATTTATAACATTTTGCATACATTTTGAGGTCATATGACCAATGTGTCTTGGGCACAAATTTTTGTAAAAATATATAACTATCTATCTATTTGATTTCAGTGTTTTCTTATATTTATTGGGCAATCCTATTCAATGATGTGAATGTTTTCTTTACATATGTTGCAAATTTCTGAATAAAACTTGATTAGCCAATGAATCATTTAATGTGTTCAAATTTCTGGAAATGTGTTGATATTGAATAAAATCAAAGTGTCTTTCCAAAATTCGAACTCTTAGGAACCAACAATGCAGTGTTGAATTTCTAACAATATAAACACTAGTAAGTTGTAATACCACAAGTTGTGAGTCTAACCTTATGATTATGTGGTTAATACCAAATGAAATGGCATCAGAGAGAAGTTCAATCAACGCACTATACTCAGCGATATTGTTCGTCAATCTACCGATACAAATCCCTTGAAAACTCACTAACTCGTCGTTCAGAGCGAAAATGGCCCACGCTGCAGAGGATAGATTATGTGTACTACAACTAGCACCATTAGCATATCCAAAAAATGGTTCCGAAGATTCAGACATCTACGATGAAATGTAAAGTGGATTACTAACATCAAGAAAACTCTAAAAAACAAACTAAGATAGTGAATGCAAATCAACAGCATATATATACAGTATAATACAAAAAATCACTACGCTCATGATTAAGCATAGTAACGTTTCAAATACAACCCATTTCTGGGTTGCACCTATGGAATTCCATCGTAATCAACTAACTCATAGGCACCCTTAGCAAGAACTCTTTTGACAATATAGGAGCCATGCCATAATGGCTCAAATTTTCTTGTACCTATTACATCAGCTTCTTGATCATAAATAAGGACCAAGTCACCCTCTGAGAAAATGCGAGGCTGGACATTTTTGTCATATTGCACCTTTATACGTCTCTTATGCACTTCGTTGGCCAATTCGGCTTCACGACACGTTTCATCAAGATGGATGAGATTAAAAAGACGTGCTTCTTCGTCTGAGGTGTCAGGTAACAAGTCGATTACGAGTCTTAATGACGGTATTTCAAATTGGATTGGTAAAATAGCTTCCAGACCATACACCAATTGAAAAGGAGTAAATCCAGTCGCGTTTCTCACTGAGGTTTGACACACCCACAAGGTGGAGTACAGGATCAAATTCCAGTTTATTTTATGAACTCTTATCATTCGTTGAAGCATACATTTAAGAATCATGTTGACAGCTTCAACTTGTACATTTGATTGTGGATAATAAGGAGTAGAATTATCATGTGACAACCCTAACTTGGCAGTCAATTTAACCATCATGTGGTTGCGAAAATGCTTCCCATGATCTGTAACTATAGCTTGTGGGACCCCAAACCATGTAATAACATGATTAAAGAAAAACAATGCAATTGTTTGTCCTGTGTTGTTGAATGTAGGCATCGCTTCGGCCCATTTGGTAAAGTAGTCGACGCGATAATAATATAACCATGCCCCCTGGATGAATGAGGGTTATAGGTCATGAAGTCAATACCCCATTCTAAAATGGTCCTGTTGACCACACTTTGTCAACGACCCCATAGCAATACACCCCCATTTTTTCAAATGGGATTCATCATGTTCGACGTGTTCGCGCCATTCAGATTCCATCATCAGTCAGCAGTTTTATAAGCAATGTAAACCCATTCTGCATGTTTATGATGTAAATGATCTAAGTAATACCATCATGTATGTAACAACCTAGGTAAGCCTAGTATTTTGGTGACGATTTATATCCTAGGAGGTTTTTTGTCTCACTGATTTGCTTGTGTTTTTCGACACAAGTGATCGACAGAGTTTTCCCCTCCAGCGTCACCCCAAAGCTAGGGTGGATTTTGTCATCTAAATGCTAAGTGAGTCCTAGTGTTTTCTATCGAGTCTTTGTAAAAGTAGTTTGGGAATAATCCTAGCTAATTGGCTAGATTATTTTATTACAAGCTGCTTGGTCTACTAGATCATGTTTTGAGTCACAGGATTGGGTAACTATTTGAGGGTCTATACGAATGGGTATTCCCCCTTTATGTGTCTAAATTAATTTATCTTATGTAAAGAGGGTTGGAAAAAAATAATTAAATCCCCTCTCAGTCAATTAATTAAATTTTCTGGCCAAATTAATTAAAAATCCTAAGCCAGAAATTTAATTAATTTTAAGTCCTAGGTGAGTTAAAATTCTTCAAAAGGAAAAATTCGTTGGTCCTTAAAAAATGAATTTTTAAAGGTCCCAGGCCAAGGGAATATTGAGAATTTCAAGAAATTTTGGACCCTTGGGCTTAGGTAGTTAAGTCAGAGTCAAAATTTTGAGGTAATTAACTCAAAAATATTATTTTTGAGTTAATTAAAAATAAATTAAATGATAAATTCGAATTTCCTCAAAATTATAATTTTGATGGTCCAAATTAAAAGATGATCAAATCTTTTTGACGGTCGAGATTACTTTGACATGGATCAACTGAACTAGCTGTTGGAGATTTTATCTTATAAATTAGAGGTCTTGGTCAGTCTTTCAGTCATCCAATCTCTTGATCGTGCACTCGCTCTTGAAGCTCTCCTGTAATATTTTCTGGAATAATACAAACGAAGACTCTGGGGTTTTATTTTGATGGTGGTTTTCCTCTTTATCATTTTATGGTAAACTTGTTCTTAATATTCTGTTGGTGATTATTTTAATGGATTGTTGATTAATGGCTCTTGTAGAGTAATCTACGTACATGTATCTTGCTTAGGTTACTGGATCTAGGGTAACAATATTAATTGGATCGAGCTAACTGTTATCTCTAGCTCATGAAAATTTTATGTTTTATCACTATTTCTCTATTAATTTGACAGTTTGACTTTAAGTTCGCATAAATTTTCCGGATTTAGAACTGGGCATTTGGGGAAGTCCTAGTTTGGACCAGCTGACTCCAAGGAGATAAGATCTGAAGATCCCTCTGGATCTAATTCCCCGAGCTTATCTTAAATTTCATTTTTTGCAGGGTTCTTTATTGGGCTTGTGCCTCTCTCTTAAATTTTTTCTAAATTGTGCTGAACTGTTTTAAATCTGGCCAAGAGGGCCTCTGATCTGTAAATTGGCAATATAAATCCCACTCGTTTTTATTTTTAATTCACCATAATTTTTTGGAGTTTTCTTTTTAATGTGTACATATATTGTTTTACTAGGTTTTTTGGTTTCTAGTTTCTTTTTCTGTGTAGGTTTACAGGGAGATTCTCAGAAAAAAAAAATTAGATCTAAGCCAGATCTAGGCCCTGGAGGGTAATATTTGGACTCATATCAAATTTGATTGCAGATATGGGCAGCATTGTGCCTCAAGATCAGGGTTTTACAGAACTATTTAAGCTGAAGTTTAAATCTGAGTTTGCTGAATTCTGGGCAAGGAAATAATTTTAAATTTTATGCACCAGAGTTTCCCTATCGTCCGAACGCTGTCCATACACATTCGTCGTTGTCTCAATTCCTTACCCCTGTTGTCTGTACGCTCTTTTCCTCATTTCATCCGTATGTTGCCATCTTTATTTCTATTGTCCGTCCTCTATTCCTTCGGCTGCATATCCATCCTTACGGCAGGCATCACTTGGCCAAGCACTATTCCATTTCCCTGTGATTACACCATCAATAGTGTTCCCTCATCCTCGCTCCCTCTTCAACGCTCAATCTTGCAATCGATCTGCCGTTCCTTCTACCACAGCCTCACTACCATTTTCACATTGTCCGTACAACGTCATATGGACATCCTTCACATGATCAAAACACTCAATTTCTGAGCTGCTTGTTGTCCATACGTCCTCCTCTACAACAATCATCCATTTCCCTGCTGACGCCTACCTTCAAGGTTATTCTCAGCTTCTCCCTGCCATCCGTATGATCCGTACGGATTCGTACGAGTTTCTCTGTCCCTGCATAAACACAAGAAATCGTAAAAAAAAAAATTGGGTTTTAACATTACATTAGTTTCAGCCTTAGTTTTAATTTTCTTTTTTTTATTTCTTTTTTTTTTAGTTTTAGTTTTAAACCTTTAGATCTAATATTTTAATTTTATTCTATGAGGTTAGTTAGGTTGAGTTTAATTGAATTTTTAGACGTTAGGAAAAATTTTAAGATATAGAAATAAAAATAAAATAAAAATTTCCAAAATTCTTAAATTTTTTCATTTTTAGACTTTAGCTTTAGATGTATATATATTTTCTTTAGATATTAATTTTAGATTTAAAAAAGAAAAAATAAAAATTAAAAAAGGCTCAAAATTTTCTAAATTTTCAACTTTAGAAAATTCTCAAAATAAATTATTCCATAGTCAAGGTGAGATTTTAAATTTTTATCTAAGGTTTGACTATAGGAAAATTTTGATTTTCGAATTGGGATTATTTGGAATATCATAAAATTCAGAAATATTGGAAATATCTGGCATTTAAATTTGATGGTACCCTCATTATAATATATTTTTTTCGAATTTAAATCGTTGGTTCAAAGTATTTTTATGCTTAGCTGCGGTTGGTGAGCTTTAATTGTGATTTTAAATTACTTGAAATCGGTAATTAATTGTTTAAGTCAACTTTGGGAATATTTCAAGTGATAATAAATTGCATGTATTTATCGAACATTGTTAATGCATAATTTTGAGGGTGTTTTATTGAATATCATTGTGGTTGATTGATTTTCATAGCAGCAATTACATATCAATTACTTGATCTTAAATTTATAACGGGATATTTTGACTCCATAAGGCACTAGTTTTAAAGTTCTGAATCTAATTAGATTTGTAAAATCTCGTAAATCTTAACAAGTAGTTGATTATCTAGTTGTGTCTCCTGAATTGGTTGATTTTCAACCAGTTACTTTCGTTCATTTTTGTTAGGGTCTACCTCCCTTAGCTTGTAAGGACACAGCTTAGATAGAGAGATTTGGGATCAGGGTGACAACCCCCGATCTAAGCCGTTGTCATGGTGCCTATACATCCTGTGCGATAACAGGTCCCACAGAGACAACAAGATGAATTGGCGCTGCCGGTTTGCGGATTTTACGATCAAAAATTTGACACGCATGACAACTTCTGACCACGAGAATTCAATCGTGAAATATGGTAGGCCAAAAGTAACCGGCACGGAGTATCTTCTGCGTGGTAGCGTATCCAGATAAATGTCCACCACAAGCCCCAGCGTGACAATCCTTTAGAACATTTTCGGCCTCCTCATAAGTGAGGCACCTTCTTAAAATTGTATCGACACCATGAAGATAAAGTGTATCGCTGACAATCAGATAATCTTTGGTTTGGTATCGAATACATCGTTGTTCATATCAAGAGGCATCAGGCCGAAAAGTTTGAGTTTGGAGATAAATTATGAAATCTCCATACCAAGGATCAGATGATCCGATTAAAAACATAGACTCATCAGGAATTGATGGTTCTGACGTAGTTGCAGTACTATCAGAGGGAAGGTCACAGAGAAGCTCAGCCAAAACTAAAGAATTATTTGACTTGGATTTGATGAATTCCAAATTAAATTCCTGCAAAATGAAAATCCATTTTGAATATTTTCCCCCCAGCAATTGACGTGATAAGATATAATTTATGGGGTTGCAATATGAAACGACAGTGGTCTTTCAGAGCAAGATATAGTGGCAAAATATTTGGACAGCTTGAACAACTACCAAGGCAAGCTTTTCGACGTATGAATACTTAACTTCCGTATCATTGAGATCACAACTCAAATAATAGATCGGATGTTCAATTCCATCTTCCACTTGGACCAAAATCATAGCAATGGTTGTTTCAACCGCGGTGATATATAAGAAATAATCATTCTGATAACTAGAGGGATACATTAATGATGCTCAGCTAAGAGTATCCTTGACAGCATCAAAAGAAGCTTGCGCAACTTGGTCCCAATGGAAGGGAACCCCTTTTTTCAAAAGTCTAGTAAATCCTTTAACCATTTCGGCGTAGTTTGGAATGAACCTCCTTAGGAAGTTAGCCTTTCCTTGAATTTTCTGTATCTGAAGTAAATTTGATGGTGCAGGCAAATCAAGAATGGCCTGAACCTTCAATGGATCGATTCAAATTCCTTCTTTTAAGACAACGAATCCAAGCAAACGACTAGAACCAACACAAAACACACATTTATATGGATTGAGGCAAATTTTGTAGTGTCGACAGCGTAAAAATATGGCTCTCAAATGCATCGGGTGATCAGTCTGATTTCGTGAATGCATGGGTAAATCGTCTAGATACGGTTAAACAATGTGCTTGATTTCATTGAAAGCATAATCCATTGCTCTCTGAAAAGTTGCCCCATCGTTCTTTAAACCAAACGGAAGTTTCCTATAAGTGAATGTTCCCCAAGGACAGATGAATGTTGTCTTATGTTGATCCTCTGGGTGGATATTGATTTGATTGTAGCCGGAAAATCCATCCATGAATGAAAATATTTCACATCTAGCACAATCATCAATAATATGGTCGATAAAGGGAGTAGGATAGTTGTCTTTTGGACAAGCAAGATTGACATCCTAATAATCGACGCACACTCTAATGGTTCCTTGCTTTTTCATAACAGGAACAATGTTTTAAACCCACTCAGTTAGCAAAATAGGGTAAATGAAACCAGCACGCAAAAGTTTCTCAACTTTTGCTTTGATGGCAGCATCCTTCTTTGGATGAATAGGACGAAGGCATTGATGCACCAGTTTGACATCAGGATACATATTAATAGTGTGTTCAGCAATACTTGTATCTATGCCTGAAATTTCCTCGTAAGACCAAGCAAATACATCACGAAATTCACGAAATAGAGAGCGATATGATTCAAGTTCTGATAGAGAACAAGATACACCAACATGAATATTTTCTACTATGTCAGGTTTGGTCGAAATATCGATAGAAATGGTTTCTTCAATATTTGACAGATTTCGCTCAGAATCGATTACATTAATTGGTAAAGAATTCGAAAAGAAATTTTTGATTGAGGGGTGATATAGTTCAATAATATTATTTTCTTCATAATCAGGAAGATGGCAACGATGATGATAATATTCCCATGGTTCTCCTTCTGACACCATGGCTTCCAAAATATTCGCATCTGTCAAGAACATTGATGAAAAAGGATCAGAAGGAGTACCAAAATCTAAGGAACAATCAACCCAAACAACCGGTGACGTTGATTTCGGATTCGCCGCCCAAGCCAGATAGATTGATTGCTATGCCAACTCAATAGGGCTGGGCGGCAGAAACTCATCCAACGTAACAATTTCAGAATCATCCGGACTCTTGCTTAAGCCATATGCATTGGAAGAGATCATGTATCAGGTCTCTATACTTGCAATTTCTGCCGACGTCGCAGGTGGCGGTAATGCAAAGGTTCCCATGAGAGTGGAATCCTTTAAGAGTCCTACGCCAATGTTCTAAGGTTCTAGTTGGGGTATGTGAAAAAACGGAACACTTCCAGTTACCTGCAAAGTGGAGGCAAAGAAGGATAGTTGGTTGATGACTGTAATTGTACCTTTATATGGAAAGGCGATCATTCTAAAATATGTAGAAACAATTGCAGTCATAACATATACCCATGGCCTTCCAAGTAGAATATTATAGTCAAGGGGTTTGTCAACAACCTCGACATCAACATTCACTGTTTCCCCCTAGTTCAACATGCAAGTAATTAATAATACCACAAGTCTTATATGTACGTCCATCAAAAGCCTTCAACGTCGTTGATGATTAAGATAAGTGTAGCGAGCCAATTGACTTCCAACAGTTTAGATACATAATGCATGTAGATGCTCCCTCATCAATAATAGTATGACGAATAAGGTGATTGAGAACATTTACTTGTATGGAGAATGCCAATTCTATTGGTAGTTGCAGCACATAGCCCGTACGATTAAAGGCAATGAGATTAGAATCAGTCGGATCGATTCCACCAATAGCCGACAATAAAGCCTGTTTTTGGGAGGGACAATTTTGTAATACATCAAGAGCAGACATAGCTGAAGGGAATTGAGCCAGGTATTCAACTATATTATAATTTTGTGCATCTCTTTCTCGAGTATTATATGTTGATTTATGAAAGACTCCCTTTGATGTCTTAATCGTCAATTCAGGAATAGCAGTAGGCAGTACTGATTCCATAGACGGATTCATAGTCGAGGTAGTAGGTTGATCAATGACCTGACTACCATAGTATTTATTACGCATTGACACCAAAATATTTGTTGAAGATTTCATGACAGATAACATAAGTACTTGGGAACTAGAAGCTAGATCCTTAGCAACCAAATTTGTGTCCGGATTAGGAAACGGATCTATCAGCACAGCTGATGCATGAGAAGTATTAATGATTTTAGAAACTTCAGCGCAGTGAGGAAAATCTCGAACAAAGTGTTCCTCAATACAGATTATGCATAGATAATGAGGTTTCCTTGGTCCAGACGATTGATTAGATGATCTTTCCTACAGGTTAGAAGTTTTATTTTTCTTATATTTCCCTTTTTTCTTACTTCTGGGTTGCTTGTCACTTTTTCCTTTTTCAAATGACACGGCATTAATTTCGGAAGAAGGAGTGGGATCAAATGCAGTAGTATGATGTGTGCTTCTAGTACCAATCAAGTCATCTCTGGCATGAGAGTCCTTTAATTGAGGAAGAACAGTAAATTAGATTTCAGTGCATTAGGAATTTTTTCATAGAGCGTGCCAGACTGAGTATAAATCAAGTCTAAATATTGGGCACAAGCAATAACTAGATCTTCTGTGACAACGCCACCCTTAGCCACATCCTCGGTTATATATGGTAACAGGGACTTAATGAACCACTCAGCAAGGAGCTAATCAGGAAAAAATGTCTTAACCATTCTACGATGACGATGCCACTCATGAATATGATCAAAAATATGAGTAGCATTAGTCTGTTTGAAATTGGTCAAGAGTTTCGTTTCAGTTTCATAGCATATGGGTAACTAGAAGTGAGTCAAAAATATAGTAGCTAGGGCATTCAAATTATCAAAAGAAGCTCTAGGTAACTCAATATACCATTTTGCAGCTGGACCTGTGAGCGTACGCTGGAAAAGACATAGTCAAACAGAATCATCATTTATGGAGTTTGATGAACACCACAAATGATAATTCATGACATGAGTCGATGGGTCTTCCCCAGGGTTTCCATTGAACTTAGGAATATCTGAGGGTAATATTTGAGGTATTTCCGGCCACCAGGGAGCATAGTTGATTAGATCACTAGTTAGCTGATTTAAATCTGGTAACTCTAAATTTGCAACAAAGGGAAATTGTCTATTAAGGTCAAGTTGAGCATAGCCAGGGTATGATGGAATTGCTTGAGCAACAGGTCTTTGAGCACCAGCATAAGGAATCTATTGCTGGTAACCCAGATAGGGGTTGTTTTGAAAATCAAACACTTGAGGATTCTATTGACCAAAACCTAGATATGATACTTTTTGAAATCAAGTTTAAGGCATTTGTGCTTGAGGCTGCCAGGGGGTATGGCCACCAATGTTATAACCCAAATTAGGATAATTTGGATTCGGTTGAGGATATTTATAACCTATTTTTTGCTGTGACATCTTATAAAATGGTAAACCAACTTGTGAATAAATAATTCCAGGTACAAGTTGTTGTAAGCTAACCAAAGGATTTGGAGTCTGTGGACCCAATACTGAAGGGTATTAAGTTGAAGGACCCGCCTGAAAAGGTTGTTGTACAACATTTTGATTCTGTAATAGGGGTAAAGATGTATTAACAAGTTGGAATGATGTGGGTGTAACACATTGAACTGGTTGATACGAGTGCACAACCGTTTGTGGTTGGAGAGGCACAGTGGGCTGCCATTGACAAACATTAATTTTGACATTATGTTGACCAAAAAGTGATAGAGTATTATCATAGTGGTTGACCAAAGGTTTCCCCCCAGCATGAGGAGGATAATAAGACGGAAAATATTTCTCTCCAAATGCAAGGATTCCAGTTGATATAGTACTAGATGGAATAGACCCAGAAGGACCAGCTTGATATTGCCCTGATGATGTGTATAAATAATCAAGCTTTTCAGTACTCACAATAGGATTACCAGTTAAAATATCGGATGATGACATTGGTAAATTCCATGGTTTTGAAGATGCACCAGAGAAAATTACAGATAAATATTTATAACCTAATGGGACCATAGGGCCACCATGAAAATATGACTCTGGTGAAGTTGTAAACATAGATGGGATTGCGAGGGCAGGTACTGACGTAATTGGAACAAATGGCCCAACCGAAGATGTTGGTTCAGGCATGGTTACTTGACCAAATGTATACTCTTTTGAATCAACGGGAATCTGAATAGGAACAGGATCAACAAAAGCAAAGGGTGGTGATTGAGGAAAATACTCATACAGGTAAAGGTCCTCCCCGAAATGGGTTGGAGTTAAAGGTGTCTCGTCTTGTGGTATTTCTTCAATCACAATTAAACTAGGTGGAAGTATTTCACCGTCAGGCCCAAAGTATATTTTAGGAGGTTGACTATGTGATATGGGAGACTCAATGGCTACAGAAAATTGTGGGATGACCAATGGAGGAACAACTTCCGTTTGTTTGACTTTGGGATTTAGATGTTCTGGAAAAAATGAGATAGGATCTGGATCAAATTTTGGTTGAACAACGTTGGGTCCAGGAGGTATGGTCTCACTGATTGGATGGATCGTGACCACGGGTAGCTGTGAGGACTTTGTCTCGAAAATAGTAGACGAACCAGGATGTGTAGAAACAACTTGAGCTAACTCTAGTATATGGGAAGATGATGCTTCACTAGAGGTACAAATAGTACTTGATTCGATAGAATGTTGTCGCCTACGCCGGCCAGGAGTAACTTCTGGTGGTAAAGGTGGTTTCAATGCTAATCTACGCGAACGAAGGGGGAAAGGATTTTTTTCTTCCACGATTACTGATTTATTTTAACCCAAAAAAATAAACAAAATAAAAGGGTAATGCGAGGCAAAAGGTTTACCAAGAAACTGTGAACTCCAGAATACCTCCTGGCAAACCAAGAAGTACGAGTAGGAAATCTCCCTACATGTTGTGTTCGATGTATCAAAATTTACAAGGCGGCCGACTCAGTTCACTATGGATGGATAGCACCTAAAATTCTTCCTCCCAAATATACTTGAACGTACATGGAGGCCCAAGTCCGTATTAGCGTTGTCTGATGTGAAACCGCACAGTGAGAGCACCCCTTTATACTTTTTGTACTGTAACATCGCCGGATATACCCAAAAGTACGTGGACAAGCTACACTATACTTACATACGTGGAGTGAGGTATCACACTCAAAATGTATCGCAGACAATTAATGACAGCTGCTATGTTTTACGATGACGGAACACGTCTCTAGCGTAGACCTTCTAAATTTTATCGTTATGGTTCCAATTATTTATTAGGTAAACTGAGATAAATTTTAAGTTGATATTTTTTATCAATTTTCCTTTCAAGGTTCACCGCGATGATGTATTGGAAATTCCTAAAATGAAAACTAAAATGATAAGAAATATTTCACTATTATTTTTTCAATGAAAATCCTAGCTACTAGAGGGAAAGAGCAATCAATTTGAGAGCAAACAAATCAAACAGCACAAACTAAAATGCAACTTTCCTAATTGTTCCTTTTGCAAAACACACAATCCACTACATGCAAATGCAGGTTTTTCTTTTTAGAACCTTTAATGTTATGAATGTAGAAAAGGAAACTAAGTGCATCAAATTAATAAAACAAATGCATTTTACTTTTGAGAAATGAAGAATTAAACAGCAATTTCTCTTTTGAAGGAAAAATGAGGAATTTAACAACAGTTTCTCCTATCATGAAATGAAGAATTTACGACAATTTCCTTTTCAAAAGAAAATGGATCTAATGCAGCAATGAAAATACTTTGAAATTAATTCTTCAATGAGAAAGAAAAACACTTTAAATAAACATTGAACAAACTATTCTTTCAAAGGAGGAAGAGATAGATAAGATCACTGGTCAATATGAGGCTTCAGGATCTTCAAAACACAACAGAGAACAAACTGAAAACAAAATGCAATGAAAAATTCAATGGAATTTGGATGGTTTCAAGGGGCAACGTAGTCTCTAAGGAGAGACAATGTGTTGCAAAGCAGGCCTGAAAGGGAGACAGTGCTATTCAAAGCACTGTGTCCTGTCCAATAGTGCATTGGGCGCAGTGTACAATGAAAAACACAGTTGTTTAACACACTTCTAATGCAAATTTGGATTTCAAAAATCCTAATCTTTATGATTAAATGCTACTGGGTGAATAAACAGAGAAAATCAGAGGTAGATACACTAAGGATAAAGGGTAAACTCCCCAATGGAGTCGCCAATTTGTTATATGAAATTATGGATTATGGATAAAACATTCTTCCCTAGATGTAGTGCTCATCTAGAACAACAGGTTAAAGACTTTGCAACTACTTTTCCTAACTGTAAATAGACACACGAAACAGATCAAAGAATTTATTTGGAGTCCAAGCGCTTCCTGTTTTCCTTCTGTCGCTCTTACTGTAGCTTCAAATCCAAGCTAGATGTCTGAAAATATTTCCTGCAAGAATGAACACTAAACAGAAAAAGATAGCAATAATACAGATGTTTATTCAATTTATTTAGTTAAATAAATGAAACATAAACCATATACATCAGATAAGAATTCATAATATGAAAAACATGATCTTATACAGATACATATGTGGGAAAGTAAGTAGCAATCTTTATTAATGGATAGAAGGGGAGGTTACAACCCAGTGATTGATTTAGTGTTACCATCTCCAGCAGCATCCCAGCCTCATCACAAAGCACCTCTCTCCAGCAGCATGTCACTCAAATCAACTCCTCAATTGAAATTCCACCATCATTTCTCTACTCAAATTCTTCCTTCTCAAGTACTAGGATCTGTGCTTAATTTATAGATGAGCTGAAGGTAGTTTTACAATAAATGAATTTCTAATAATAGGCAAGGCATGCTCCAATATTGTAGATGTCAAATGGACACATGGATTTGAAGTTTGACACATGTGAACTCTTCTAGAAGGCACTAGCCATGTGGAGATTTCGGAACAATGATAATTTCGCTACCAATGTGACCAATGCACCTATGAATGTCAGGAAGTGTTTTGTAGAGCAGCCTTAAATGGGGTTACCTACATATGCAATGCAATTAGTCCCTTGAGAAGCAGCATTGGTGATCTCTCATATGATATATTATAAACTTCAAATCTTGGAAACCTTTGCAAATGGAAGACATGGATGATTTGTCTTGTTCTTTGTCTTAGGGCATGTAGCAATTGAAATGATAGCGGATGATAGACCCTATTCATTGGTCCTGGAGATGATGTCCAGTTAACTAGGTCATTGGGAATGACGCCCAAATTGACCTATAACACTCATAAACCTTTGAAGAACCTCTGCTCTGCTTCAGAATAGGATACGAACTGATCGACTGCGAATTCTGTCACAAATCCTCCCAACACGTTGTCCACCCAGTGATCTACCATATGGGTGATGGTATTGTCAGCCTTCTCCAATTGTTGGATCAACTCTGGGGTCCACTGAGTGATCCGCTCGTCCTTCCAACACGTCTGGAATTATATGAGTCGGGCTAGCCACTCCTGCAGCTCATGTGCAAAGGTTACAAAGAAAATTTCATATACTTTCGTAAAAATATACCTATTTTTCCACTTCTCAACTGTCAGCTTTGTATTGCGATTCTTTTTTATAGAAAATTCCTCAATCTGTCTTCTAAACCACTCTTTGATCTCTAGCTTCTCAAGTCTCCAATGTTCCCGTGGCATTACCTGATCTCTCTCTCAAAATTCTCTCGATCTCGGCAACGAAACCATTTGTTGGCTTGAGGGGTCCTGACCCAGGTTCGAAGGTTAAGGTTTGCCAACAAACCCCTATAATACTGGCCCTTTTGGTAATGACCTACTTGTGTAGGCCAAGGTCTCACCCAAAGTAGTATGGGAGGGTGCTGGAACCAGGTTTCCACACCCTGGGAGAGAGTAGGTAATCAAGGCAGATCTGTATTCACAACCTATCGGATTCGCACAGAACAGGTCTATTTTCAGGTTCTTTTAACAGTATAATCCTCAATTAATCATAACAGAGTTATTACCATACACAGATCTAGTCAGTACCTTCGCATCCACATGCGTATTAGCAATTACCAACACCTAATATCATAAACGCATCTATAACATATCACATATATACTTTATACCATAACACAGATGTATTTGTAGCATAAACAGATAGCACAGATGTATTCGCAGAATCAAACAGATTCCAAAGATTCACATTAATAGTAACACAATATATCCAGATCACACAGAGGTACTTCAACTATATCCGCATATATTAGCATCCAAAAAACCAGTTAAAACCCAAACACAGCCTGCGCACAAATCCAGCAGGGTCCGCACACAACAGGACTGAGGAGCTCCGCGCACACAACCAGCAGGAGTCCTTACCCAAAAAAACCCAAAACATATCTAACAGTTCGCACGTAGCATCAGTTCTAATTCTTGCCTACCTTTAGACTCGAACTAATCATCTATTTATATCAACTTAGCCTACGTTATCCTGTGGTCCGCAAACCATGGTTTGCAGACTCTAGGTCTACCCCTTGACCCATTACAATGCATTCGGGGCTTTGACCCACGCAAAATCCCCTGTGTTAGACTTATTAATACAAAAATATACAAAATTCGCAGCTTAGGGAGCCCCACTCCAACTTGGGCATTATGTGTAGAACTATTTTACACTCCCAAAAATTTTAAATGTTGGTCCATGTCACCACTCAGCTGAGTGTATCATCATTCAGATATTATCATCATAATTTTATTCTTCTCCATTATGGTTTCATTCAATTCAATATCTTTGTTAGGTCATTAGGGTTTCAAGGTCCCCAAAACTGTCATTTCATGCATAAAATCTGGCAATTGCAGTGGTAATAAAGCAAGTTTCTTCAATAAATTTTGATTTCAAAAAATGTAATTTTATGTTTCTATATGTAATAATCACTTCATGTTATTAAAGTTGCAGTTCAAGTTTTGAATAAGTTCAAAGTTCCAAAGAGATTCAATGTTCCAAAAAAGCCACAAAAAAAGTTCAAGGTTACAAATTCCAAAGGATACAAAGTTCAACAGAATGAAAGACATGCTAGAAAAAGACATGTGGGGCCCATCATCACTCAAAGGAAGTCATTCCATGTTTATAAAAGGCCCAAAAAGACACAAACTCATTTCAATTTCACTCTTATTACCTCTCGTCATCGAATTCATCCTTCATTTGGCAAGAAAAATATGGGTTTTTTACTCAAACTAGAAAAAATTTGAAGGCAATGTGCATACAGAGACTGGGTTGCGTTTCTGGAGTAAGGCATTGCGCGTAGGAAGAATACGCTACGCACCGATGGCCTGTGTTATGCAATGGGCATAGTTTTCTAAATTTTCCATTTGATCATCAAATTTTGTTTTTCAAATCTCCACTCCATGTTTGTTTTCATCTCCAAGCTCTATAACAAGTAATTTAACTCATTTTCATGGCCTCCTTTGCTTTGTATGCCAAGAAAATGATCACAATCTTAGTTTCCTACGGTTTGCATGAATTTCATGATGTTGGTCTCCAAATGATGGATTGATGCTTTAAACCCTTATTTATTTATCCCTACATCTCTATTTACAGTTTATACATCACCTCCATCTATCACAAAGCCATTTCCCTTCATTTTCTATCATTTCCATACAAACCCTAATCTACCCTATGTCTTTATAGGGTAGGACTATGTTTAGGCTTTTTCAATCCCCTCCCCTCAATCATTTCCCAAATTTCATTCTTCCCCAATTCACTAAACTCATCCCCTATCCCCCCTAAATTTCCTTAAAAATTTATCCAACTTCCAATTCCATCATACCACCTCACTCCTTCATAGCAGAAAACTTCATTGTATTTTCTTGTCTATCATCTAGAGTTTCATCATGGAAGTAGTTTCTTCACCATCATAGAAAATAAAACACCACAAATGGGGTAAGACATTGAGGTATTAGCCCTCAAATTGCAGTGAAATCACTTATTCGCCATTCATTAGAAAATGCTTTGAAGATGTCAACTTCCTAGGGTTTTGTCAAAGAGTGGAGGAGGTAGGTTTCCATGAGCAGCTTACAGATTTGTTTGCCACCAATTTAAAGGGAGAAAGGGCCACCATTGCAAGGATTTATTTCACATTTTTAGTAGATGATATCTCTCTTTCTCGAGGAATACCAAATTATGGTGAATATTGGTTCAAAGGCATGAACCTAGACCTTGAGGAGTACAAACCCTACATAAAATCACATTACAAAGAGGCTCATACACATATTTTCCCATTTAGATACTTGCTGGAGAGGTATGAACCATTGATGAAGGTTGTAATGAAATTTTTCACATGTGAGGGCAGGTTTTCTAGATTTTATCAATATCACATTAGACTGCTCATGCACTTCACAGCAGTGAAGTCTCTCAATTTATGCAATTTATTGTATAAAAGTGTGATCAAGATGTTTGAAAAGGTGCAAGTCAAAAACACAGAACATTACCCTAGCCTCTTTCACCATATCTTGGTGAAGCTCATAGTTCTCCATCAATTGGCAGAGAAAAACATGACATGGGATACCTTCATTGAGGCAGCCTTGCAAATGCACATAACCACTACACCAACTCAGCAGCAAAACATATCACCTACCATGTCAGCACAACCTATGGAGGTGGTATCATCAATCTAAATTGTTGAAGTTTAAAAGAGGCCTAGGCCTGAGGTTACTCACACCTATTAGAGAGGCAGGAAGCTTAATTTTTCTCCTCAAATTGAGGAAGGGGACAAGCCTACTTTACCAGAACAGGGATCACCATCAGTACAGCATGAGACATCCATGCATGATGAGGAGGAACATGATTTTGACCTAGTAGAATTGGACGCTACTTATGAGCATGAGAACCTAGAGAGGTTTATCAAGGAAAAGGATGCTCAAATAAAAGAGCTCCAAGACAACTTGGCAAGGGAAAACTTTTTCATTTCATTTCTAGAGAAAGAAAACCAACAACTGAAGGCAAAACAGTTGGTTTTGGAGAAAAGGAAGTTTGAGGCAAGAAAACATGATGAGAAAGGAAAAGAAGTGGCTGATCATGATGAACATGATGAGATTGAACAACAGGTGAAGAGGAAGAGTCCAAGAACCATGGGTCTCAAAAAGGCATTGCAGAAGGAAAAAGAGTGGGACCCTACAGATGAAGAACTCAGTTTTGAAGATAGGATTGCAAATGAGATCAATGAGAACATGGAGTTTTGGCTTGAGAAGGCCAACATCCATTTGGATAAGCTCCTTGAAAAGGCCAATAGGGACAATCAGATGTTGAGGCACATGCCTGACCATTACCACACAGGAAACAAAATTTGCAATGTCAAGGTCAAGCAATTTCATGATAAGATCAAGGAAACCAGGGTCAGCGAAAATGAGAAGGGTAAGTTAAATATTCTTGTTGATGCCTCCATGATAGCATAAAATATCTCATTTACCACTTCTATACCAATTTTGGGAAGATTTGGACCATTTGTTTTGGTGAAATTTGGTGTAGATTTGCAAAATTCAGAAATTTCACTAGGTCTAGAAGTGTAGTGCCTTGGCGTTGTTCTTTTTCCTCGGGGCTCCAAATGAAAAATGGTTTACATCTATAGATAGATGATGGCCTCCTATCAAAACTCATTTTCTCATATTTTTTATTCAGGGCTCAGATTTTGAGAAAAATGAGAAAAATGGGTCAAAAATCAACATGTTGCCCCTATTTTTGATTGGCACTATGCTTCTGGAGACACCTTGGGAGAATGAATTTTTGAAGGCCTTCCCATGGGTCATTTTCAAAAATTCAAGATGTTATGGAAACTAGTCAGACATGGCTAGTTTAAAGTTCTTTCATATTCTAATTTCAACTTCAGGAAGGTGCCTAAAAATGGCCTCCAATATGGTCCTCCTGCATGTTTCTGAGATTTTAATTTAAATTTTCACTTTGTAATTTTCTCCAATTTCTAGTTTGACTTTTGTAAAAGTAAAAATGTAAATTTAAATGGTAAAATGAGTTTAATAGGTGTATTATCCTCCATTTATTTCTTTGAGGATATGTGTCTTGATGGTTAGATAAAGGACGAATTTGTTAAGTAACCTCCCTAGTGTGTAGAAGAATTTGGATAGATGCATGTATTTGACTTTCTTGCTGGAAAATTTGACCTCCAAGGGAGGATTTGAACCTCAGTGGCTATATGAGGTAGTTTGTAATCAGTTTCAAAGGTTGTATGTTATGGAATTCATCTTGGAACACTAGTGTACTTTGTGGTTTTGGCAAGAACTAATAGACGGAGTTTGCAGCTATTGTGGTGTGATTCATGTGGTATGTGGTTTAGCAATATTTTTTCTTATGTAATCTTATGTTTTAATGTACTGTGCCTTTAATTTCCATTTCCATGTCTTATGTGATTGATTTCTAAGTTTGATAAGAATAATTCATTGATTCAATGCTCTGTTTTGGATAAGCTTTCACATTTATGTTCATTTTCTTCTTATATAACAGAATTCATGATGTTCATGCTCATTTTGAAACCCTATCAATCTATCATATTCACCAATATACCTCTAAATTTCTAAATTGTGTGCCTACCTTGCCCCATTACATCTCTGCAAATCTGATTTTCAGAGCCCAGGCCTAGTCTTTCCTAGACCTAATTCACCATCCAGCACAAACCTTCAAAATAAAACCAAACCCTAATATGCACACCTAGCCTAAAATATTTAATGATCCAGTAAAATTGGCTGTGAATCTCATTGAGAGAGCCCTCTCAGCCTAGTAGGGCTAGCTACTAGGTCAAAGTGGTATGTTCTTACCTTTGCTGGTCTCCTTCTTAGCCTTCGGAGAACTGGAGGAGTGCTAACATCTTGGCATCTTTGTCGGGGAATGAAGTGACAGATCTTCCCTAGATGTACTATATTTTTCATCAAATTCTAGGCCTATGGGTGATATTTTCTATTCTTCATGAAGGTTGATTCAAAAATTGTAGAGAACCGAGTTGCGGAAACAAAGAACATTCTGGCTTCGAGAAGATACACAAGATCGAATCTTGATCCTCATCCATCTTCTCCAGTTGAAGATCCAGAGAAACTCATATGAAAGTAGGGATCCCATCACTCAGAGTTTTAGTCGGATCCATCTTCATTGGTAAGGTCTTCATCATTACCTACAAAATTATTATCCCTTGAAGATATTCCATGCGATTTGAAATTTGAATTGTCTCTGTTTAGATCAAAGTCAAAAATTTAATTGTTTGAGATAGTGTTTGATCCATTGAGATTATCTAAAGTTAAATCATTTTCTGAAGTAGTATTTGATTCCCTAAACTTGAAGATAGCTTATTATGTGAAGAATCCAAATTTGAGTCAAATTTTGATAGGAAAGTCTCGAGTCAGTTTGATAAACTTGAAAAATTAGCTAATCAACTCCAATATACATCTTAAAAAGCTATCATCCAGTACCAACAAGAGTCTTTGTTCATTCTGACATAATCTCAATCAGTTTTTTCCTCCTCTTCCATACCTTCTACTTCATTACCTTCTCAGTCTACCCCTCCCATTGTTACTCCTGCACCACACTCAACAAGATTCATGGTGAGATTTGCACCTTTGATTTTACTTGGTCAACTTGCACCCTTACCACAAGGCTATAGTCAAAGACTTCCTCTCGTTGATAAGAATTCAGAGATTAGTGCCAGACAATACTTAGTCAAAATCATTGATTTAATTGACTTAGAAGAGATTGATGTCGATGATGCAAAAATGAGGATCATTGCTCAAAGCTTCTCTGGAGATGTAAAAACTTGGTTCTATTCTTTGAATGCCAATTCCATAGGAAATACGGAGCAACAAACTGATGAATTCATAGTTAGATGGGAAGTGAAAAAGAATCCACTTCAGATTCTTTCTGAGTATTACAACTTAAAGAGAAATAAAAATGAGTCAGTTCAGGATTTTACTGCTCGTTTCAACTGAATGTATAACTCAATCCCAAATGAGATCAAACCTCCTCCAGGTTTGTCCCTCTTGCAATATCTGGATGCTTTTGATCCGGATATGGCATACCATCTCTAAGATATAATTCCTGCAACACTAGAGGATATGCAATGAAACGTAGTTAGTGTCGAAGCAAATTTGACAATCAAAAAGTCAGAGACTAAAGGTGAAAGAAAGGTAACAATCAAGGAAGAACCATCCACATCCTCTGAGGTCAAAGTGGATACTCTAATCAGGACTGTAGAAAGAATGGTTGATAGAATAAATATCACTGGGAGAAAAGCATAAGCACAAGTTCGGAATCCTAACTTCCAAGTTCAGCAACAGCAACCTCAATTTAGGATTAAACAAATGAAACAAAGAGCTCCAGAGCAGCTAGCACAAGAGAAGATTCGAACTCCTTTTCAGCAGAATTATGCTCAAGGGGTTGAAGAAGAATATGAGATTTTGGAAGAAAATCATTTCTTCATAGCAGATGGATAGCCTATATTCTTGACAGAGGATGAAGAATACATTGAGAAAACAAATTTGTTGAAATATGAAGACTACATACTTTCAAATGATGATGAGTTAAAGGTTCAATCCAATGATTATCAGCGGCGTTATCGTAATGCACTCAGCTCACATCAAAGACAATATTCATTGAGAAATAGAGATGTTCCTGACACTCCTATCCAGAAGAGGACATCCCAGCAAAAAGATTCTCAGCCCAAGAAAAATCCCCAACCTAGTCAAAACAAGGGAAAGGAGCCTGCAGATGCAAATCAGATCAAGATCAATCAAGCATCTACAAGCACACCAAGCAAAGAAAAAGAAAGCAAAAATAAGGAAGTTGCAACAAAGGACCAGCCCGACAAGAGGGACACCGTTGTAAAAGAGGTGGATAAGCTTAGAAAATGAAATCTCTATGTTAAAAGTCTCTATCCTCTTGACTAAGCTTATCAAAAAAAATCAATACAAATCTCATGCTGCTAAAATGTTGAAAGTAGATCCTATGTCTGATATGGTTAATTTTGCGTATGATCAACCCGAGCTCATGTTTGGTCCAGCCATAGATGGTTAACTAGAAGATAGTGAAGTTCCCTCATTTTATTTGAGTTTGAGAATTCATCAGTGTATCCTTCACAATGCCATGCTTGAATCTGGAACTTCTTATAACCTGATGCCAAAGGCCATAATGGAAAAATTAGGCTTGGATATAAAAAGTCCTTACCATGATCTTTACTCCTTTAATTTTAATAGAATATGTTTTCTTGGTCTTATAAAAGACTTGGTAGTTTCACTCGAGAAAATCCCTGCTAAAAATGTCTTAATGGATGTGGTAGTAGCTAATATACCACCACGGTTTGGCATGCTATTGTCAATTTCTTGGGGAGAAAAGTTAAAAGGTACTTTGCAATTGGATTTCTCTTATGCCACTATCTCGGTTTTTGGACAATTGAGAAAATTGTACTGGGAGAGAAAAATGAAGTATATAATCACCAGTAAAGAGAAACCAAAAAATCATCCTAACAATGTTGTACATATTGATCTTGAGTCATTTATTTGTTTTAATGATAGTGATTTTAATGATTTAGATAGTCAGATTATAGAATTTGAGGAAATTCCAGAAATTTCAAATAGTGTCAAAGTAGTTTTAGATGAAAAACAAGGCAATCAGCCAAATTGTTTAGAGCAGCTATCAAAGAATTCTGAAAAAGTTTCAGAAAAAATTGAATAAGTGGCCCAAAAAGAAGAGATAAATCAGACTACAGAATTCCAACTTCCGGATGACGAGAATGGTCTTTGTACCATGGATTTTGACGGTGCCTTAGGGAAAGATGGGGCAGGCATCGGAATCTGGATCTGTAGTCCAATTCATCAATCAGGTAAAATACCAAAGAATGTGAGATTGTGTTCATACAATTTGGCTTTCGATTGTTCTAATAATGAAGCTAAGTGTGAGGCATTGATCACCGGCCTCAAAATTCTGAAAAAGTTGGGCGCAAAAAGAATTTATGTCTATGGTGACTCCAAGCTTGTAATCAAACAGGTAAAAGGGGAATACTAGGCTAAGAATCCACGAATGAGAGCATATAGGAATGTTGTACTTGACATTCTCAAAACATTTCGTGAATATACATTCTTAGTGGTACCAAGAAGTCAGAATCTTATGGCAGATTCGCTTGCTACAGCAGCAAGTAACTTTAATATTCCCATATTTTCTAATAGGAAGTTTGAAATTCATGTCAAACATCGACCAACTGTCCCTGATAACTTTAGGTAGTGGAAATTGTTCCATGATGACAAACAGGTGAATAATTTTCTGCAGATGGAAGGTGAATTTGAAAATTCTTTATTGATGAGGTATATAATAAATATGATCAAGTGATCGAGGCTACTCAGGTTGATGTATTACAGCTGAAAGATAACAACATTCCAAGGGGTCTTATACCTTTGGAATAATTGTTTGATCAATATGATGTTGCTAGAAATTCGACCATGGTTCCTACTGAAAAAGGTGTCGAAGATGTGAATATTGGAACAGCAAACAAGCCCACTATGGTCAAGTTGTCCAATTCCTTATCTCCAAAGGTAAAAGACAAATACATGGCATTTTTGTCTAAATTTTTTGATGTATTTTCTTAGGACTATGCAGATCTGAAATTTTATGATAAGAATATCATTCAGCATACAATTCAAGTCAAGCCTGATCAAAAGCCCTTCAGACAAAAGTTTAGAAGAATCAACCCAAGGTTGTTTCCGTCAATAAAGAAAGAGGTAAACAAACCTTTTAAAGCTGGTATCATTGTCCCCATTAAATTTTCTAATTGGATGTCAAATATTGTTCTGGTGAGAAATAAAACGGTAGAAATCCATCTTTGTATTGATTTCAGAAACTTAAATAAGGTGTCTCTAAAAGATAACTATCCCCTTCCTAAGATGGACCATATCCTATAGAGAGTGGTTGGGTCCTCTCGAATATCACTTCTTGATGGATATTCGGGATACAATCAAGTCTTAGTGCATAAGGATGATCAAGACAAGACTGCTTTCACAACACCTTGGGGCACATTCAAGTATGATAAAATGCCATTCGGGCTCAATAATATAGGATCCACCTTTCAGCGGGCAATGGACATAGCCTTTGCGAATGAAAATGATGTTTTCTTAGTTGTTTATCTTGATGATTTGATAGTTTTCTCTCATTCTGATGACGAGCATTTGTATCATTTGAGAATTGTATTTCAGAAGTGCAGGAAATTTGGGATTTCACTCAATCCCAAAAAGAGTCTTTTTGCCATGGAGGAAGGCAAGCTTCTTGGTCATATCATCTCCAAAGATGGTATCCGTATTTATCCTTCTCGGGTTGAAGCTATTCAAAAAATTGATTTTCCACGCAGCAAGAAAGAGATCCAATTCAATGGTAAGATGAATTTCTTAAGAAGATTTATTCCAAATCTTGTCGAGCATCTTCAAGAGATGACCAATATGCTCAAAAAGGACAGTGAGGTAAGGTGGTTGGAGGAAGTATTTTAATTCATTAAAGTTTGCCTTAACTACAGCTCCTATTTTGATAAGCCTTGACTACTCCATTGATTTCATCATATTTCCATTTGCCTTCGAACATACCTTGGTTGCAGTTTTGATTCAAAAGAAGGATAAGACCGAGTATCCCATTGCATTATTTAGTCATACCATTAGGGATGAAACCCTTAGATATAATATCATTGAGAAGAAATCCTTGGCCCTAGTAAAGGCACTGAATGACTTTAGAGTGTATATCCTTCATTCACACATTCTAGCCTATGTCCCTAATGCAACAGTGAAGGATGTCCTAATCCAAACTGATCTGGAAAGCAGAAGAGGAAAGTGGATAGCAGCTATGTTAGAGTATGACCTCGAGATCAAGTCTACAAAGTTGATCAAAGGTTAGGGATTATCCAAGTTCATGGCTGAATCCAATTTACATGCACTTGATATCAATCTCATTCAGTTTTGTCTGATGAAGAACATGATGGCTCATTCATGCAGGTATCAGATATTTTTCTTTCATATCCTTGGTATTCTGACATCATTTAGGTATCAGATATTTTTCTCTCATATCCTTGGTATTCTGACATCATTTATGTTCTTTAGCATCTTAATCCTCCTCCAGACATGTCTAAAAGTAAGGGTAGGTCATTAAAGTTGAAAGTTTCCAAGTACTGCATTTTTTACAGCGCCCTATATTGGAAAGACTCGGGAGGTGTCTTGCTGAACTGTTTGGTAGAAAATGAAGCCAAGGAGGTAATGACTGATTTCCATAAGGGAGATTGTGGAGGTCACATGTTTTGGAAAACTATGGCAAATAAGGTGTTGAAGGCTTGTTATTATTGGCCTACTCTCCTTGCAGATTTATATGAAACCGTGATGAGCTGTCATGAATGCCAGACATTTCAAGGTAAGAGGAAGCTTCTCCCGCTACCTTTGCAACCTATATCTGTGCAAGCTCCATTTCAGCAGTGGGGCCTTGATTTCATTGGATAAATCCACCCTGCATCTTCTACCCAACACAAGTGGATCTTGACAGCTACCGACTACTTCACCAAATGGATAGAAGCGATCCCAACAAGGCAAGCTACAAATTTAATCGTTTTTGGACTAATATTTTGTGTCGTTTTGGTTGTCCCCACAATATCATTATGCATTCAAGTCTAAGAAAATGGTTGAGTTTTGCGAGAAATACAACATCAAATTTGGGCACTCAACCGCATATTATCCTCAAGGTAATGGATTGGTGGAATCTTCTAACAAATCTTTAATCAACATTATAAAGAAGATGTTGGAGGTGAACAAGAAGAACTGGCATAAGAAGCTTCTTAATGCTTTATGGGCAGAGTAGTAAGAAGTCAATAATTATGTCTCCTTTTCAATTTGTATATGGAGTAGACACAGTTTTCCCTACATCACTTGCAGTACCATTTATGAAGTTGTTACAAAAGCAGGTAGTGAAGAGAATGATGTGTAGCGCCGGATCAATCAAATGATTCATCTTCAGCAAACTAGGAATGAGGTCTTTCAAAACACCTCAAAGCTACATGAAAATATAAAGAAGGTATATGACCGCAAGACAAAAGCAGATGATTTCACAATTGGCGATGTGGTCCTCCATTGGGATGCTAGAAACGAAGAGAAAGGGAAACACAGTAAATTTGAAAGCCTATGGAAAGGACCATACATGATTTCAGCGTCTCGCGGACAACATGCTTTTCTATTGGAGGAAATGAATGACAAAGATTGCATAGGAGGACTAGTCAATGGTAGGCTCCTTAAGCACTACCTTTTTTGAGCAGATTTCTAAAAATTTCCCAATTCCATTGTATATATCAATTTAATTTCTGCAAAAGTGTGAAGCGAAGAATCATCGGAGCTTGGAGCCCGAGGAGAAGGCCATAAAGTTCCATTGATTTGATGTTGTTTTTAAAGTTCAGTTTCAGTTAGAGTCGGTCAGTTTATCATGTCAAGTTTTCAGTATTCAATTTGGTTTTTAACTTTTGACTCCATGCCCAATGGTTAGGCTACTTAGTCTACAATGTTCTTGATACCTCCAAAAAGCTGCCATACCCAGCTCGAGCCAATGTTAGTGTCAGTCTTTGCATCCTGTCACCAGTGATCAAATGGACTCTTATCATGTCCTGTTAGGGTCCCATAGTCAAATTTTGTCATTTCATTAGGTCTTCAAGCAAAAAAATTGGTCACTAGGTATTAGGTCTAGGACTATTTCCACCCCTTCCAAAATTTTCACATGTTGGTCCATGTCATCACTCAGCTGAGTGTATCATTATTCAAAGATCATCATCATAATTCAAGTCATCACTATCATGATTTCATTCAGTTCAGTGTCTCCATTAGGTCATTAGAGTTTCAGTCACCAAAACTGTCATTTCATGCAAAAAATCTGGCAATTAGAGGAGTGGTGATAAGAAAGTTTCTTCAATAAATTTTGATTTCAAAATGTAATTTTATGTTTCTATATGTAATAAGTACATAATGTTCCTAAAGCTGCAGTTCAAGTTTTGAAAAAGATTCAAGGTTCCAAAAAGTTATAATCTTCCAAAGAGGCTACAAAAGTTCAAAGCTACAAAATGTCCAAGGTTACAAAGTTCAAAAACGAAAGTCATGCTAGAAAAAGATATGTGGGGCCCATCATCACTAAAAAGGAGTCATTTCATGTTTATAAAAGGGCCAAAAAGACACAAGGATATTTCATTTGCACTCTTATATTCTCCTAGCATCAATCTCTCCCTCACAAAGGGCATCAAATTTTATTTTTACCTCATATTAGCAAAATCCCCGCCGATGCACCTACCGCACTTCTCGGGAGGGAGCACGCTATGCATAGAAAGACTACGCTTATGCACAAAGACCGCAATGTGCGGCCTTCGCCGTGCATCGGCACAGCTTGTCCGTAAGTGGAGTTTATCACTCAAATGATTTTTCGTAGTTTCACATCAAATATTTCGCCTTTCAAGCTTCTTCCAAAGGTAAGTGAAGCCTTTCATACCTCCCTAGCATTGTTTCTCAAGAAGATTTAAATGAAAAAAATTTTCCTAGGTTTTCTTGAAAGTTTGTGGTTTTTCTTCCCAAGTGATAAAATAAATGCACCAACCTCTACTAGTCTTTGGTCCTACACATCCGTTTTTGACTTTTACACATCACTTCCATCCATTATAAATCTATCTCCCTTCATTTTCATCACTCTCCCTACAAACCCTAACCCTATTCTACTAGGTTGGGATTTCTCTAGCTAGGACTATGTTTAAATTTCCTAGCCCATTTCCCTAACTCATTTCTCTCCATCTCACTCCCCTAAAGATCCCCGCTCAACCCGCCCATCTCCCACTCTCCCATCCCCCCCTTCCCTAACTCTCACATTTTATCTCTAATCCCTTCCTTGTTCGTGCATTTGATCATAATTTTTGCATAATTGTGAGTATGAGTAAAATCTCCATGATTCATAAACCTCCTTGAGGTGTTGATCATCAATCTTTGTCCATATTTTCTGCACTCAATGATTTTATGGCCAAGTTCCTTACAATAAAAACAGTAACCATAGAAAAAAATTGCATACTTGATGTGAGGTTGTCTTCTCCATTTTTTTTCTTGAGACAGTCTCTTCACTGTTTGCATCCTTTGCTGGTTTGAATTAATCCTCCTTGTATGACAATTGCAGCAATATGTCCCAGCTTGTGGCAAGCATAACAGGTGGTATTTTTCATAGGAGGGAAGAATCTCCTTTGATGGCTTCCAAATTTGACATACTCAGGGGTATATGAGGTTTTTTCTGTTGGCTGAGTATTTATTTCATTCTTTGTTATTAGAGGTTTCTTCTGGTTTTTGTCTCCTTCATTGCATGTTTCTTCCTTTGTAGGAATCATTTGAGCTGCTTCATCATCCTTCTTTGCTTTTACAAAAAATAATATTTTTGTTTTCTTTTTATTTGCCTTTACTTCATTCTCCTTCATAACCTATCCCAGTTTTTATCAGAGGAGATCTTTGGGCATCCAGAATTTCGTTCAACTTACCAGAGCTTGTTATTTGAGAAGAATTTATAGACACTTTCCTTTGAGAATTTTCTAATTTCTTCCTCAGACATACTACTTATTCTTCAAACTTTTCTTGTTCCTCAGTTTTATCCTTGATTTGCTTAAGTAACATGTCTTCTATCTTTTTGGCTTCTTCAAGCTCTACCTTCAGTTGCATGAGGACTTCTGAATTTTTCTCTTCTCTCACATACTTGAGGAGAATGTCCTTTTGTTTTCTACACTTCAGTTTGAGTCTGTCAATCTCCTCCAGGGCACTTCTTAGCTCCCCCTCAAGGTCAGCTTCACCTTCTTCTTCATCTTCTAGAAGGAGTCCTTCAATTTCTTCTATGGCCATCAATAAAAATTCAGAGGTTCCTTCTTCACTTGAGGGTTCATCTGAGTCTTTAGATGCACTGCTGTCTTGTTGAGCATAGAAATATTTTCTACTGAATTTCTTTCCTTTCTGCCAGTTCTTTGATGTAGTTCTTCCTGATTCTTGAGCCTGATTCCTTGCTTTCTTATGAGGACACTTAGCAGCATAGTGTCCAACTCTTCCACAGTTAAATCATTTGAATGGAACTTTACCTTTATATTTACCTGAGCCTCTATCCAGCTTCTTGACAAATTTAGCCTCTTCTTCATCAGAGAAAGAGCATATATCTTCCTTTTCTTCTTTCTTATTTTCTATTTTAAGGGCTGCCTCCCTCGCACTTGGCTTCTTCTGTGGGAGTCTCATCTCATAGGCTGTTAGATTTCCAAGTAACTGGTTCATGGTCAAGGTTTCCCAATCAGCTATTTCTTATATGGAAGAAACCTTGGGGTTAAAGCTGGATGGGAGAGATCTTATCATCTTTTGTACAATTACACATTCTGGTATAGTTTCTCTAAGAGCTTTCATATTATTAACAATTTCTGCAACTCTTAAGAATAATCTGCCAATATCTTCATCATCATTCATTTTCAAATTTTCAAACTGGGCTCTATATAATTGAATTTTGGTTGTCTTTACCTTTTTATTTCCCTCATGGATGTTTTCAAGAGTATCCCACATTTCTTTGGCAGTATTTTTGTGCATTACTTTGATAAATTCAGCCTCACATAGTCCATTTAAGATTGCATTCATGGCCTTTGCATTTGCTACAAATTCTTATTTAGCTTCTTTCTCTAGGTCAGTTTCCTTTGGGGCATATCCAAATTCCATAGCAGCCCAAACTTATATTCCTAGAGACATTATGTATGTTCTCATTCTGATTTTCCAGAAAGCATAATTAGCACCGGTGAAAAAAGGGGCTTTATTGGTTGAGCTTCCTTCTTGACTAGCCATCCTAGGGGCCTAGGATCTCCTTTCAGTGGTTAAACTGGTACTAAAGGAACTGGCTCACACATCGTTATTGCCTAAATCTACCTCAGCCGATGCGTAGTCTGGGAAATACTCTCAAACCACGCTTAACTGTAGTTAGCCCTACCAGAATCTGGAGAGCTCTCTCCGTCATCTCTGTGCGAAAAAATAATTAGTGAGGCTTGAGATGACTTGAATAAAGACTGATTTTAGGCTAGGTATATATGTAAGGAGGTTGGATTTTATTTTGAAGGTGTTTGTTGGATCAAAGGGGAAGGCAAATTTTGGGTCTGGGGAACGAGGCCTAGTTTTTGCAGAGTTCTGAATGGGGAAAGGAAGGCAATTGTTTTTATGCTTCGAATTGAATGAAATGGATAGCTCAGACCGGTGAGGAGTTGAAGAGAGCAAGAGGCTTTCAAGAATCCTCTTCAAGCAGTTGAGAACATAGAAAATTAAACAAAACTCAAGGTAGAGCACTGCAAATCTAATGAATTCCACCTTTATTACTTGTTTGTTTAACTTAAGAAGAAATAAGAAGGAAGATGATACACATGAAACATCAGTAAACTTACAATCACAGAGAGAAACACACCATCAAGACATAGAGCCACATGGATCCCAAAGAGTGCTGCAAACCCTGGTCTATTCCTTTGCCAAAATGCAGAGATGAAATGTACAATGAAGCTCAAAGCAATCCCAAGTGTCCAACCTCTGAAAATGACTGAGAAAATACAAGATATAGACAAGCCTAACTCATTCCCATGCCTCTAGGGGTCGAGCTCACTAGTTTAGGAGCTGTTTCAACAAGATCTAAACTAAGAACTGGAAAATAGGCAGTGGAACAGCTTGCCTCTATAAGATAGGAAACTGATTCATTCAGTTACAATTCACCTTTTGATGAATGAATCTACTTACATGAGTAAAAATTTGTCAAAATTACATCAAAATCCATGAAATTACATCAAATTACATCAATAGCTTTACATTTGGAGATAAAAAATTCAAACTGGCCAAAACTAGGCGAAAAACAGAGTTATTGAGTCAAAATTGAGCCAAAATCCCCAATGCATCACGCCTGAAATCTCTATGCGTCACGTCACTTTGGAGATGATTTTGAAGGCCTTCCCGGTGTCCAAATTGAGTGCAGGATAGCTCATTGGAAAGCTCTACCTATCTACTTTCCAACGCAAGTATAATTTCTGAATTTGGTTTCCATTTTCCCCTCCAAAAATGATTTTTCAAAACACTGCTTCTTGTGTGTCCAAAAAGGGGCAGAAAGGTCAATTTTAGGGTGTTTTTGACCCTTCTGACAACCCAAAACTTGTCAAAATATTTGGGTAATGGGTAGGCATGCATAAATTTTTATGATAAATCTAAAAATACAAATTTTTACCCAAGAGGAGCTCCCAATCATAAGCGCGCGCCAAGTGGCGCGACGCGTCGGGCAGGAAAATCTGTGTTAAGGCCAAAAAATTCAAAATTGACAAAATGTGTCCCAAATTTCTTGAAATTTGGGCAGAATTTCCACCACCATGCGCTATGCTGGGCCAAAGAAGCTTCAGCCAAAATTTGGAGTCTATCATGCGTTTTGCGATGCTTTAATGGCCTCTTTAACTTTGCCTTCAGGATCTTGATTCATGCCTTGCAAACATGATTTCTCGCCCAATAATGATTCTTCATGTGCCTCAACATGCTCTTTTCCTTATTGGCCTTCTCCAACAGCTTCTCCAAATGAATATTGACCCTCTCAAGGCAAGTCTCTCGATCAGCCTCAATCTCTCGCTCAATGGATGTCATCTCGGTTTGGCTTCTTTGGGTAGCTTGCCGGTTCTCATAGATATTTTGCAGCTTCATGATAGTTTGATGATCTTCCAACTATTTGTTTCACTGCTCAAGATATTTGATAATCCATTGGGCTCTTTTCAACTTGACAGACAAAGTGTTTATCCCCGCCTTCTGCTCCTGAATAGTCTCTCTCAACTTTGAGCTTGGTGAGCTCAAATCCTCATCAATGAGTATGAAACCTGTATCTTGGCCTCCTGAAGGCCCCTCATCTTGCATGGGCCTCTTGCCCCTGTCCTGTACCTGTACCTATGCTGCTGATGACAGAAGCGAGACCCCTTCCACCCTAGGTGGAGATAATACTCGCCGGGCTGCTACAAATAACCCTCTAGTGCCTCTCTGATAAGTGACATACATCGGCACACTAATAGTCTCTGTCTCCTAACCCTCATGCTGATATGAAGGTTCACCTACCTCATGAACAACCTCCGAAGGAACCTGAGGAGCTGTGAAGAAATCATTAAAAATGAAATCCTCCCATGAAATACCCTGCAAGCCGAGCTGATGCATAACCACGATCTTGATGAGTGCAAAGTGATAGATATTGTTGTACTTCTGCTCAAGAGTTTTCCTTTGCATGAGAGTGGTCATCCTCTCAATATTCTGACACATGAAATAAGGGAGGTTCATCATCCTCACCCTGGTAAAATGCATCAATAACCTGATATGATAGGCATAGAGACGTGAAAACCGGCCCTCACAACTGAAATATCTGATAATAAGTTTCATCAGAGGAGCATAGGAATCCTTTAAGAACCGGAAGGGGAAAACTCTGCTGAGTTGTTTCACAAAACTAGGCCTGATATATGGCTCATAGTGTACCCTGTCAACCTGTTGTCTTTTGTTCCATTGTTCTCCAAAATTTGGTATTCTGGTTGCTTGAGAGATAGTTTCTGGTGTTAAAGTGAATGTCACACCGGCAAGGGTGACTTGACCATCATGTAAATGCAACACAAACAAATGGGCCAACTCCTGATGATGATGGACCCTAGCAACCATTTCACAAAATTGATAACAAGACTGCTGTTGAAAACATGCCATGGCAAGAGGACAGGCCTGTAACTCAGCCAATGAAGTGGGCTCCTCCCTCACATGTCTGCCACTCTTATGAGGCCTTCTAGGTGCATGTAATTCAGCGATGGAATCACTGTCTCGGTCATAAGATGTATCGGTATCTGTCTCCATGATGTCTAAGGTCTATGCAAGGTCTATGTTGTCTTGGATGAAAATGAGAATTTTGGTGTTTTTGATTTGATTGCCAAATATGTGGTAATATGGGAGGGAATATAGAGGAATAGGGTAGTGGGAATAATGGACTTTTATCAAGTGAAATTTTCCATTTGAAATATGTGATTTGATAAGTTTAGGGACAACCACTTAATCTCTTGGGATAACCTTGGGGTTTGGAGAAATTTTACAATTGGGATGGGGATAATGGGAATGGAATAGGAATGAGTGACTTAGGGATACAAGGGAATAGGGAAAGGGGTCTGTTGTGAGAAGATAGACAGTGAGGAGGGATGGGGGAAATGGGAATGATTGACACCAAACCAATTTTAAAACCCTAAAGGAGCACTCTTTCAACAAAACAATAGGGTTTGAGTGTTTGTATTTAAATTCTCATAATCAACACCAAACACTTGTTCATTGGCAATTAAGAGGTGGCTTTGACTTACTTGAACAAGGGAGACCAAGTCGATTTGAGGATTTGGAAGAAATCGCAAGAAATTTTCTTTTCGGCCCAGTGCGTCGTGTAACCAACCCAGTGCGCTGCGCTCTTTCAATGCGTCGCGCTGGAACAAATTCACACACAGGGAGCCGACCCAATGCGTCGTGCTCGCCTGATGCGTCACAACAGTCACCCAATGTGTCGCACAACTGATCTTTGCACAAAATCTCCCTCAAATTTTTTGCTTCGCCCTCCACGATTTCTCCTTGGCTTACTATAGTCTTCTTGGCACACAAATGAAGTTTTGAACTTGAAAATATCTTATATGCCAAGGATTTAAATTTTTCGATTGAAAAAAAACCCACTTTACAATGTTGCAAACTTTGACACTTTTCAAAAACTCTGTTTTGCTTCCTATTGGCTTTTTAACTGAATGATGAGCTTTTTGTCTATCTTGCAGGGAAAGGATGGCATGGAGCTTTGGCAAAGGCGACCAGGGTTTCTAGTGGAGTGTTATTACAATTGAAAAACTTGAAAATCACATTACAGTTATTTACATAAAGATGAAATAGACTATTTTTCTTCAAAACAGAGTTTTGAAGAAAAATTATTATTAAGCATTATGATGATGAAATTTTTTGCATTGAAACCTTATTTCAGACTTTCTCATGTGCCTGCTGACCATTATTATGCATTCTGAAGACCGGATTAACGAACCCTAGACCTAATGAGACTAAAAACCCTAAAATGACTCTTTGCCAACTATGAGACCAAAAATGACTGTAAATGATTTTAATGCATAGATCAACTAGTTGTGCATAAGACATGAGGGACATTAGAAAAAACCACTACCGTTAGATGATCCATGCTCCTAATGGAATGCACGATTGAATGAGACACCTAAGAATGCAATGCAACAAGAGAAATTTTGATCAGACTGGGGGATGAAGATACCGATACTAAACAATACCAATTGTTGAATCCTTAGTTAAACTGAGAGGGGGGGGTGAATCAGCTTAACACATACATGAGCTTTTTAAAACTTTTCATCAAGCTTATTTACAACTTAATTTTATAACCAACTTAATATGTGAACAGTCTTAATATGTAGCAGCAAGTATTAAGATAATCTTACACCAAAATTATTATGAGAGCAGCAAGCATTAAGCAGATTGGATAGAACATATCAACACATAGGCAACACACACAGAGATAGCAGATATAAGTGGAAACCCATAAAGGGAGAAAACCACATCTTATTATTGTTGTGATGCAAAGGCAAGCTCCAACTCCCTCTCACCATTGTTTTTCTGCAGGCACCAACCTACAGGAGGCTCCAACCTCAGTCAACTACAACTAACATCTATCAAGCTTCAACTTGATAGGGAAGCTCCAACTTCCTCAATCTATCAAAAGAAAAATATTTGTTGATTTACCTTAGATATCAGCTCTGTTCTGTAGCATCTCCTTCTGCTCCTCTCTTTTTCTTATCTTCTCTGCCTCAATTCTTCATACTCTACCTTCTCTTAAAAATCTCTTTCTGCATATCAATCTAATATGCTTTATACAGTTTTCCTCATAACAGTTCGTATTCCACAGGGAATTCAAAGTGAATAGCCCCGACTCTTTGTCTTATGCCTCCTCACTTCTTTATCCAGCTCATTCAGAAAATCTCAGCGATTTATACAACTTTCAATTTTACAATGGAGTTTTATTCCCTACGGAGACTTGCTAGTGCATCACAAACAATATAAACCAATCAAAAACGTATACATTTAGTTACAATGAGGATTACAAATCAACTCATTCAGTTTTGGAACACCGTGTTTGTCTTTTCAGTGACTATGTCTGTCCTTTTCGGCTCTGTTTGATCTCCTGTTCACTATCGTGGTGTAACTACTGTATATATGTAACTGTGCCTTTTATATATCGCAATTCAACTCTCGGCATAATAATGAAGCGTTTTTAACATATTAACTGCCCCTTTATGTAATGCAAATCAACTCTCAGAGAACTAAATAAAAACCTTTTCATACATAAAATGCCCTTTTGGGCCCACTTGCCGAGCTTGCTCTATTCTCCGATGCAATGAGTCACCTCCTGAATTCTTCCGATTGTGATTAATCGCAATCGCAACTTCTAGTTGTATGTTTCGATGCTCCGATGCTCCGATGCTCTCACTCTGATCCGATGATTCACTGCTTACTGCACTTCACTGTGCCGATGTTATGGTTCATTGTTTACTCGCTCTTTACCATGCCGATGTAATGAATCGCTCCGATGCGATGGTTCACTATGATGCCGGAACTCAAACACGTATGAATCACAGTTCATAAACCCATCGGGTCCACATCTTCATCGCAATCGCAATTGGAACGTTTATTGACATGCTCCGTTGCCACACTTTTCTTCGATGTGATTTGTGAGGGTCCCACCTTATAGGACTTTGTTTGTATTAAACCCGAACAATGGAGCGCTACACATATATAAAATTTGGTCCCTTGTATATAAAGCGCTACATATATAAATTGTTGCATATATATACTTTTCCGCTTCAGCTTTTATGGATCCTCCAGCTAGGGTTAAGATTCTCGGAATTTTATGTAGAGGGGGTCCCACACTACATATATAATATCTTCCGTCAACATTATATGACGCCTTCAACATTATAATGAACCCTTTTGTTTTCTTATTTAAATCCCCAATGAACGCTTATATAGTGTCCTCGGGCCCCACAATATATCATATGGTTCGCATATACAAACTCTTACATGCACATGGTTTCATCATAATATATAGATCAACATATATATATATTCCTCAGATCAACCGTTAAGAAACCTTTAACAAACCTTTGACTTTGTGTAAGGCACCAATAACTAAATTTCGTCGCCTCATATCAAACAACATATGTCTATCACCATATATATATATATATATATGTTCCCCACTTCAATAGTCACAAGCATTACCACGCCGCAGACTTACATTAAAACTTAAGCAAATAATTAACGATAATACATTCGCCAATAACACTCGGGCTAAGGTTAAATTATCAACCACTGATATATTTTAAGGTCTGGGCCCATATTTCAATTAACTCTCGTTTTCCATCCGACCATTCAATCAGCGAATTAACAATGATTAAAACCCAACATTATGTGAAAGTTCAACTAGGGCCCAGCGACATAAAGCACCCTTCTCATCCGACGGTGAGGAACTTATCGCGTCCTCCAGGATGATCTGACGACCGTCATGCCATATCGCGTTTTTTATTGAGCTGAGCTTTAACCGCTCAAATGAACGCGATAAAAGTTGTTTTGTAAAACCGCCTTAGGACACGTGGCCATCAATGACATATATCGCGTTCTTTTTGACAATTCTGCTTACCACTTCAACTATCGCGTGAACCCACTGGTTTTTTGAGCGCCGATTTTACTGTTCACGTTCAGGGTTTCGTTTATATTCATGGTTCCGCTTCATCAAATTCTTCGCGCCTTCGTAAATATATATACTCCGTTCAAAGGTTTCATTTCATATTTCTTCAGCACTTCAATATATGAACTCTGCCTTAACATATAAACCCCTGTTTCATTGTTATTTTAATACAACACTACCATAAGGTTTAATACCCGACAACATTAGGTTTTTATTGCTTAACTCTAGTTCCACCATTTACCCTCGTGTCTCCGTCTTAACCCTTCAACATTTTATTATAAACATTTTGTTGTGTCTTTGCCACTGGCTCATGGTATGAAAGCTGCCATAGGATGAGCGTTAATGGCTTTTCAACTTTGCACTGTGGCCCTGAATATTCCCCTAATAGTTTGTGCTTGTTTCTCTTCTGCATAGTCCAACTCTTTCTCTGTGAGCTCTTCTCCATTGAAACCCCCTCTGGATCTTTGCACTCTGTCTATTCTGTTGCCCTGTCTCTGTATTCTTGTTATGTATAGTCTGCTGCTCTGTCTATTCTGCTGCCGTCATTCACCAAACTGTCTTCTCCTCTTCCTCTGTTGTTGTCCTTTGCCATCAATGACAACACTTCACCAACCCCTACCATTTATTCATCCACCCTTCTCATTGTTTCAATCATCCACCCTTGACATTCCAATTCCCCCCCTAGGGTGATCCCTCACCCTAGGGTGATTCCCACTATCGTATAACCGGTGGGGGTGTATCACTGCCCACACCCACAACCTTTTTCTGATTTCACTTCCACTATGCCTTTATCCATCACCCATGAACCATGCCTATATCCATCACCAACAGCTCCACCATCTGCCGAGGAAGGACAATCTTCTCCATTGCCTTAGATCTTCATGGTGAGAATGAGTAGTTGATCAAAATCTTATCATGAATTAACGACAATTGATTCTATGCATTTTGGATTTTACAACTAATTGGTTATTTAATTTTTGCAGCAATATCAATTTTGAAATGCACTTGGGAGTGCCAAGCGTGGCAAGGGTGACGTATAGACCCAATTTATAAATCAGTCATGATGTCATTTTTCCATTATTTCATTTATGGGTGCGACCTTCCATTATCTATGTTGGGAATACCATGGGCCATGGGCCCATTTTGTAAAAGAGAAAAATGTATAACTAGACCAATTTGGAATACAAGTACAAGAATGTGAACTTGTGTATATGACAATGTCTTCATTGGATTTTAAATTCATGATGTGGATTTAATGTTATATTCTATCAATGTTACATTACTTTTGATGAATGTAGTGAGAATGGATTTATTTGTTTCATTTACAAATTATCAAGTTTGCAAGTTAAGTTAATTTTAAATTTATATATTACTCAATGTTGCATGCATGGACAACCATATCATTACCATGGACAACCATATCAAGACCCTCTAACAAAGGACATAGAGGAGAATGAAGCACTCTCAAGATAATGATATTGATAGCCATTTAATTGTCGAACCCCAATTTAAATAACACAGAATCGATAAAAAAAAATAACACAAAAAAATCATATCAAGTATACAATATTCATACCAAGTATCATAAAGGGGTTTTATATAGCCAGAGGATGCATATGCAGAATATCTGCATTATAGAAAACATTATAAAATGGGAAGGCTAGCAAGAAATAAGTTAAACCCAATAACTCACAGTCTTACATCAAAATGAGGGATGGAGTGGCTATAAGAAAATTAAAGCACGGTATATAAGCTTAACAATATGCATATAACGTGAAAAGATCTTGTTCGAGCTTAAGCTCTCAAATTTATTGTAACCATCAAAACTAATAAACATATATGAAGAACTCATATACATTTTTTATAAATTGATTTACAATGTCCAAACATGAATCAAAACCCAAAACATTCCTCCACGAGTGCAAAAAATTATAAGTGTATAATTACATTCATTGTTCGATCGGTGCCCATAATTAAATTTGGAACCCCAGACTCGAGCATAGTCTCGGTATTTCACCATGTAACAAATCTAACTTAAACCTTACACAAAAGACCCAAGCAGTGCTAAAGTAGGGCCTTAGCTAGAAAGAAGACCACGACATGTCTGGAAAAAAGGGTCACCGTACCTGTGCCAGAGAAACGAAAGAATTCCTGAGTGATGTAACATAAACCTTGGGATGAGAGAAACCATTTTGAGAAGCAGAACTCATACCTAGCCTAGCTTGCAAGAAAGAACACAAGTCAAGAATTAGTGTTTGATAGGTTGAACCAATCCAAAGTGACAGAAAACCACAAGAGTAACTAGAGTTTACCTCTAGAGGCCGAGAAGGAGAAACCCTCACGTCGTTCTGTCAATTTGTAGAACAAATTGAATACTTTGTGACAACCATAAAATTAAAGGTTGGAACCCGAAAGGAACATGGTAGGTATGCAATGTGTACCCCAACGACGAACCGTGAGCATAGTCGAGAGTCGTCGCAGCATGAAATAATCCAATTCTAGAAATAACATCTAGGTGAGAACCCATAAAACTTATTGCTAAAGGAAAAAACAAGAAAAAAATTCAACAAGTATTTTATGCGAGATTTAGTATACCTGTAACCGTGCAATGGAATAGCTGTGCTGACCCTATCTGGAGGGTACCTAGGGAGCATTGTGACATCAAACCACAGTGGAAACCCTCCCTCAAGCCCAGAGGCCATCACCTTAACCCTAGGTATCACTAGTTGCAGAGGGTTGAGTGCCAAAGTTCAACGGAGCAAATGAGCCAGAAAGAATGTGTGAAAGGCAAGCGATTACAGAGGTAAAAACCTAGAATGGAATCTCCACCGTTGATTTACAACATGAGAGAAACATCATGGATCAAACCCGGATCCCCAGGTGAGTCTGACAGGTGTATGGTGAATGCTTTCACAATCCAGATCTGGAAGATTCATACAGTGGTGCATAGAGTAGCAAGTCTGCTTTCCAACCCAGACATATACCATAAGATAAGGTGTAGATAATGATAATCCCTTAGATATGAGTGGTACGCTATAAAACAGACAACTCCCATAAGTTCTCAATAAATGTTATACTCCTGCTTCCTATGTAGTAAGTTGAAGGTTTAGACCTTCACATATGGATTATATGCAAAATTAAATATGTGATACGTAATCAAAAGTTTTTAATATAGTACTCACTCGTCTTATCAAGTTGTGTTATAGTTAATAATATTTTTTAAAATTTTGGTGATGATGCATGTTACAATAAAGTTTCAAATCAATGACTAGATTCATGTGTAAGCACATGACTACAAGAAACTTTCAGTAAAGGACATAAAGAAAGAAACATATAGATGATGAAACAACTTACTTGACATTTAAAACATGTTTAATTAATAATAAAAATTTAGAAACATTTTTTTTCAAAGTTAGAATGTGACATGATTCTCATAGCTTCATATATATTCAAACTTGACACTTCTCAATTAATCTAAATTTTAACAAACATCACACATATAATTAATGGATAATTTAGTGTACAATGCTATAAAGATATGTGATTTGGTCAAACTCTATTTAATTTTAATAACCAGTGTCTAAAAATGTTGTAACTTCGTCATCTATTCCACTTTGTACCAATCTTTGAATATATAGTAGTTATTGTTAAAGATGTTGCAAAATCAATGTTCCAAGAACAATTTAACATGCATTGTATATATATTTTTGTAAAACCCTTAAAAATGAAAATAGATCTAAATTTACTAAATAACATCTCAAGAATTATATTTTATTTTTGTTTGCTATTACATGTGTCATATTATCTTACCCTTCATTGGCATTAAAATATCGATAAATTATAATGTCCTTGAGATATATAAATTAAATATAAACAATAGAAGTTAATTAATTCTAAAAAGAAATATAAATTATAAAATTTGTACATTGTAATAACCATATATTATAAATCTGCTATATATTTTTTCACATTGCAGTATTATATACAAACCCTAGCTAAAATAATTATAAAACAAGTGTAATATGCAACATTGTTGCTTACTACCCACACTCAAAACCCTAGACATGAGATGCCCCACAAACTAGTGAGCATAAGTCAAGAGATGCCACCATTAGTGGAACCCTTAAAGTTATTTCCATTACATTGTTTTTCATGTAAACATTTGATTATTACTTCTAAACGTTTAAACATAGATGGTGGTATTAGTTGGGTGAGGTGCATATTGTGCGCAACTTTGAATATTTTAGTATCTCTATTTAGATATTTTATTATTTATATTTTTGATTGATAACTCTTGAAGAATTTTTCGAAAGTATGCAACCTAACCTTCTTCATACTCAATTAATTCATAAAACCTCTTTCATAAACAAAAATCTGCATGTTTAGCATTTACTATTCTTTCATATGAGTAGTGATTTAATTTACTTACTATATATGATTGCTTATTTTCCGTTCAAAAATATTTAATCACATTTTTTATATTAATATTTTATAATTTTTTGTTAGGTATTGTGTGTCTTAGGAGCACTCGTAAGCCTATCCTATTACTTGAGTAACCAAGATTAAGGAAATTTTAAGCCTTCAAAATCACCTCAGATCACAATTGGCTTGAACCACATGAACCCTTAACATGACTGTATTTTTATCCATAGGGTTCAAACTAGTAACTTTTTCACCATAGAGCGTCTTAACTAGATACCTTGGCACTATCTATTCTACACCCATGAACATGTAAATGACCATTTTAATTAATTAAATATTCTATTTTTTTAATATAATAATTTTATATTATACTACTCTATAATTATTTTTATGAAATTATTTTACCATAAATTTATTTTTACATATTACACTTATTTTATATTTGATAATTTATTTTAAAACTCCATACAATAAAAAAACAACTTACATTTTAAAAAATTAATTAATTAATTAATTTTTATTTTTTTTATTTTTTTTAAAATATCTAATTTAATATTTATATTTTTCAAAATTTTAATAAACCTTATTTGAAAGTCATAAAGGTTTTTTTTACCAAACAAAAATAATATAACCTATTCTCTGCCTATAGATCTCCAAGGATCTCCGCCTTCCGATTGTACATCAGTGCCTCGAGACTTGAGAGTCATTTGTACTGAACAACTGGAAGCTTTGGTTTTCATGGCATGGCGCATGACCATGGAGCATGGAATTGATGTGGAGCAAGCCTTAATGGGTGAATAGCATAGAAAATAAGGCTTTCCTTGGATATCTGGTTTTATCCGTGCAATAGTCATAAACCATGTATTTTCCCCTCACCCATTTCAGCTGCTTCATTTTCTCTGCACTCAATCCTCTGCTGCCCGAATTCTCCCACCACTCTGAAGAGGGAGAGGATAGACAAATAGGAGAGGACTCAGAATCTCCTCGCACTTGTGACCTTCAAGATCGAAACCTTTGAAAGTGGCTATGAAAGGGGCCTGCGTCCAGTTTATCCTTGTTCTTCCTCCATCGGAGGCCCAAGTTTTTCCATTCCAAATATTAGCAATAACTTGCATAGGCTTCGATGATGGGTAAGGAAGTCCCAGGGTTTTCTCAAAGTTTTTAAACACTCACAACAGTTTCACCCACCATGAACCTGCGTGCCAACAAATTAAGATTATTAAACTAGCAATGATAATACACGTTGAAAATTTTTGAGCTAATAACTGCTGGAAACGGCGAGAAAGATCGAACATACATGGTATAGTAGCGGTTCCAAAGAAGAGAATAGGTGTGGAAGTTAGCAGTGGGGTCGAACCAAAGCTCGATTCGGCTCTCCCGGCCGCCAATGCCATTGACGAAGACGTTAGTATTGAGATAATAAGGTTTTCCAGATTTGTTTCCCAGAAACTCAAAGTCCACCTTGTCGTGCTTAGTGCTTTGGGTAGAAAGGTGCAATATACAAAGAAGTTCACAAGAGTAAAGAAAATATTGGAGGAGTGTTTTAATCGAAAATTTCAAATTTCAATTTCGCGCCCACGAGTCTCCACCGTCCCTTTCACACTTAATCGATGGTTGCCATCGCGATCCTCCCCTCCCATCACACGGATCGCCACAACCTTCTCTTTCTATTATTAGTTTTTATTAAATTGGCATAAGTATTCGGAGCGGCGCCAGGGGGACGGGTGGCGAAGGAGGCGCTCGGGGTGGGTTCCACGCTAACGTCCGTGGGAGCCGCTACCATTAGGTGCTAGAGAGATGAGTCCACATCGCGCCATAGAAGGGTGAGGTCGCCGGGCGAGAGATCAAAAGAGCTGTCACATCAGCTCCCGATCTGCCGATTAAAAGACTCCTCCAAAACCATTCATTCAAGGGATTATCTGAGTCTTCAGGGTGATTCTTCCGCACTATTTTTTTTTGTTTTTTTTTTAAATGTGAACTTTACTTTTGCGTATAATATCACGCGGTGGATAGGGTTCTCATGCTCAAGGTTGTCTCCTTAAGACTGTACATGACGTTAATTAACTTAATGACCTCACGAGGATTTATTGTTGTTAAGCACGGCCAAGAAAGCCGAGCTAGACAAGGTTTACATGCACCCAACGCAACGCGGGAATAGAAAAAATGGAAAATGGATTAGGAGGGTGATTAACAAATAAAGAAAAAGTATTTAGTCAGGGAATATTTTTTTTAAATATAGCGTTTGAAGCGCGTATTGACAACCAGACAAGTTGGTGGAATCTATCATCTAGCCCAGGACGATGGGACCCAATACTTTTCTCTGCACGTTCCTCGAGATCCGTCGGGAAAGTGAAAACCATTGTAGAAATTTCATGTAATTACAAGATATTTGGTATTTATTAATATTTAAGAAATTTTTGGTAAAATTTAGTTTACACTGCTTTGTTTCAGGCAATTTTGGATTTGTATAAATCGATTTATAAAATCAAGGTAAATTATCAACGATAATGTATATTAAGATATTTTATTAATTTAATTAAAAAAAAAAAAAAAAACAAAATAGAATACAAAATAAATTTGATATAAAAATGATGATTTTAAAATTCTATATAAGTATTATATAAGAAGAGCTAAATAGTGACTACTAAAAACAAATGCAATGACATCACCATCAAGTGGTTTGGGTTAGTATTATAAAAATGAATGCAGTGACATGACCATCAAGTGATTTGGGTTAGTCTTTGCTTTCCATAATAGAGATCAATAAAAGTTTAAAGTTTTAATTTAATATTTTATTAAAGAAAAATTAGCTTATTAAAAAACTGGCTACAATTTTGTTTAACCCATCAATATTTTTAAATTCTTATTTGGCCTTCTAGTTTGACGATGATTCACATATCTTGATTTAAAAACATATCTTATAGCACATTATCATCATTGGATAAGTAATGCATTAAATAAAGCATAAAGGCAGAAAAAAAGCAGATAAATAACTCAAAAATTATAATTATAATTTTTTTTTCTTGTTCCTGACTTGCTAAAAATGGTAGAAACAGAATAACATTTTATCAAAGAATGTACAAAATATAAAGATATTCGTAATCAATTTAATAAGATTCTGAAGATGTATCAGTAAACTTTTTTTGAAAAAGACAAGACATTTAATATAGAGAATTCAACAGAATTAACATGGAAAGAAATCTGAATATAGTTAACTGTTCGTCGGGGACCCTTTAGACCATAAAGTCTCATGGACTACATTAAAAAAACCATTCATTCATTCAGAGATAACAATAACGACGACAACTTCGTCGTACATCGTTCCTGTAGAGACTACCGGAGACTTCTAAAGCAGCGCTAATAGCATTTTGAATTACGGATAGCCCAAAAAATAAGGCTCACCGGCAACTAGAGAATATTGGAGATCGCTGAAGCAACCGCACTGGAGACTATTAAAGAAACACTACTGATAGTAATTTATTTTTAAGGGCACTATACAACAGGTCAACAAGGTTAAACAAGGTATTATCTAAGTCTCTATATTGACGTTATTTTTTCTTACACTTCTATTTTTTTTCTCAATCACAATTTAAAAAGTTTTATACCTAATAAATCAATTAATATAATTTTGAGTGAAGTATACAGAAAATGAATATAATTTTGAGTGAACTATACAGAAAATGTAAATACACAAAATTTTACGTTGGTTATCACACTGTAAGTATCCCCTTTTCCCAATTAAATGTCAAGTATTCAAAGCAAATGAATGTAACCCTCAACAAACTGGGTTTAGTATCATATGGGAATGATTAGTTTTCTTTTACTGTTGTTGCTAATAAGATGGGTCATAACTAGTGAAAGGTGTTGAATATGACTGACCATTTTCACTTCATCTTTTGTATTTTATAAAGGAAAAAGGTTATATTTTGATTATGGTTATATATATTCACTTAAAAAAATGAAAATATTTATTATATTCAAAATAAAATAAAAAAATACAATTATATATATACTCTTTCTTTCTGTTAGATACCTTTCCTCCAACTATTCACCTTAATTCCACCACATTTATTATTTACCATTAAGAACTCTGCACCAATTATTCACATTTAAACAATTCAACTAACTACATTCATTTTAGTTTTATTAAAACAAACAAATCACATGTAAAGTATCTTGGGTTTTCAAGCGACACCCAAAATTACGTAAACAAATACTAATCTCTAAACAACAATAATCCAGCTACAACATCGTACAGATTAATAATCCTTATTTTCATTGTCAATTCAGCAAATATTTCCAAATTAAATGGACAATAATCTGATTATTTCTTTAACTTCATTATTTAAAAATACTTCAAAAGCAATAATGAAATGCAACGCACAAATTTCAATTAACTTACACTTAGCCTTGCCCAATCGGCCCAAACAAATTACAAACCCTCAGCCTTGGCTGATTGGTCTGCATGTAGAGCCCAAACAAATTCAGAAATATATGCATATCCCCAACTATTCTACCCAAAATATATGGTGGGCTGTGACTATAACATGGGAGCTGCCCAGACCAACAAATGGGCACCTAACAAGCCCCCGTGTACAGACTTTTCCTTGGACAAGTTCTTGAGGGATTTCTTGAACCTAAAATCCATTTTTCACGGGAATATCCAGAATAGATACATATCCAAACCCTAGAGTAACAAAGAGTGGTGTACTGTGACTATAACAGGGGAGCGGCCAAAACCAACAAATGGGCACCCAACAAGCCCCCGTGCACACCCTTTTTCTTGGACAAGTTTTTGAGAAATCTCTTGAGGCTAAAATCCATTTTCACAGACATATCCACGTTTCCTTCACGGGAATATCCAGAATAGATACATATCCAAACCCTAGAGTAACAAAGAGTGGTGTACTGTGACTATAACAGGGGAGCGGCCAAAACCAACAAATGGGCACCCAACAAGCCCCCGTGCACACCCTTTTTCTTGGACAAGTTTTTGAGAAATCTCTTGAGGCTAAAATCCATTTTCACAGACATGTCCAGGTTTCCTTCTGGCTCTCCAGATGGTTTGCGGATCTGGCAACTGACGGGCTTGCCGCCAAACTGGGAGCGGACAGACTGCAGAAATCCCATTAAAGGGAGGCTGATATGCCCGATTTCCTCCTCGCCGGAGGTAGTCTCCGTGTATATTGCGATCTCCAGAATGAGGAGGCCTTCCTGCTTCAGGGCAGCTTTGTCGAGGGTAAACGTTATAACGTGGTTCCAGATAGGGTTGCTGCCATTGGTTGTGTCTACTGGCGTTCTTTGCTTACTGTTGTTGTTGTTGGGATCGTTGGTGATCCATGCCACTGCCGACGCTCTTATGTTCTTGTCATCACCGTTCTTGATATCACGGGCCGAAATTAGGGTTATCTCTATGTTCTTCGCCATCATCAACACTGTAAATATAACTTGAACTGAATTGGATGGATGTTATATCTGGGGGTTCAGAAATATCGATGTATGGGGAGAGATTTGGGGAAATGGAAATGGAGAGATGGCATGCTTTGTAGGGTTGGAGATGGCTTTATAGGCCAGTTGCGAGGGACAGGGTCTTCACCGCGTTTTCAATAACGCGTAGACGAAATCCAAACAGTGTTGAAGTTGAGATTGTCTCACACGGCAAATTATTATACAAGGGTTTATGGGATTCTTCTCAGGTTCTTCAGCGCTTCAAGCGCATGCGGCCGATTCATGAACTGTTCCTTCCATTCTCCGTGTGGGACATAGTCCACCGATGCGAGGAAGAAACAGTGTCTTTATTAATGGGTTTTTATTTCTTTAAATTTTATTATAGCGACTTTGTTGTGGTATTAATTCTCCCGTACTCATTTTTTGGGTTTTTATTTTTTTAATGTGAATTTTACTTTTGCGCATAAATGTTTGCCGTAGTCTTAAAATAACTTAAATCTATAGAATAATTTAGAAATTGTGGTTAGATTCTGAAAAATTCTGGCAACGATTTATCAAAATTTTGTTAAAATTGAGTGCCTCAAGGATTTTTGATAGTGCTGAATCCATTTCACTATAAAAAATGCAATTCAAACACTTCAACTAATTGATTTTTTGAATTTCTTTTAGTAGATTTGGTCAAAAAAACTGCTATGCAAACTATGCTACTTTTTGAAAGTTTTTCTGATGTATTTTTTCGGTCTAATTTCTTTAAAATTCGACAAGAATTTAAAATTTTGATAAGTAATTTGCACAATCAAAGTGTCCAAAATTTTTAGAGTGCTGAATCTATATACATATACCATAAAAATACTAATTTAAATAACAGAAATCAAGATTTTATCTCAATTCTTTTGATGCACCAAAAACTCCAAAAATTCACAGAAACAACTATTAAATTTTTTTTCCAGATATCATAATCGGCTAATGCCCAAGGTTGTTCCTTGACATGGTACATGACGATTAATTAATGGCTCCAGGACGATTTATTGGTACTGAAATGTTTAATACTGGTTGGAATTTCAAATGATTAATTGGATTGATGATTCCAAGACGATTCATTGGTTGTTGGGTATTGAAATCTTTAATATCAATTTCAAAACAGACTCATGATTAATTCTCTGTAATTCCTGGAAAATATGTGTTGCCAATCCTGATTAGGCCGTTGCGTCTGCCACTGTTGTTGACCCTGATTAAGCCGCTTGCGTCTGCGACTGCTCATTTATTTATTTTGAATTTTTGGCCGTCCGATGGGTTCCGATCGTGCGGCCGAAAAAGCCGAGCCGACCAAGACTTCTGGGCACCCAGCGCAGGAACAGGAAAAATGGAAAATGGATAAGGAGGGCGATTAATAAATAAAGAAAAAGTATTTAGGCAGACGAATAATTTTCTTAAAAATAGCGTTTGAACCGCGTATTGACAACCGGGCACTTCGATATGTAATCTCATTATTTTGTCCTCGACGGTGGGACCCACTCACTTTTTTCTCTACGCGTTCCTCAGATCTGTCGTGAAAGTGAAAACCCATGGTAGAAATTGCCGTGGTATTTAAAAAAAATCTATAAAATAATTCAGAAATTATGGTATGAATTTAAAAAGTATTGGTAAATTTTTTTGAAAATTTAGATTAAAGTTGTAAAATATTTGGAATGTGGGTGACCAAAGTGTTTTTGATGATGTTAAATTTATTTTCACAATAAACAACACCATAAAAATTCATGTAATTACAAGATACTTGGTATTCATTAATATTTAAGAAATTTTAAGTTTTGCTTGAGGGAATTTTGAAATTGTACAAATCGACTTTGAGATTGTACAAATCGATTTATAAAATTAAAGTAAATTATCAACTATAAATGTAAATTAAGGTATTTTATTAATTTAATTTAAATCAAAAAATAAAATAGAGTAAAAAATAAATTTGATATAAAAATAAAGATTTTCAAAATTTTAAAAAGTATTATATAACAACAGGTACCTAGTGCTAATATCACTGCTAAAAGAACAAAAAGTAGTGACATCACCATCAATTGGTTGTGATTAGCCTTTGTCTTTCATAATTGGGATTAAGTAGAAGTTTAAAATTTAAAATTGATATTTTATGAAAAAATAAATGAAGTTTATACTACATCACCATCAATTGGTTGTGATTAGCCTTTGTCTTTCATAATAGGATTAAATAAAAGTTTTAAATTGATATTTTATGAAAAAATAAATTAAGTTTATTAAAAAATTGGTTACAATTTTGTTTAACCAATCAAAATTCTTAAATTCTTATTTGGCCTTTTACTTGGAAGAAGAGCCATATTTCTCGACTTAAAAGCATATTTTATAACACATTATTATCATTTTTTTTCCCAATGAAGTAACGCTTAAATAATGCATAAATGTTAAAAAAAGCATAAATAAAAGAAAAAATCCATAAATCATAGCTACAGCGTTTTTCTTTTCTTGTTCCCAAGTTGCTAAACAGAGATGGTAGAAACAAAATGACATTTTATCAAAGAGAGTGAAGGTTATGAAGGTATCCATAGTCAGTTTAATAATTGTCTCAGTGAACTTTTTGAAGAGGCAAGACTTCACAAAATAGGGAATTTCTTAGTGAATCAACATGGAAAAGAATCTGAATATGATTAAGTGTTAGTTGGTGGTCTCTTAGACCGTGAGATCTTGTGGAGGTCATTAAAAAACCATTCATTCATTCGTTCAGACTGCCGGAGACTGCTAAAGCAACGTTGATGATAACCATGATAGTGACCACCTTTAATCAAGATAAAAATGCTATTACTATTATGTTTCTTCTCTAAAGACTACTGAAGCAACTACATGGCAGATTGTTGAACAAACTATTGGAGATCGCTGAAGCAATTTCCCTAGAGACTATTAAAGCAACATTGTTGATAGCAATTTTTTTGAAGGACAATACACAACAGGTGAACAAGGTTAAACAAGGTATTATCTGAGTCTTTTTATTGAGGTTATTTTTGTTAGACAACTAATCCTCGGGTTATTTTGTGATAGGGTAATTGGTTATTAAAGTTCAAGAAAACTCGGGAATTGATTCAACAGTTTCTTCATGTATTTGTATGTGTACACATTGTACAACATTCTGAGATATTCATTAATATATTGTTGAGTTTGTTTCCAGTTTGTGTATCTTACAGTGGTATCAGAGCGAGTGAAATACTTTGTAGAATGAGAATATAGATTAATCCAAAATGAGTCACTAGTTTTGCAGCTTTCTTGAGTGCTCTGTCTGTCCTAATCATGCGTGTTTTGCTCGGCGTGGGACGATCTAAAGGGAACATTGTTGGAGTTCAAGTTCTGTAAAACATTCCATGCAAAGGGTCTGGAAAATCACATAGGTATTTTGGCATGATTCGACCTACAAACTCTTATAGACGTTGGTCCCATATGGTGAATGTAGCACCGTTTGAAGGAAATGACTGGAAGTTGCCTTGAAAACCCCGCAATGTCAAAGTTTTTGAGAATACCCTTTCATGCATGATTGATTTCCCGACATGGTTCGTATTGAAGAAGAGCACAACCAGAGAGAGGTTTGAAAATAACTTTTCATATTTAATTTATCAATCTGTCTCCACAAATAATTAAAGCTCTCCCCACCATGCGAAGTAGATGCGTTATTTTTGTAACTCGAATTAGTGAAGGAGAATGAGATGTTACACGACCAAATTATTTTTTATGATTTTTTTAATTATATCACTGTTGCTCGTTGTTTTTCTACCATCAAGCCTTTGTCTGCTATTTAATCTTTGGAGTCACTACTTATGATCGTACGCATACTAAAGTTTTTTTTTAATTTCAAATTGATAAGTTATTGTCAGCATGGATGGAGGAAACATGATCAGACTTCACAAAGACGTTCCTGTCTACATGTTGTAGTGAGAGAAAGTAAGAATTTGAATGGTGTTGGCTCAATCTTTAATGAAGTATTGTTGGAGGAGTTACTATGTAAATTTAAATACCAACGTTGATTGCGCCTGTTCGTGTGCTATTTCCGTGAAGAGTTCAATAAATTTTGACTGCGTGTTGTATTATATTGCATACTCCCACACATTGTTTGACAGTCGTCCAACACTCTAATGGACTATTGTTGGAATTTCTCAATATTTCTTTAACATGAGAGAATACAAATAAATTTCACTCACAGGAGACATAGTTCAACACTGAAAACAAACTATTTCATTCACTGTAAAAATCTATTACAATAAAAAACTTCTTCCTCTAAGAGGGATTACAAAATGTTGGACTGTTACAAGACACAGTGCCAAGCAAAACTCTTCTCTGTCTCACACAGAAAATACTCTGTCTCTAGAACACTCTGTGGTGTTTTTCACTTTCGCACTGCTGTGCATTCACTCATTTCACACTCTGCTGTGGGTAAAAACTTACAACTTACAATCTGTCTTTTTTCCTTTTATACACTGTTGTGTAAATAAACTTTTAATAAAGAAAATTACTCAGTAAATAAAAATTACATTCACGGCCCCTTTCTTTTGTTTTGGCTTTCGGGTCTTTTAAACTTTCCAAAAACATAAACATTAAAAATAAAACATTACATATATATATATATATATATTATAAATGTTAAAAACATTTATAATATATATCAACTTTAATAAAAATAACTTTTACCGAAGGTCTTTAAAAACTTTATGAAACTTTACGGATTTCAACCATAAATCAAACTCTTTTGCAAATGTTCTTCGCGTTCCAAAATCGAATGCTGACGTAGGCCCAATGTGTGACGCGAATTCCAAATTAAATTCTCCCTATAAAAATTCGGGTCCAGATTTTGGCAATGCATCCAGCCCAACAAAACAACGCGATCCAATATTTTTTCTCCACGTGGCCCTTTCAATCTGGCGGTAAATTTCCTCGGGTGTAAATTTGTTTGGTGAAGGTTTTAATGCGGGTATTATTCTTTGCCAGATAAGATGCGGCTCTTCCAATGCTCCTGCATTCAACTCGCGTACTTTATTTAAATTCACATCAACATTAACTCTGTCGCCTTTCAATCTTTCTTAATTAACCACAATTTGTCATAACGAGCTTATACGGGCGAGTTGAAGTTAAATTCAACACTCCCCCTTAAATTCAACTGCGGGATTATCTGTCATACCCAGAAATTTCCTCAAAAACTCAAATGTCTTCTGCCCCAATGGCTTTGTTAAAATATCTGCATATTGCTCCTCTGTTTTACAATGCTGTAAAACAATTTCACCATTGTTTACCAATTCTCTGATATAATGAAATTTTGTATCTATGTGTTTTGTTCTTTTATGAAACACATAATTCTTTGACAATGCAATAGCTGAGCTATTGTCACAATAAATCACTGTGCCTTTTATATGTTCTTGGCATAAACTTCTCAACATTCTCCTCATCCAAATTGCTTGACACGCTGTTGCTGTAGCTGCCACATACTCTGCCTCTGCTGTAGACAATGCTACAATTGGATGTTTCTTAGAAGCCCATGAAATGGCTCCTGAACCCATGTGAAAAACATAACCGGAAGTGCTCTTCCGATCATCTACACTTCCAACCCAATCACTGTCAGTGTATCCAACTAATTCTGAATTTTCTGAAGCTGTATATAAAATACCAAATCTTTTAGTTCCTTTCACATACCTCAGAATTCTCTTTGCTGCCTGCCAATGTGCTTCTTTTGGCTTCTCCATAAATCTGGAAATTAAACTAACAGCATGCATAATATCCGGCCTAGTTGCAGTCAAATACATGAGGCTGCCAACTATGCTTTTATATAAACTTGGATCAAACTCCTTGCTGCTGTCATCCTTACTCAACTTCAATCCCATTACTGTGGGAGTAATTGCAGCTTTGCACTCCTACATATTAAATCTTTCTAAAACTTGATTCACATATTTTGCTTGAGATATAAAAATCCCTTTTTCACTTTGCTCTACTTCTATTCCTAAGAAGTATCTCAATAAACCCATGTCAGTCATTTCAAATTCTTCTTTCATGACTGTTTTAAAATTTTCACTGAGATAATCATCATTGCCAGTGAATATTACATCATCAACATAAAAAACAACAATCAACATTCTACCATCCTTTTCTTTGATGTACAATGTGGGTTTTCCATCACATTTCTCAAACCCATTTTCCAGTAGATAGCAATCTATCCTACTGTACCATGCTCTTGGTGCTTGATTCATCCCATAAAGAGCTTTCTTCAATTTGCAGACCTTATGCTCTTGGCCTTTCTTCTCATATCCGAGAGGTTGTTCCACATATACCTCTTCCATTAAAAATCCATTTAAAAATGCAGATTTTACATCCATCTGGTATACTTTCCATTTGTTTTGTGCTGCTATGGACATCACTGCTCTTACTGTCTCCATTCTTGCAACTGGTGCAAAAGTTTCTTCATAATCAATTCCTTGCTTCTGCTTGTATCCCTTGACAACAAGTCTGGCCTTGTGTCTCTCTATCTTTCCTTCAGTATTGCTTTTGGTCTTATAGACCCATTTTACGCCAATGACTTCTTTACCTTCTGGGAGATCAACCAGCTCCCATGTTTTGTTCTTCTCTATGGCTTTAATTTCATCATCCATAGCTTCTATCCATTTTCTATCTTTAATAGCATCTTCAAAATGAATAGGATCATCAACTTGACAATACAAAGCAAATAAGGAATTCATACCTTCATCTGCTGCTCCTTGCTCATAGATTTCTCTAAGACTTCTGAACTTTGTTCCTCTTTCACTTGGTGTAGCCGTGCTTGATGAAGCACTCAATTCTGCTCCATGTGGTGTGCTTGGTGATGCACTCCCACTTCTTCTCAAGGGTGTTCTTGCTGTCGCTTGAGGCGTCCCTTGCTGTCCTTGTGCTGGTGGAGGTTGTGCTACGGATGGGTTGTTGATTTCAACCACATCTCCCTCATCTTCATCATGAGATAAACAGCTTTTGACATTAACTGTTTTCTCAATGCTTCCATCCCATGCTTCCTCTTCAATAAATTGCACATCTCTGCTTATTACAAACTTCTTTGTGGATGGGTTATACAACCTGTATCCTTTGGAATCTTCACAATATCCAAGGAAAATACACTTCTCCCCCTTACTATCCAACTTCTTTCTCAATTTTTCAGGTATGTGTGCATATGCCACACATCCAAAAACTCTCATGTGGGTGACTCCCTGTTTTCTGTCACTCCACGCTTCTTCTGGAACTTTGTTCATCACTGCTTTTGTGGGACATCTATTTAAAATATACACAGCACAGTTTGCTGCTTCTGCCCAATACTCATTCGGCAAGTGTTTTGCCTTCAGCATGCTTCTCACCATCTCCATTATGGTTCGATTCTTCCTTTCAGCAACTCCATTCTGTTGCGGTGTGTACCTTGTGGTGAAGTGCTTGTGAATGCCGTTCTCTCTGCAAAAACGCAGAAATTCCTTTGATATATATTCTCCTCCTCTACCAGTTCTGAGAACTTTAATGTGCAACCCGCTCTGTTTCTCTACAAGAGCTTTAAAGTGGCAAAATTTTTGAAAAACTTCACTCTTATATTTCAGAAAATAAACCCACACTTTTCTTGTGAAATCATCTATGAAGGTCAGCATGTAATTGCTGCCTGAAACTGATGCTGTTTGCATCGGCCCACACAAATCTGAGTGGATGATTTCTAAGGGTGCTTTCACCCTTATGCTTTTCCCTGAAGGAAAATTTTCTCTGTGTTGCTTTCCCAAGATGCAGCCTTCACATAGGCTGTCAGGCTTCTCAATCAATGGTAAACCTCTTACCATTCCTTTTTTGTGCAGCAAATTTAATCCTCCGAAATTGAGATGTCCAAATCTTAGGTGCCATAACCAATTTTCATCTTTTTCTTCCTTCTGGAAGGCTTCTTGTGTTACAGCTGCTATGCTCTTTCCTTTTCCCTTCAAGTCAGTGTTGAGCTTGAGAGGAAACATTCTATTGCTGGTCATTTGGATTTCAGCAATGATTTTCTTGCTTGGAGGTATATCTTTTATTGTGCACACATCATCTTTGAATATTACATTGTAACCTTTATTTATGAGCTGCCCAACGCTCAAAAGATTACATTTCAGACCTGGAACATAATACACATCAGGGACAAATTTCTGCTCCCCATTTCTTGCTCGAATACTTACTCTGCCTTTTCCTTTGACAGAGATCTTAGTATCAGTCCCTGTGGTCACTTCAGACTTCACTTCTTCATCTAGATTGGCAAACATTGCTTTGTTGCCAGTCATATGATTACTACATCCAGAATCTAAGAACCAAACATCATCATCTCTATCTTGTGCTACATTACATGCTAATAGCACATTACTTGGGTTCTTTTCTTCTTTTGCTACATTAGCATTCTGCTTATTTTTCATGTCATTTTGCTTCTTTCTACATTCATTGGCATAATGCCCATATTTCTTGCAATAATGACACTGGACATTGGATTTGTCATACCTTTGTCCATGAGCATGTTGGTGTTGATGTCCACCTTGCTGGCTGTTGCATTGGTCGTGGCTCTGACTTTGACTGTTGCTCCTTCCATGTGAATGTGAAGGGCTGTTCCTTCCACCTCTATTCTGGCTTCTGCCTCTTCCTCTTCCTTTTCCTTGACCTCTTCCTCTTCCTGAAGGCATCTGGGTCTTGAAGGCGTGCTCAAGAGATGAATGTTCATCTCTGCTCAATCTCTGTTCATGAGTTATTAGTGAGGCATGTAGTTCATCCACTGTGAACTGTGAGAGATCTTTGGTCTCTTCTATGGTGGTAACAATAACATCAAACTTTGAGGGTAAGCTTCTCAAAATTTTCTCCACAATCCTTCTTTCTTCAAGAGTTTCTCCATGGGATCTTATCTGATTTACAATCCCAATCACGTGTGTAAAAAATGTGTCCACATTATCTGACTCTTTCATGCAAAGAGTTTCAAAATCTCTTCTTAGCAACTGAAGTTTTGCTGTCTTAACTTTCTCCATACCTTGATAGGCTACTTTCAGAGTTTCCCATGCCTCCTTGGATCTCTTAGCTGCTGCTATCCTTGGAAACACACTCTCGTTTACTGCTTGATACAAATAGAAGAGGGCCTTAGCATCCTTCTTTCTATTGTTCTTCAGTAAATCCTTCTCTGCTTGAGTTAAGGCATTAAAAGCCTGCTCATCAGCTGGTTCAACGAAACCATCTTCTACAAACTCCCATAAGTCTTGTGAGACAAACAGGGCTCTCATGGTAATGGCCCAATAATCATAGTTCTTTCCATTAAATTGTGGAAGTTGAACATTTCCAATGTTCATTCCTGTGCTTGGTCCAGCCATTGCTCTTAAACTGAACTCTGCTCTGTTATCTTTGAGAAATACCTGACCTTTAACCTCTGTTGAGATTTTCACACTGCTGGAGAAATCACTGCAACAAGTCTTCTTCTTTAGCTTCTTTCAAACCTTCAAAGAGCCTAAACTAGCTCCGATACCATGTTGGAATTTCTCAATATTACAATAGAAATTCCCCTTCTTTAACACAGAGAAATACAAACAAATTTCACTCACAGGAGACAGAGTTCAACACTGAAAACAAACTATTTCATTCACTGTAAAAATCTATTACAATAAAAAAAAACTTCTTCCTCTAAGAGGGATTACAAAATGCTGGACTAGCAAAACTCTTCTCTGTCTCACACAGAGAATACACTGTCTTTAAAACACTCTGCTGTATTTTTTACTTTCGCACTGCTGTGCATACACTCGTTTCACACTCTACTGTATGTAAAAACTTGCAACTTAGAATCTGTCTTTTTCCCTTTTATACACTGCTGTGTAAATAAACTTTTAATAAAAAAAATTACACAGTAAATAAAAAATTACATTCACGGCCCTTTTTTTTGTTTTGGCTTTCGGGCCTTTTAAAACTTTCTAGAACATAAACATTAAAATGAAACACTACTTATATATATATTATAAATGTTAAAAACATTTATAATATATATTAACCTTAATAAAAATAACTTTTACCGAAGGTCTTTAAAAAATTTATGAAACTTTATGAATTTCAACCATAAATCAAACTCTTTTGCAAATTCTCTTCGCGTTCCAAAGTCGAATGCTGACGTAGGCCCAATGTGTGACGCGAATTCCAAATTAAATGCACCTTATAAAAATTCGGGTCCAGTTTTTGTGTTTTCATATTTCCTCCAAATTCACACAATCCAATATATTTACTTCACGTGGCCCTTTCAATCTGGCGGTAAATTTCCTCTGGTGTTAAATTTGTTTGGTGAAGGTTTTAATGTGGTTGTTGCTGCAGATAGGATGCAGCTCTTCCAATGCTCCTACATTCAACTCGTGCCTGTTTAAATTCACATCAACATTAACTCTGTCGCCTTTCAATCTTTTCTCAATTAACTTCTGCTGTCCTGCAAGCTTATATGGGCAGTTGGAAATTAAATTCCAACAAAACCCAGGTTTTTGCTTATTTTAAAGAAAACTTGTGAGATAAAATTTTAAATCATATTCAAATTTATTCTTTCTTGTTTGGAGAAACCACCAACAATTTGGCAGAATTTTTAGTGCTAGAGAAAGGTCTTCAAATAGTAGCAAGGAAAGGGATACTTTTTTTACAGTTCCATGGGACTCTCAAATTGTGAATAACATGGTGCTAAAACGCGTTTTAGGTCAACCTCTTGAGAAATTCATGACTAGTTGGTACCTTCAAGAAGCTGCAAACAACACTGGGGAATTACTATAATCGTTTTACTACGTTATCCCTATGCACACCAAGAGGGAAGGTAAGCAAGAAGAAAATAGTTTAGCTAAATGGGGAAGTTGTGAACATGAGGTAGCTTTGGAAGAGGACCAACTGAGATGGTTACAACATGACCCTATTATAGAAATGAAGTTGTAGGTTAAATAGAGTAGGAAATGAGTTGACAGTTGTTATAGCATCATTTCTCACCTTCATATGATTTATGATTTCTTTGATGGTTTTGGGCACCCATTCCTATAGACTTGGAAAAATTCACTAAAAAACAGTGTAAAAATCCCCATACGCGATTATGCCCATACTTTTCCGTATGTATACGCGAGTCCAGCTGTACTTTTCCTCGTATTCCATTAAAATTATGAGAAAAATATATAATTATTCCCTATTTTCGGGCTGGGTTGATGGTTACTCAGGTAGTTCAACCACCCCAGCACGTGGCCAATTGTTTCCAACTGTTGAAACTACTTGGAGGGAGTATAAAAACCCCTCATGTGTATGGCCTAAGGGAGAGAGATAGAATTATTGATATTATACTATGTTGGTATTCCCTATCCAAGTCTGATTCCCCGTGCCTCCTGCACTTTCCCAGTTCATTACAGGAAACCCTTGTTTCCTTGAGATGCTCATCTCCCTATATGTCATCTCGTATGCACCAGTTTGGAAGGAGTCTTAGCGAGGCAAGGGAGGGACGGATCCGGACGACGGTCTGCTCGAAGGCCGTGGAAGGATTTAGGTGATCTCTCCACTCGTTACTTTTGTACATGCTATTTATAATACAGAAGTACCATGTTGTTCCTGAGATATATGTGTTAGTGTATGCTTACATATATGAGAAAATTGTTATTTAAGCATTCATTATGGTTTATTTAATGTTTTATATGGATTTCACTAACATTTAGAGTAGATATATGCTATACAACCAGTTCTTCGTGCTTGTTTCTTCTTGTCTTTTAGGTTAAGAAGGAAGGACAGTTGCTGGGGGTTTGAACCCTGCGGGATCTTCTTCAACCGTAGGACCTATGGGTAACTTCCTCATTCTACTCTATTTAGTTTTTCTGAACATGCATGGTTGTGTGAGTCCTTCTTAAGTAGCATGCCCCTGCTCTGTGGAGGTTGTAACCCAACGAACCTCTAGGGTGATATTCCCTGAAACAGAACTGGCGACTCTGCTGGGGATCACATTCTTGTGACTCCCCTGTTGGGTGGTTTCAGCTGTTTGGTAGGTTGCCGACAGTTTTAACTTTCATTTGCAGTCCAGTTTACTTTTTTACAGTCAGTCTGAAGTCCTGGTTTCTTATCCAGGCTTGTCCTTTTTGTTTTTTTCATTATTTACCTTTCTATACGCGTTTTTTTCTGCACACAGTCGCGTATACACGCAGGTTTGTCTAAAGGGACCCGCGTATACGCGAGTTTCCCTTAGCACAGACGCGTATGCACGCTGGTTGCGAAACTGTGAAGTAGCGTATACCTAGGCAGATTTTGAATTTTTGGGTTTCTTAACTTTTTGGTCCTTTCTGGCTGTGGAGACCTGTTCATACAGTATCTCTGTACTCTCTGGATTGTGAAGGAAGTGGTTTCTTGTCTTTTCTCTCTTTCGTTTGATTGAAAACTAGTCGTTTTGGCAAAGTGTTGTTTCTGGTGTTGGCACTTCTGGTTTGAGTACCAAGATAGCTTTCTGAGCATTCTTGGCTATTCTACTTTATCAGAATAGTGAGCTCCTGCTCATTTACTCCTTCCTGCCTTTTTGTTGTGCTTCGCATTACGATTTTTGGCTAGTTTCTTGATAGGTTTTCTTGAGTTCCATAGGCTAGGTCTTGTTGCCACTTTTGAAGAGTTTTTCTTGCTTCTTCGAAGTTTTTGTTTGCGACGAGTTTGCACTATTTTTCTAGGCTGAGTGACTGAGTTTTCTTGTCTTCTTTTGCTCTTATTGATCTTGCTACGAGTTAGCCTTATAAGGTTTGGGAGCATTATTGAAGTTTGTGCTTGAAATTCAGTCTTGTTTGGTTTGGATTTTGATAGTTTTGCTTAGTCTTTTCGAGCTCTTTCTCTATAAAACTAAAAAGCTCAAAAAACATTTGTTTTGCTTTTTGTTTTTGCATTTCAAAGGCTCAAAAAACATTTCCTCTTGTTGTTTTCTTTTGTTGTTGCATTTTCATTTTCGTTTTACCATATCTTTTGAAGCTTTTGTGAGGTTTCTTGCTTTTGGTTTTGGCTTGATAATTGGAAGGGAGTTGTCATTCATTTCTTCTTCTTGTTTTTTAAGCATCCTTGGTGTCTTCATATTAAGAGTTCTTGATTTCGGGAACTAGCTTTCTGGACTACCAAGAAGAGTTAAAACTGAAGGACTTTTTGGGAAATGTCACTCTGCTTTAGGAGATTTGCATCTTAGGATTCGCATGCTTGTAGTGATTTGCATTAGGTGCATTTAAACATTTAGTCAATTTCATAGTTTTTGTGAGTGTGAGTTTGCTATTTGAAAAGAAAAAATACAATTTTAATCTCGTAGAACCCGTGTAGAGATTGCTTTTCATCGAAAGAACAATAACTGCATCTGCATGTAGTTAAGTTTTTATTAATTTCTTTTGCGTCAAAAACATCATAAGTTTCATCTCCATATCCTTGTGACTTAACATAACAGCCCATTAAAATAAGCGATTTAATCTAAAATCAACTAGCAAGTTTTTCTAAGTGTCATACACCAACTAGCTAGGTTGTAGGGCCTTGGAATAGGTGAGTGGAGAGTTAACTCTCCAAGGCCGCTCAAACAAACATAGAAGTTGATTAATTGAGCGAAATCCAACTCCATTTGGTGGACCGGGAAATCTCTCCTCCAGAGAGTCAAGCGCGAGGGGAAGTGAAGGCTGAAAAGAGGGATACCCCCCCTCCGATTAGCTGAATATGACATCAAGACCGTTTCGCCCGGCTTCTGATACGGATTGGTGTCCATATTTGCCACTCCTAGGTTCCACACAGGTGACTGCGGGGGGGAATACCCGTGGTACCTGAGGCAGACGCCGCATCACTTTCGTCGTAACTGTTTCTGATACCTTCGCTATTTGTTTTGGGCCCTAATCATCCCAGACTGCTTTCGGGAGGTCCTATATTTTGCTTTCCTGTATTTTGGTGTCCAGTCCTTATCACCCGGAGCAGAAATACTTGGAGGCTGTTTGCTTGATTGCATCTCAGGGATTTTTTATTTTAGTGAGTGCTCTTTGCTCCTAGCTTGCCTAGCTTTTCACTTTTTTTGAGTCTAATTTAAAATCTATAAAAGTGGCTAATCAAGCGCCTCGTCGATTGAGGAGAATCTGGGGGTTATCTCCCGAGAGTCCAGAGCCTTCTTCGAGAAGGCGTAGGAGCGATTTAGCAGGTGGTTACCACCCTGTGGCGTCTGACGCAGTGGAGAGAGATCCTCCACAAAGGTCTGAAGGTTTCATAGCTGGTTCGGGTGTTGGTTCCGAGAGAAGCGTTTCGCTCACCTCGCGAGTTTTGTTTCCTCAGGAAGAAGATTTTTAAATTGAAGACGTACGTGAGCCTCCGGCGACAGGTCCATGTCCTCTTCTTCCTGACTATCTGTTTGTTGTTCAGTACATCGGACCTGAGTCTGAGAGACCGGAAGATCTTCTGTATCATTCATATCTTTCGATGGCCACGACTGGGAACGCGGCTTCTGCCGTGAGTGCTGCAGGCATTCAGACCCCTGCTTCTATTGAAGGAGGGGGCACTATTGCTTTATCTTTGATTGCTTCTAGTGCTGCTATGTTTAGCTCTGGTTTCACCTAAGCATAGGCTTCTCATTCTGGTCCCTTCTGTTCAGGGATGCCCTCTAGTGGGAATCCCTCTTTTTCCTTTTCCGCTACTGTAGTTGGATCTACGCCCATGTCTAACATGGCTAGTGGATCAGCTTCGTTTCAGGGTTTCCCCTTTGGAACTGGGCACATTCCTAGTTCCAATCCTTCTTTAGGGTCTTTTCCGTTTACTTCCCAGACCCAGAGTTTTAACCCTTGGTCTGGGGGGCAAACTTCGACTACTTTTACAGGGTGGAACCCTGTGTTCACTACGGTGGGGGCAGGGAATCAGTTTTACGCAGGTCATCAAGGGAATGCTTCTTTCCCTTCGTCGAGTGCTTACCAGACCTTTTCTCCTCTTTCTAATGCCTGGAACCCCTATCAGGGGCTCTCCTCTTCATTCAATACTTCAGCGGGGGGAACGGGTCTGGGCTTTGGTAACTCTGCATTGGGAGGAGGTTCTTCTCCTTTTTCTACGAATCCTTTCTGGCAACCTGGTGCCTTATCAAATCCAGGCTATTCTTTTCAGAATGTTGGGAATCCATCCCATCAAGGATGGAATCCTCAGGCTCCGCCTCGCTTACCTTTTCTGGCAACGTTGAACTTGCCAGATCTGTCGAAGTTGACTAACGATCCGATTCGTTATAGTCTGGGGTGGCCTCCGGTCCCGACCAAACTTCCTTCAGATATTCCAAAATTTGAAGGTAAGAATGGGGAGGATCCAGCTGACCACATCACCACTTTCCACTTATGGTGTTCTTCGAACTCCCTGATCGATGATTCGATTAGGTTGAGATTATTTCAACGCACCCTAACTGGAAATGCTGCCAAATGGTATATCGAGCTCACTGGGGGCAGTTTTGCCACATTTGGAGAACTGGCTGTCACATTTCTAAACCATTTTCAGTTGCTTGTCAGATATGAGGCTGGGACCGAACTCCTAGCTAATTTTAAGCAGGATGAGGCAACTCACATTTCTGATCACATTCAGGAATGGAGGAGAAGGAAGAGGCTTATCAAAGCTCATATTCCTGGAGAATTCCTTCTCGAATGGTTTCTCAAATCCCTGCAGTCAGATATTTCGAAGGATGTATCCCTATCTGGGGTATTTTCTGAGGAGCAGGCCATTTTTAGGGCCCAGCAGCTGGAACTGATCTATTCTCAGTCTAGGGTCCTTTATAAATATTTTCCCAATGCTCCTCGCTCCAAATTGGATTTATCGAAAACTAAGCCCGGTCCGCATGGTGATGGGCTTGTCGGATCGATCAATAGTGGTGCAGCCAGCCTGCTTTCTCAACTGCAGCAGTTGTCTTTACAATCTGCTCCTTCTAGTCAGGCTGTGCCTGCCGAGTCATCACCTTCCCAGTCTTTGTCCATAAATGCTGTCCAAACTTCTGATCCCAAAGGAAATCAACAATCCGATGGGAAGAAGAAGGGACGAAATAACAAGAAGAAGGGCAAGAACGGGAAGGGAAATGAAAATAAAACCAACGAGCGTGTTGGTGAGGGTCAAAAGGAGAAAAAGAAAGTGAAGTTTCCATGCAAGCTTTGTGCTGGAGACCATCTCACACACCTTTGCCCTAAAATTCAGGATGCTTAGCGCTTGTTAGCTCAGCAAGGTTCTTCTAGTTCCCAGGCTATGTTAACAAACCCTTTTCCCCAAGGGCAGCAATTAGTTGCTGGCGCGAACCAAAATCCTGGGGCTTCCTCTAGGGGCACCCAGGAAGGGGAAATTCCATCGAACATTTTTATGATGAGTGCTCACGCGGATATCACTACGAGATCCAGTGATTATGGCGGAGAAGAGTCTTTGAAAGCTAATGAAGTTCCTGATGCTACTGAGATGCTTCAAATTACGAAGCCTACTGTTGAGTCTATGCCTCGGATGCCCAAAGCATCTTCTAAGCGATCAACGATTAATCCAAACGCTAGGGCTGCCCAGAACTACTCGATTGTGGAAGATCTGGCACAGAGTCTTTGTGCTATGTCAGCTTTAGAGGTACTCCTGTCTTGTCCGGCTCAGCGCAGTGCTTTGCTCACTGCCATTGGGGCTATTGATCCGAAAAATTCTCTTCTGATTACTTTTGATATGAATAATTTTAAGAAGAGACTTCCTCATCACATGGCTTTTCATATTAAATCGTCGTATCGGAAGTGCAATATCTTTCGAACGGTTGTTGATGAGGGTGCCGCCACGTGCGTGATGTCTCTCGCATGCTGGAAGACACTTGGATCTCCCAAAGCTGTTCCATCTAGCACTGTTCTTACTGCGTTCGATGGTCATTCTCACCGACCCCATGGTATTGTCCCAGCTTTGCCCATCTGTGTTGGGGGCAAAACTGTCAATATAGAGGCTGAGGTAGTGGATGCAGCCTTGGACTACAACCTTCTGTTGGGGAGGAACTGGATTTATGAGATGGATGCCATTGCATCCTCATTATTTCGAATTGTATGTTTCCCCCACGAAGGGAGGATTGTTACAGTGGATCAACTGGACTGTCCTCCTGTAGACCTGAATGCGTCTTCTGACTCATCTGTTTCGAAGTTGGATAATACTAAGGCGCCTGTAGAGAATTTAGGAGTTGGAATGTATTCTTCCTTGATGGGTACTTTCGATCTTTCTCCTCCTAAGGTTCATATTAATGCTATTTCATCCTCCAAGGCTCCCCTTCGAAGAGAGTTCTTTTCAACTCATTATTTTTCGGACCCTTGGACCTTACCTTCCCCTACTGCCGCATTAGCGGAAGGTCAAGTGGGTGGAATGGCATTTCCTATTTCTGCAGCTGAGATTGCATATCAGTCTATTGTTGACTCTGCAGAAACCATCCCAACTCCTCTTTCACCAGAAGAGTTAGATGGTGATGTGGCTCCGGCCTGGACGCTTAGTTCTTCTTCGGCCCAGGATTGCCTTGATACCACTCTTCCATCTGAAGAGGCCATCCTGGAAGCCATGACAGGTATAGATAGACCGTGGGATGATTTGCATCATCGGTCTTACTTCCTACCTGATTTAAACGAAGTTGAAACAAGTTTTCTGAGTCCTCCGTCTCCTGGTCCTGTTCACCCAGTCTTGAACCCTTTGGCACCAACACAGGTTTATGCTGAAGGGAACATGGCTGTGATCTCTCCTACTATCCTGGTGAACATTTCTAGGGATCCCAATATTATCGAGAATGTCTTCATTGGAGCTGAATGTTCCCGTGAAGAGGTTCAAATTTACACCGAGCTCTTCAAAGAGTATAGGGATGTATTCGCTTGGTCTTATGAGGAAATGCCTGGAATAGACCCATCTATTGTCCAGCATGAGATCAAGACGTATGAAAATGCTAAGCCGGTGAGGCAAAAACTTCGTCCGGTCAATCCTAGGAAGGTAGCAGCTATCAAAGCTGAAGTTGAAAAGCTGCTTAAGGCGGGATTCATTTTCCCTATTCCTCTGACTGAATGGGTTTCAAACCCCGTTCCCGTAGATAAAAAGCAAGGAACGATTCGAGTGTGCATCGATTTCATAGACCTAAATAAAGCGTGTCCTAAAGATAATTACCCCACACCATTTATCGATCAGATCATTGATGAGTGTGCTGGTAATGAGATTTTCTCCTTCATGGACGGTTTCTCCGGATATAATCAAATTACTATCCGTCCTGAAGATCAACATAAGACTGCCTTTATTTGTCCCTGGGGTACGTTTGCATATAAGAAGATGCCTTTTGGTCTTAAAAATGCTGGGGCTACCTTTCAGCGGGCCATGTCTTACGCCTTCCACGACATCAAGAAGATTATCGAGGCATACTTAGATGATCTAGCTGCTCATTCTCGAAAGAGGATGGATCATCCCGGTCACCTCCGGCAAATATTTGAAAGATGTCGTTTTTATAAAATTCGATTGAATCCGAACAAGTGCGTTTTCGCAGTTACATCCGGTCGGCTATTGGGATTCATTGTGTCTAAGGAAGGGATAAGGGTAGATCCCTTCAAGGTTGAGGCAATACTTCGGTTGCCTCCCCCGTCTTCAATTCGTCAGCTTCAAAGTCTTCAAGGGAAGTCTAATTTTCTTCGGAGATTTATCATCAATTATGCTGAGATTACAAAGGGATATATGAGATTGTTGAAGAAAGGAGTTCCTTTTCTTTGGGATGACTACGCTCAACGCTCATTCGATGCTTTGAAAAAGGCATTGACCTCTGCTCCTTTATTGAGTCCACCTGATTATAGCAGAGATTTTCTTTTGTATCTGGCAGCAACAGAATCTACCATTGGTATGGTTCTGGTTCAGGAAGATGATGCTCTTGCAAAGCATGTTATTTACTACCTTAGTCGAGGACTGGTAGGACCTGAACTTCGATACACTCCGATAGAAAAATTAGCCTTAGCAGCAGTTCATGCTGTGCAGCGACTCCGACATTACATCATTCTTCGCAAAACTTATGTTGGCAGCTGCCAATCCATTTCAGTTTGTCCTCAGCAGGCGAGTGATTGGGGGAAAATATAATAGATGGATTGTAATTTTACAGGAATTTGATCTTGAGTTCATGTCTGCCAAATCCAAGAAGTCATTAGTTTTTGCGGAATTGATCTCTGAGTTGCCCTGTGGAGAGGAGATGATATATGATGAGTCCTTTCCGGATGAACACTTGTTTCTTATCTCTCCATAGGATCCTTGGTACGGAGATATCATTGTGTATCTCCAGACTGCGAAGTTTCCCTCAACTTTTTTGAAAGATGAGCATCGTAAACTGCGTCACTTGGCCAAGAATTATTTGATTATTGGTGATGCTTTGTACCGTCGAGGGGTTGATTCAATCCTAAGACGCTGCTTAACTCTCGAAGAAGCTGAGGCTGTGCTCAATGATTCTCACAGTGGAGCTTGTGGGGGTCATTTATCTGGGCTTGATACAGCCCAAAAGAGTTTGCGTGCTGGATACTTTTGGCCCTCGATTTTCAAAGATTGTATTGAATTGGTCAAAAAGTGTCATCTGTGTGGTCGCTTGAGTACTCGAAAAATGCGCGCTCATCCGCCCGCTTTTCCAAATACACGTCGACCCTTTACAAGTGGGGTATTGATTATACTACTTGTAACCCGCCTCGGCTAAACGTCACAAGGTGACATTTTAGCAAAGAGACTACTTACGCAGGTCGAGGCTAAGTGCCTACTTTTGGTGATGATGGTGAGATCTGCAGCGCAAGTTAGCAGCAACTGTGTTATCGCTTCGCTTTTGGTATTCCTAGAGAGATTGTCACCTAATTTATGGCAACTTGGCTTTCGTAATAGTATGATGGTCGGGAAGGCTCTCAAATTGCTCTTAAGGAGCATTCATCTCCATATTATCCTCAAGCCAATGGGCAACTGGAAGCCGTGAATAAATCTTTGAAGACAATTCTTCAAAGGACAATTGATAAAGATAGATCCAACTGGCATATTATGCTATATCCTGCACTTTGGGCATACAGGACGTCAGTGAAAACTGCAACTGGCTTTACTCCGTTTCAGTTAGTGCACGGGGTGGAATCCGTATTTCCTATTGAATGCGAGATTCCTTCTCTTAAATTAGTTGTTGAACTTCTTCCTGACACTTCTAGTCTGGCAGAACGGCTTCTTCATCTCGAACATCTCGATGAGCAGCGTCGAGATGCCGCCACGATGAATGAAGCGCATAAAAACCGAGTAAAAGTTCAGTACGATAAGGCGGTCAAGCCTAGGGTCTTTTCGGAAGGTGACCTTGTTTTGGTCTATGCCCAAGAAAAGGATGCCCTGGGGGCAGGAAAGTTTAAATCTATGTGGTATGGCCCCTATATCGTTAAAAAATTCCTTAAGAAAGGAGCTTATACCTTGGTTGATTTCGAAGGGAACGAGTTGCCGGAGCCCCGAAATGGGCTCTATCTTAAGAAGTATTATGCCTAGGCTTTGGCCTGGAATCTTGCTTTTGTATATAGTATTTTTTTTCTTTGTACATATCTGATTGATTTTCGATCTTTGATGAGTTGGTGATGTTTTTGATCTGCTTTGGCAGGTTGTGTTGGATGTCATGAGTCATTTTGGTTTCGCCGATGGTGCTAGTAGACACACCCAAAACTTAGCTTCCGCGGCTTGGGTGCTTCATTATCCTTCCGGTCAGCTGTTGGTATCAAGAGGAGTCTGCATTGGTCCTGCTTCCAATAATGTAGCAGAATACACTGCAGTCATTCATCTACTCTCGGAGGCAATATCTTTTGGTGTTGATTCGTTGGTAGTTTTCTTGGACTCCCAGCTGGTGGTGTCGCAGTTGAACAACACTTATCGGGTACGAGATCCATTTTTATTACGATTGTTCTTGAGGGTACGTTTGTTACAAAGGTCATTTCAATTTTTAACTTTCATTCATATTCCTCAAGCTGACAATTGGTTTGCTGACTCATTAGCTAATCAAGCTTTAGATTAACATATTAATCATTCCATACAACAAATTTTTAATCATCAAAAACATCATACATTTGATACATTTATCACATCACATCAAATATCGCTGTATATATATCATCAGAGTGTTCAAAAAATTTACAAAATTTGGATCCATAATGTCGTACAAAACTTGGGCTTATGCCCCCATCATGTTCAGTCTCAAAAAAGAACATACAGTCATCTAATACATAATATCTGTCTACTCCTGAGGTCCCTGCCCAGAAGTCGTGTTCCTATAGAACGTGACTGCAGTGGCAACTCGGCAGAATAATCTAACCCAGTCTCGGGGCACTCCTACCACCCGTCTCTGGATGGCTTCCGGCAGGTCCTCCACAGCAGCCATAGGTATTTGGCGGGTTAGTCCCTCCAAATTCCTCTGCACGGCCTGGAGAGTCCTATCTGAATCCACAGTGTCTGCTTCGCCTCTGCGGCGCTTGTGGCGCGGGAGACCCTTAGGACGAACTGGTCCAACATCTGAAACATGGTCATTTTAAATTGTCAGTCATTATGAATCCAATCAAAAACATGTTTGTTTTTCATTTTTTCATACATATTTGAAAAAATCCAAAAAAATTATATAAGTCAATTTTTTTTTTTGCAAACTTACCGACTGTGCCCCATGCTGTGCCTGGTGGAAGAACTAGATCTGGATCTCCACGGAAGTCCATCCCGTTATAGGGATAGTCGTCCACTGCGATGATTTGTTTTCCCCACCAGCGGAAGAACTCATCGTCCCATGTGGTCCGGGGTACTTCACTACCCCCCAATCTCTTCATCATGTCCGCCCAACGAGCAATTCTTGGGTCCCGCGGGCTACTGATGGTAGAGATAACTCTGGGTCTCAATGCTGGTATCTTCTCAAAGAAGAATGTTGTCAAAATTGTACCGTAGCCAAAGTGTTGGGTCTTTGCTTGGAGGATTGAGGTCAACTGTTGTTTCATGTTTAGTAAAAGGGCTGTGCACCAATCATACACATGAGTCAAACATTCTACTGCTATGCTCATTTGCGTCCTGGACGCCTGATGTAGAGAGGCAGATCCTGCCACTCTGCCGATGGTGAAAAGGAGGATTTTCATGTACAAATCCCTCAGATCTTTAATAGCAATCTGAGTTCCAACCTTTTTGGAACCCTCTACGCAATACACGTGGACATAGTCTTCCATGGTTAACCCTCCCAGGGGCTTCCCGTGCAAGTCTACTGGTTCTCCCCTCCGGGAAAGTCCAGTAATAAAGTATATGTCTTCCACTTCAATGCGTATTGGCATCTGATCTATCACGAAACAGTCTTGATCCGGTTCCCAGTAATTGACGAGCATTTCTAGCAACCGAGGATTGCTTTTCATATTTGGCATTTTAAAGAATTTGAACAATCCGCAATTCCGAAGGATATTTTGCACTGCTCGATCTTGCATGACCTCTTGGTCAATTGCGCTATGCTCACGTTCTCTCCATGAGATTGTCATCCTGTCAAATTTCATCAAATCATGCATTAGCCACGCTTTTTAAGTTTCGGACCTGCACATACGCGACTTTTTCTTTGCACAATCGCGTGTATACGTGAGTTGCCTTTACTGAACCCGCGTATGCGCAAGTCCGCATTTTTTAGCAAGGGTTTTAAAGCTAAAATTCACTTAATTTTAATTTCCAAACGGATAAAATGATTTGCAAGGATGATTTAGGAGCCTACCTGAAATTTCGGCGCGATTCGACAGTCGGTTGTTCCTGATTTGATGAAAGAAGTTTTTTGCTCCAGAGCACTTTTTTCCAAATTAGCAATGCAATAATGAACCAAATATGAGGTAATTTGTCTATTTATGCCTAAAAAGTTGAAAATTTTCGCAAAAATTCATTATGCTCATTTTTTCGATCTATCTTAAGCTGCATAACTCGAATGCTTGGAAGTGCCCAGTTTGGTATGTTTTTAGGTACATTTTGATGATTTTGAGATTTTTCCCGATTTTTGATCCATGATTACCGACTCTTCACGGCAGGTATATGATCTTCACTGGAATATAGGTTAGGGAAATCACTCTCCGTTGCATCTTGCATACTAGCCTCCATATTGATCACTTGCCTTAGGGTCGATCCCATCAGGTCATGAGTATTACACCCACTTCACTCGCCGATTATTTAATCATGACTTGATGGTAGAGCCTTCCTTTACATGGGCTTCCTAGTTAGTTCCTCGCTATCACTTGTTGCCCATGCTGCGTTTTATGTAGGCTCGGGAGTCCTCTTTAGTCCCTCCATGTCTTATGTGTTGAAGCTTCATTCTTCTTCTTCATCACTATCATTTTTTCTGGCTTTTACCCTAGAGGCTCCCTGGTGTCGTTAAAGTTGTATTACTGCATTGCATTTTGGCTACTTGTTTATCCTGGCCTTTAGCCGGCTTCATTTGGACTCGATGTTTAAGCCAACTTTTGACCTTGACTTTCTGTACAAGTTAACCATTGCATGCACTTATCTATCATGACTTGACACCTTTTACCCATGGATGGAACGTTCCTCTGAGTATCGCTTACCAGTTTTCGCCACCTTGCATTAAGCATAGGATTGTTCCAATCCCAGGAACTAGTGCATCTGATTTTTTGATACTCGTTCTATCCATTGTACCATAGCATTCTTTTATTCTTTTTCAGGATTATTATATGAAAAAGACAAAAAAAAATCAAATATAACAAAAAGAGCGGGAACGGGATGTATCTTCGTTGTTTTTTATGGCAGTACAGAGTCAGTTTGTCACCCTTGAACAAAGCACATTTACTTATATATATCTCCTTCATTTGGGATGGTTTTAGTTTTGACCTAGGTTCAGCCTTTACCATGTTTCACTTGTCAGTTCTCCCCCGGTTGGTTATCTCTTCCAATCATATGGAGAGTTTGTTCGGCCTCCTGCATAACAGACTTATACAGTGTCACTTTTTACTGCCATGGTCATCACGAGTCGTGCTTTTGTTCAAGGGAAGTCTAACCTGAGTCGGCCATTCTGCGGTGTCTCTTGACTCATTATTCAGTCGGCCTTCCCGGTCTTGTCAGCATCATGTTCTATCACATCAGATGTTTTGGTCTTCTGCTCGTGCTGGTTTGAGAAGGTCCCCATTGACTTCTTGCCGGCGGGTTTGTCTCTTATCGACTACGACACATTGCTCCGAGAGCAAACCTAGAGCCGCACCTTGGGCCTATTTCCATCATTGATAGGTGACCTCGTGCTCAGCATTTGATCATCATCATGGGTCTTTGACTGAGTGGTTTCCCTTGTGTTCGACGTTAGCACACATTATCACACTTGGGATTCGTGCAGTACCTTGATCTCCATTTGACCCTATCGGTGGATTTCTCGCCTCTGTGTCAGCTTTCATTATTGGTTGGTTCAGAGGGTTTCTTCCGTGCACTAGCTTCATCTTGTGCATGTCGGAAACGTACTTCGGTTTTGGTTCCGTCACTCTACTTCGTCCGATTCCTTCCAAATCTTGGCCTGCGGGTTACACTCGCGCTGGACTGATGTGGGATGCCTTAATGCCTTCCTTCCAGCAGATCTTTTCCCATCGACTCCGTCTCATTCCTATGGGAATAAGGTCTAGAGTCTTTTTGTTAGTACCTTAGGGTTTGCAGTCATCAGTGGTAGACTCTTCGCTATCGACAGTGGGGATTCATCATTGCCTCCTGATTGGTAGATTCTTTCAAGTGTTCAACTTCAACTCATTCATTCGCACTTGTCAGATTGTACTGGGGCACCTTGACACTCATTATCATTATCGGTGGGTTGTCTCGCGTTGGTTAATGGTATACATCATTGACCGGTAATCCAACGATTTCTCACATGGTCGACTTCAGCTCATTTATTCCCATTGTGTAGAATTGTGCCATAGTGATCGGTGAAGACCTCGGGTTGCATCAGCATTCTTCGGTTCACTTTTGACAGTCCATTCAGTTTCTGCCAGTGATGTCATCCACCCTTATATGTTGCAGTTCAGCACAGCAGCATCTTATATGTTGGCTCTCGAGTTGCGTGATTGTACCGTTTGATCCACCTCTTATGATCCGGTACTTGGAGATTCAGTTACTTATTTGATCAGACATCCAGTTGCACCATCTTTGATCAGTTTTCTATATGTGATACTTGGACATTGATACAGACTTGTATTTCCGGGCCCTGCTCAGATGATTCACTATGTACTTTCAGTTCAGTTATACTTGTATACATGTTGGATCTATTCAGTACTTTCTATATATATGATGTATTTTTTACTGAGCATGGGTATGCCCGCCTCAGCATGTGTTGACTCTCTGATTTCTTTCATTGGTTTTGGCAGGCTGAAATCTGGTGAAGTCCTCTCTTGTCCTTGCGAAGTTCTTTCTATGTGCATAATACATTTCGGCCATCATGTACCCCTTCTGACCTCATATATTAGGGGGCATCTGTTATAGCATCATTTCTCACCTTCATATGATTTATGATTGCTTTGATGGTTTTGGGCACCCATTCCTACACACTTGGACAAATTCACTAAAAAACAATGTAAAAATCCCCATACACGATTATGCCCGTACTTTTCCGCGTGTATACGCGAGTCCAGCTGCACTTTTCTGCGTATTCCATTAAAATTATGAAAAAAATATATAATTATTCCCTATTTTCGGGCTGGGTTGATGGTTACTCAGGTAGTTCAACCACCCCAGCACGTGGCAAACTGTTTCCAACTGTTGAAACTACTTGGAGGGAGTATAAAAACCCCTCATGTGTATGGCCTAAGGGAGAGAGAGAGAATTATTGATATTATACTCTGTTGGTATTCCCTATCCAAGTCTGATTCCCCGTGCCTCCTGCACTTTCCCAGTTCATTACAGGAAACCCTTGTTTCCTTGAGATGCTCATCTCCCTATATGTCATCTCGTATGCACCAGTTTGGAAGGAGTCTTAGTGAGGCAAGGGCGGGATGGATCCGGACGACGGTCTGCTCGAAGGCCGTGGAAGGATTCAGGTGATCTCTCCACTCGTTACTTTTGTACATGCTATTTATAATACAGAAGTACCATGCTGTTCCTGAGATATAAGTGTTAGTGTATGCTTACATATATGAGAAAATTGTTATTTAAGCATTCATTATGGTTTATTTAATGTTTTATATGGATTTCACTAACATTTAGAGTAGATATATGCTGTACAATCAGTTCTTCGTGCTTGTTTCTTCTTGTCTTTCAGGTTAAGAAGGAAGGACGGTTGCTGGGGGTTTGAACCTTGCGGGATCTTCTTCAACCATAGGACCTACGGGTAATTTCCTCATTCTACTCTATTTAGTTTTTCTGAACATGTATGGTTGTGTGAGTCCTTCTTAAGTAGCATGCCCCTGCTCTGTGGAGGTTGTAACCCAACGAACCTCTAGGGTGATATTCCCCGAAACAACAGTAGGATCCCTGATGGGGGTGAATTATCGATAATGTTTCATCGGAAAACCAACAAGAATTATATTTGGAGAATAAAGGTCGTGGATGGATCTATGAAACATAAAAAGGAGGACATTCAGGCTGAAGCACTTAATTATTTCTCTGACTTTTATAAAGTTGATCCTGAAATTGATCATCAATGCGAATCCTGGGTCCTTCAGCATATGCCCTGCATGTTCGACCAAGATGCAAATAATGTCATGGAGGTGGAGGTAACTAAAAAGGATATAGAATCTACTTTAAAATCGTTTGCACATGACAAAAGTCTTGGGCTAGATGGATGGATGGCCAAATTTTATCTTCACTTCTATGATATGCTGGAGGATGAGTTGCTTTTGGTTGTGGAACATATTCGAATTCTGGGATTTGTCACTGGTGATATGAATTCCACTTTCTTGAAAATTATTCAAAAGTCTACGGATCCTTCTCGTTTCTCATATTTTAAGCCTACTTCTCTATGCAATGTCATGTACACAATCACCTAAAACATTATAGCAAATAGAATTTGGGGATCCTATCTTCATGCATTTCTAAGGAAAAATTCAGGTTTTTAAGAGGAAGGTAAATACATGATGTGGTTGCTATTACATAGGAGTCTTTACACTCCATACATGATAACAAAATAGAGGCTCTAATTATGAATATTGAACATTTGCAAAAGAGCATCTAACATGGTTTTTAATTATATTTTTGTGTTTGCTATTTGATTTAGATTTTGTTCATTCAGCTACAGAATCTTGCCACTTTCCGCAGCTATTTTGTGAAACTCTATGTTACAGGTGTCTACAGGGAAAACGAGCCACATGGGAAAGTCAGGAATGATGTGGACATGGTTCGTGTCCTATTGGTTCGAGCAAACTCATCTAAAGAAGCCGCGGTCAAAGGCGTCCACATGGAAGTCAACCATAGAGTCTTACGGTGACAGGACTCTGTTCCGTGTCACGTAAAGGTTCATATGGCCGTTTCTGAGCTTGCGAAGGATAAGTCGACATCTGCACATGGCTCCATAGTCGAATTCAAGCATCCACTTCTCATAGATTTATTTTCCAACATGGCCATGATCCTAGATCCGTGGACGTAATGGTCTACGTGTTGTACACCAACATAAACTTTAGGAGACAGTTATATTTCTTTTGTTATATATAACGCGTTTGCATATGCATATAGAGTTAGTCCCGATTAGTCTCTGTTAATTTTATTAAGTCTGCTCTGTAATGTAATTACGCTGCCTTTGAGCCGTAATACTACCATACTGTTATGACTGCATTTTTAATATAAGAAGACTCTGTTTTCCAACTGAATTCGTACTTGAAGATCGTTGCCAAGGCTGGTGTAGAGGGCCCCTGCTCAGCTAAGGTTTTGTGCATTAGTGTATAGTTCTTATTTCATTTCTTTAAAGCTCATTGTGCCATAATCCATTCACATGTTTATACATTTCATTTTTTTTCATTTCTGTTTATAAACTTTCCTGCTTTCCATTTCACTTATGTCTTTCATGTTTATGTTGTTAATCACTGATCAGTGTTCTTGTTTCAAGTTATAGATAGGCAGCCCGGGCATTTTCATAGCTTTTTGACTAATGACATGGAATTAACATTGTTCTGCTGCTAATGTGTTTTTTCTTAGTTTATGTTTCATTTCAGTATTTCTTTGTTTAACTCAGTTTTGCTTAATTGTTTCAGTAGTTAAATTTAGATATATTAAACTGCTCATAGAATCTTCAGTTGCCTCCGAAAGTCACAGCTGGACTGATGGTGAGGGATTTTATTATGAAATGTGTAGTTTAGTATTAGTTTCCTTTCTGCAAAATTAGATATATTAAACTGCTCATAGCATCTTCAGTTGCCTCCGAAAGCCACAGCTGGACTGATGGTGAGGGATTGTATTATGAAATGTGTAGTTTAGTATTAGTTTCCTTTCTGCAAATTTAGATATATTAAGCTGCTCATAACATCTTCAGTTGCCTCCGAAAGCCACAGCTGGACTGATGGTGAGGGATTGTATTATGAAATGTGTAGTTTAGTATTAGTTTCCTTTCTGTAAAATTAGATATATTAAATTGAGCATGACATCTTCACATTCCGTGCCACAAATGGACCGATGGTGAGGGATTGAATTATGAATGTATGGTTTGATATTAGTTTACTTTCCGTGCTAGATATCAAGCATCAAGTTGTTTATGGTTACTCCGAAAATCATAGTCTTTATACTAATGATGAAGGATCGAAGATAAATTGATGTAATCTATTTTAGATTTACTTTGTTGCAATTTTGATTTTCACATAGTTTTTTGTTTAGACAGCATAGTAATAGTTTATTTCATGTTTCATTAGTTCACCGTTTTGATTTATTAGATTTCCAAAGATCTTTTTCATTTCACAGAAAGACATTTGCTTCTTCAAGTTTGTGTTTAGTACCACCCTTTAAGTTTCAAGTTGGTAAATCATTATAGGGGATATACCTTCCGAACAACATAACCAAACTTGTTTTTATCTTAGAATTTCCATTTCACCTTAGAAAAACCAAAAACCACAAAAAGTTAAGAAATAGGTTATCTTGCACATATAGTGCGCCGCACTTCATCAGCTTACGATTCCCGGATTGACAAATTAAATGCAGCAATTTAGGACACACTAAATTGACCAAACATTTTGGCGCCGTTGCCGGGGAAGTGTAACTAGGTAGCCAATTTCTTAAAAAAAAAAACATAAAATCATAAAAGAAGGGAAAACTTGATAACTTTTTGAAGTATGCTCTCCTCTTGCACCTAGTGTGATCTGGAGGATCAGAAAAGAGAGTTATTGGTTTAGTAATTTCTTAAGTATGCTCTCTTCTTGCACCTAGTGTGACCTAGAAGATCAGAAAGAGAATTATTAGCCCAACTTTAAAAAATAAAAAATAAAAAAAAATGACATGCATAGAGCAAGAGATTCTAGGGGAAGGTTTATAGCTAAAGCCAAGAGTTCAATTTTCACAACTCCATCTTCTTCAAGGCATAGACCAGATTCACCACCATCTACCCCTAGCCTTAAGATTTTTGGAAGTCAAGGAACAACTGAATTAGAGGATTCTCCTATACCACCTACTCAATCCCATTTAGAAAACAAAGAGACTTTCTCTCATTCTCCCTTGGTAGAAAAACTAGAGGACTTTAAGGACTCTAAAGAAACTATCATGGCGGAGGAAGTAATAGATGGAGGTAGAGGTAGAGGTATAAGAGGAGGAAACAATGGAGACAACAATGGTGAAGGAAATAATGGTAGAAATAGGGAAGGAGACAACTTGTTTGGATTCCCTATAGTTGATGAGGAAACTCATGCAACAATGAAAAATATCTCACCATCTGTCCTCCCTAACTTTTATGGATTGCGAAGTGAGAACCCTGAAACATTTCTGTTTGAGTTTGAAGTTGTGTGCCGAACCTATGACTATATGGAAGATTCTCAAAAACTCAAACTGTTTCCTTCAACTTTGAAAGGATCTGCTTTGAAATGGTTCATGGGATTAGCCACTCAATCTATTAGGACTTGGAATGATATGAAACAAACATTTTTGTATAGATACTTGGACTATTGTATGCCCACCAATCACAAGGATGAGGTATTCAAAATGATGCAAAAAGAAGATGAAAATTTGGAAGACTTACTTGAAAGATTTCAAGACAACTTGAAAAGAGCAAAGATGAGCAACTTAGATGATGAAACCTTGAAAGCCCTCATATTAAAAGCCATTAGAGATGAATGGATAGATATTTTAAACATGATGGGGAAAGGAGACATTTCTCAACTTCCACTTCGTGACATAACATAACTTTGTGTCCATCTCTCAAGAGGAAAATCTAAAACAGGAAAAGGGCCTAGGGATCCTTCTCTTATTAGGGCTAACAAATCTGCAATTGGATCAGTAAGTAGGGCAGAGATTGGTAATATGCTTGATGAGTTCAAAACTGATATCTTAGGGAGCCTTAGTGAACAACTAGACACCCTTAAAATCCAAAACAAGCAAAAAGCAGAAACAGATGCTTTAGCCATCTTTTGTTCGAAATGTAGGAAGAAACATGCTTTAAGGGAATGTCCCTTGGATGAAAAAGTTGTAGAAACATGTATGATTTGCTCAGAGAATCATTAGATCAAGGATTGTCCTTCAATTCTTGGACTCAAAGCTATCTTTCAAGAAGACCCAAATTCAGTAGAATCTCTCTGTTTTGTTGCAAGAAGACCTTGGCAGGGACAAAAAACCCAAGGGTTTAACAACCCTATGAATCTTCAAACCCCACCAAATTGGAATCCTTGGCAACAACCTTGGCTCCAACATCAAAATTCATATCAGCCATGGGTACAAGGGATGCAAAATCCTTATGGGAGATTTGCTCAATTTTATCAATATCCTCCATCTTTTCAAAATCAACAAGCTCCACAACTTCCAAACCCAAATCCACAACTTTCATTGCCATTTCCACAACAACAACCTTCTCAACAAATCCAAATCCTCAACTCATGCTCCCATACCAACAAAAGACAAATCAACTTCCAGCTCAGCCATTGCCAAATCCTAACAATAAAAATCCTCAGAATACTTGCATGGTAGAAGGACAACAATTTCCTACCTATATGATTGTTCCTCTCAACGATGTACAACTCAGATCTGGTAGAGTTTTAGAAAAACCTTCTATAGATATCCAAGAGCAAGATACCTCTGAGGAGGATTCTCTTCAAGTCAATAAGGGTTCTGAGGAATAATATCTTCAAAATTCAAATATTCAAAAAGAAAAAGAAAAGTTAACACCCACAACTCCTATAGTTGAGCAACCTGCATCTTCATCTACACCTCCTTTTCCTGAAAGACTACAAATTGATAAGGGGGTGGAAAAACAAATATTGTTGCCTAACTATGATTTTCTAGATGAATTGAAGAATGTTTGTATCAATATTCCCTTGTTACAAGCCATTCGAGAGATTCCTATTCTAGCAAAAACCATAAAGGAGTTGAGTTTCAAAAGACCAGGAAGGAAACTAAAAGACACAAGAAGAATCCACCTGGTAGGAAAGATTGCAGATATTATGATGGGAAAAATTACCATGCAGAAGTATGTAGATCCAGGAAGTCCAATTGTCAAGACACATATAAATGGATAGAAATTCCAAACACATTGATTGACTTAGGGGCTGCTATCAACATTATGAGTAGACAGACTATGGACCAGCTAAAACTTCCTAACCTTCTTTTACACCTACTTTACTGCAACTTGCAGATCGATCAATTATTAAACCAGATGGTGTATTAGAAGATATTTCAGTCTCCTTAGATTCTTGGGAATATCCAGAAGATTTTATGATTTTGACTCCCAAGAGTAATCTAGGAGGGCACCCACTTATCTTAGGAAGACCTTGGCTAGCCACAGCTGATGCTTTCATTAGTTGTAGATCTGGGGATATGTACATTTCTAATGGTAATTCGACAAAGAAATTCAAGTTGTATCCTCCAGCAAAAGCAATCACAGAAGTAGGAGACAATGAATGGGTCGATGATGAGGACACTATACAACCCGTCTTTACCATTTCTGAAATCAGTGAGGATAGTCAAATTCTGAACACATTAGAAAATTTTGAGACATCTTCAGAATATGACCCCACACAATTTCAGTTGGAATCTGACATAGAATATTTATCATCAAGACAAATGTCTCTTTACTCTATGGAAGAGTTTGGTAGTTCTACCATTGAGATTTTTCCAGAAAAACATTGAATATCAACAAACATTTGGAAAAGTCACAACAAGAAGAACTAACCAAAATCTTGCAAAAACATTCTACTGCATTTGCATGGGAGTATACTGACATGAAAGGTATTGATCCTAAGACTTGCATCCATCATATCTATATTGAGGAAAACAGTAGACCAATCAGACAACCTCAAAGAAGGATGAATCCAAATTTTAGGGAGATAGTGAAAGAAGAGCTCCAAAAACTTCTCAATGTAAACTTCATTTATCCAATTTCAGATAGCCGATGGGTTTCTCCTTTGGTTATAGTACCTAAAAAGAATGGTAAATGGAGGGTATGCATTGATTACAGGGAATTGAACAAATCAACTTTAAAGGATCACTTTCCTTTGCCTTTTATTGATCAGGTATTAGATACATTAGCAGGTAAAAAGTACTTTTCATTTTTGGATGGTTTTAGTGGCTATAATCAAATTCAGGTAGCACCTGAAGATCAAGATAAGACCACATTTACTTGTCCATGGGGAACTTTTGCCTACCGAGTGCTTCCTTTTGGGTTATGTAATGCACCAGTAACATTCCAAAGAGCAGTACTAGGAATTTTTCTGATCTAATCCATGATTGTGTAGAGGTTTATATGGATGATTTTACAGTTTATGGTAATTCATTTGAAGAGGCATTAGAAAATTTGGAAAAAGTTCTCATAAGATGTAAAGAAACAAACCTTTCATTAAGCCATGGAAAATGCTTTATGATGTTTACTGAAGGGATTGTTTTAGGACATCATATTTCAGGAGATGGAATTAAAGTTGATAGATCAAAAGTTGAAGTCATCTCCAAGTTGCCTATTCCAAATTGTCAAAGAGATGTTAGAATTTTTTTAGGATTTACTGGTTACTATAGAAGATTTATAGAAAACTTCACTAAAATAGCATCTCCACTCTTCAAATTGCTTACAAAAGACTGTGAATTTAAATGGGATCCTAATTGTCAATCAGCTTTTGAAACTTTGAAAACAAGAATATCTGAAGCACCTATTTTGAGAGGACCAAATTGGAAACTTCCTTTCCATATTTCTACGGATGCTTCAGATACAGCTCTTGGAGCTGTGTTGGGTCAAAAAGATTTAATTCCTTATGCCATTTATTACACCAGTAAAAATTTGACTCCCACAGAGTTGAACTATACTATGACTGAAAAAGAGTTTTTAGCTATTGTTCATGAAATTAATAAGTTTAGACATTACATAACAGGCTATGAAACTTTTATTCATACTGACCATTCTGTAATTAGATATTTAATGAACAAACCTGTTACTAATGGCAGAGTGACAAGATGGCTTTTACTTTTGCAAGAATTCAATATTACTGTGTTGGATAGACCAGGAAAACAGAATACAGTAGCTGAGTTCTTGTCTAGGATTCAGAATACTAAAGAAGATTCTCCTGTAGAAGATAAGTTTCCTGATGAATACTTGTTTGCAGTAACTATTAAGACCCCTTGGTATGCAGATATTGCTAACTATTTGGTTACAGGGAAACTACCTTCACATTTATTTCCAAGTGAAAAATGAAAAATTATTCAGGAGAGTTCAAAATATTCATGGATTTCTAACGAATTGTTTAAAACAGGGCCAGATCTTGTGATCAGAAGATGTGTCAGGGAAGATGAAATGCCCGATATTCTTAAGGCATGTCATGATGAACCATGCGGCGGACACTTTGCAGACAAAAGGACGGCCTATAAAATCCTCTCTTTAGGATATTATTGGCCTTCCCTCTTCAAAGATGCAAAACAATATGTCAAAAAGTGTGACAGCTGCCAAAGAGTAGGGAAACCTACCCTTTCAAATGAAATGCCATTACAACCACAGGTACTCATTGAACCCTTTGAAAAATGGGCTTTAGATTTCATTGGACCTATTAATCCACCATCTAAGAAAAAGAAGTATATATTGGTTTGTACTGATTATGTTACTAAATGGGTAGAAGCCAAAGTATTAGTATCTGCTACTGAAAATTCAGTTGTTCATTTTCTTTATGAGGATATTTTTACTCGCTTTGGTGTTCCAAGAGAAATTGTGACAGATCAGGGGAGCCAATTCACATCCAATTTGGTGGAGAATTTGATGGAAGAATACAAAATCAAGCACAGAAGATCTACTCCTTACCATCCACAAGCAAATGGTCAAGTGGAGTCCACAAACAAAGTTCTTGAAAGTATCATCACCAAAACTGTTCATCTACATAGAAGAGATTGGGCAGAAAGGCTTCCAGAAGCCTTGTGGGCCTACAGAATTACATGGAGGAATACAACAGGACATTCTCCCTATGAACTTGTTTATGGGAAAGAAGTCTTGTTCCCCATTGAGTTCCAAGTCAAGACCTTCAAGATAGCAGTTCAGTTGGGAATGGACTTATCAGAAGCCCAAAAGCATAGAATGGAGCAATTGAATGAGCTAGATGAGATAAGACAAGAAGCAATTCTAAGAACTGATCTAGTTCAATATCAAAGAACTAAGTGGCATGACAAATATATCAAAGAGAAGAAGTTTCAAGAATGAGATTGGGCATTGTTATTTGACTCCAAGTTTAAAGATTTTCAAGGGAAATTTCAGACTCATTGGCTTGGGCCATATGAGATTGACAAGATCTTTAGCAATGGAGCTGTAAGAATCAAGACCATTGATGAGTTTCAAACTCCTCTTATTGTGAATGGCCATAGATTGAAATTTTATCATAAGCCACTCTCAAAAGAGGATTTTGTCAAAAAATTTCAAGAAAGTTCTGCAATCAGGCTGGTACAGAAGAATTCTTCTTCTCCACCAGCCTAGCTTTTGTTCTTTTCAGTTAAAAAAAAAAAAAAAAAAAAAATTGGTATAAGCCTGAAAACCAATCACTGATTGGCAGTCTTATACAGAAAATATAGGGTGAAAATCAGGAACACCTGACACTCTATATTTTCCAAAAAAATCTCTCTTTCATTTCACAAGTTTTGTGATCATTCACTCCATTCCATTCCACTTCATTCCATTTCATTTCACTTAATTTCACTCCACTCCACTTCATTTCATCCATTTCATTAATAAAAATCTTCTTCATGACCATTTCCATCTGGTCATTTGTCATCTGTTCATTTCCATTCATCCAAGTAATAGTTGTGTCAGTTTCCGCAGCTGACATCTGTTTCCGTAGCTGACTCCAGTTTCCGCAGCCAAAAGCAGATTCCGCAGCTACTACTCTGTTTTCAAAAAGAATGTACAGTCAGATGTTATTTCCATAATCATGAAATAAAATGCAGGTGAGAGGATCAAAAATGAAGACATGGAGCATTCAAGACACCAATGAAGAGCAATTAGTTGAAGACCAAAGGAAAAGGTAAAGATTCCAAAGGTATGAATAAAATTTATTTCAAATAGCATTGAAAAACACATTTTTATATAGTTCTGAACCATGAGCTCTATCCATTATGTGCAATGATTATATTGACAATTCCGTAACCTTTCACGATCTCCATATTATCCTCTCGCATTCATTCCCAAAAGGTTCCATCATTAAACCCCCGATTTTCACTCATGATACAATATTCCACTGGTGACAATGAGACGTATTTGATTTGACCAAGGACTCTTACAGCCACATAAATCCATAACCGTTGATTGAAATGTGTTCACATTTATTTCGCAGCCACCAAATTTCAAAACGCTGCCGAATGTGTTATACTCTGTCAATTGCACAGTCGTATCTCTGTTATGCTCACGAAACCCTTTTCTATTCTGTCTCACTCCATTCCGTTCATTGTGCTCATTTCCACTCTCGGATATCTACCCATAGTCTCACTCCATTCCGTTCATTGTTCTCATTCCCATTCTATAATATATTCCCACAGTCATTGAGCTCGTTTCTGTGCATTCAACCGTTCTATTTCCATTTGAATCCTCCACACAGGAAAGTCTTTGAAGAGCAAAAAGAGAAATGGGTAAATTGCTAAGAACAGAACCGGAAGGACCGAAGTTCATGGAGGGATATCCGCAAGTAAGGGAGATATTGAAGAAAGAAAAATGGCTGCGTTTTATCCAGAAGTTCAGAGGTTATCACAAAGAAGTTACAAAAGCATTTGCAAGGTCGTTTAATGGCTTGGAAGCAGAGATTGGAGACCTTAAGTTTGCGGTCAATGAAGCATCTATAGCAACAGCCACAGAACTTCTTCAGGAGGGTGAGCGTTGGTTTAAGAATAAAAGTATTAGTGATGAAGCATGGAGAACAATCTTACGAAACCAAGGTATGGACATAACTGTTTTTAAAAGAGGAATTCCTGTGCATGCATTGAAAGAGGAATGGGCTACTTTGCTGCCAGTTGTTCAGAAATTCATTACATGTGAAGGCCGTTTTGGGTCCATGTACATGTACCATACCAGGTTACTGATGAATTTTCTAGATAATCAAGCTATCAATCTCCCATATTTTCTGTTAAATAGCTTGAAGAAAATGTCTGTGACTGTTCAGAAACATTTAGGAGATGTAGAACCTCATCTATATCACCACGGCCTTATAAAAATTTTGATTAAAAAGGAGTTAAAGGAAAAGAAAGACACATGGGAACAATTTCTGGTTAGAAATTTCTTTAAGGAACCTCAGGAAATTCCTGAAGGTAGCACAGCAAGAAGAAGTAGGATAAAAATAACAATTGATGAAATCCAAAATACTCCTACTACTGCAATTGAAAGAACTGATAGGGAAGAAAGAATGTCAAAGAGGAAGAAGAAAGAAATCAAGGGTAAGAAGCCAATAACACCAAAAGAAAGAAAAACTATTGAGGCTATACATAAAACTCCTTCTTCTGAAGAAGAAGATAATCAAGTGTTATCTGAAAGACTAGTTTATCTTCAAAAACAGTCCTCTATGGCCAAGAAGACAGAGAAAGGAAAACAAAAACAAAAGGATAGTGCACCACAGCGTGTGAGAAGAAGCAACCGACTTAAGGGTAAATTGAGGAAAACGCAAATGAAGGGTCCTCATTTCATTGATTTGGGAGAGGAAACATTCAATAAATCTCTACCGACTACATAGTCCATTCTGGGCTTTAGTTAGTGAACCTGTTCACTCTATCTCCAATCGCACATTGAACACGCCCATAACATTCTCGCAAGATATTGATCAAAGTCTCCTCAAATTTTGATTATTCTTCACGCATTTGGGGACAAACCAATAAAATGGACACCTTAAATAGTCCTACAAGCAGGAAGTATATGACTATATAGAATCTTTGGAAAAGGCAGCTACAGGTCCCAGTACTTCGTCTATCCAGCCTCATACAATACAGGATGATTTAGTCCAATCACTAAAACAGAAAATTTTTGAGTTAGAGCTTTTGAATAAACATATCAAAAATGAAAATGAGACATTGAAGGAACAAGGCAAACTGGACAAAATCATCCATGATAATACTATGCTACATCTGGGAATATGGCAAAAGAAGAACAAGAAATTGAAAATAAAATGCCAGAAGTTGAGCAGAGCACTCGTTAATATCAAATTTAGGTGCTTAATGAAGAAACCCAGAATGTTAGCAGCACCAAGGAAGAGGAGGAGAGGATTGGATGTGCTGGATGAAGTGTCAAGGCACATGAACTAAGGAAGGAATATTAAAATTTTGGTTGCATGAGGACATGCAACACCTTCACAGTGGGGGTATGTTGAGTCTCAATTCTGCATCTTTTCCATACACTTTTCTATACCTTTTTCACTCACCTGAACCTCCCAAGTTGTCAATATCATTGTATGTTAATTGTAAAAGAGCATCTAACATGGTTTTTAACTATATTTTTGTGTCTGCTGTTTGATTTAGATTTTGTTCATTTAGCTGCGGAATCTTGCCACTTTCCGCAGCTGCTGCAACTTTCCGCAACTATTTTGTGAAACTCTATGTTACAGGTGTCTACAGGGAAAACGAGCCACATGGGCAAGTCAGGAATGATGTGGACATGGTTCGTGTCCTATTGGTTCGAGCAAACTCATCTAAAGAAGCCGCGGTAAAAGGCGTCCACATGGAAGTCAACCATAGAGTCTTACGGTGACAGGACTCTGTTTTGTGTCACGTAAAGGTTCATATGGTCGTTTCTGAGCTTGCGGAGGACAAGTCGACATCCGTACATGGCTCCATAGTCGAATTCAAGCATCCACTTCTCATAGATTTATTTTCCAACACGGCCATGATCCTAGATCCGTGGACGTAATGGTCTACGTGTTCTACACCAGCATAAACTTTAGGAGACAATTATATTTCTTTTGTTATATATAACGCATTTGCATACGCATATAGAGTTAGTCCCAATTAGTCTCTGTTAATTTTATTAAGTCTGCTCTGTAATGTAATTACGCTGCCTTTGAGCCGTAATACTACCATACTGTTATGACTGCATTTTTAATATAAGAAGACTCTGTTTTCCAACTTAATTCATACTTGAAGATCGTTGCCAAGGCTGGTGTAGAGGGCCCCTGCTCAGCTAAGGTTTTTTGCATTAGTGTATAGTTATTATTTCATTTCTTTAAAGCTCATTGTGCCATAATCCATTCACATGTTTATACATTTCATTTTTTTTCATTTCTGTTTATAAACTTTCCTGCTTTCCATTTCACTTCTGTCTTTCATGTTTTATGTTGTTAATCACTTATCAGTGTTCTTGTTTCAGGTTATAGATAGGCAGCCCGGGCATTTTCATAGCTTTTTGACTAATGACATGGAATTAACATTGTTCTGCTGCTAATGTGTTTTTCTTAGTTTCTGTTTCATTTCAGTATTGCTTTGTTTAACTCAGTTTTGCTTAATTGTTTCAGTAGTTAAATTTAGATATATTAAACTACTCATAGCATCTTCAGTTGCCTCCGAAAGCCACAGCTGGACTGATGGTGAGGGATTGTATTATGAAATGTGTAGTTTAGTATTAGTTTCCTTTCTGTAAAATTAGATATATTAAACTGCTCATAGCATCTTCAGTTGCCTCCGAAAGCCACAGCTGGACTGATGGTGAGGGATTGTATTATGAAATGTGTAGTTTAGTATTAGTTTTCCTTCTGCAAATTTAAATATATTAAACTTCTCATAACATCTTCAGTTGCCTCCAAAAGCCACAGCTGGACTGATGGTGAGGGATTGTATTATGAAGTGTGTAGTTTAGTATTAGTTTCCTTTCTGCAAGTTAGAAATGTTAAATTGAGCATGACATCTTCAGTTACCTCTGAAAGCCACAGCTGGACTGATGGTGAGGGATTGAATTATGAATGTATGATTTGATATTAGTTTACTTTCTGCAAGTTAGATATCAGTTACTCAAGTTGTTTATGGTTACTTCCGAAAATCATAGCTGGACTAATGATGAAGGATCAGAAGATAAATTGATGTAATCTGATTTAGATTTACTTTGTTGCAATTTTGAATTTCTTTAAGCATGGTTTCTTTTTGTTTAGACAGCAGCAAGAATAGTTTAGTTTCATGCCTGCTAGTTCTTCATTTTTGATTTATTAGACTTCGACATCTTTTCATTTATTGAGTACATTTTTCATTTCCTTTCAAGTTTTGTCATTGAAAATTTCAAATTCCTTTTAAGTTTCAAGTTGGTAAATCATTATAGGGGATATCATTTCCTTGAACAATATAATATACTTGTTTTCATTTTAAATTTCCGTTTCACCTTAGAAAACCAAAAGCGACAAAAAAGTTAAGAAATAGGTTATCTTGCACATATAGTCTTAGCACTTCATCGACTTCACGAATCAAGTTAGCCAATTAAATCTTGACAATTTAGGATACACTAAATTGACCAAACAGTGAGATGGGAGTATGAGGTATATTGGAGGTGTAGGGTAGTTTTAGATGGTAGGGTTAGGGTTTATCTCACTATAAACTCTCAATGACATGAAGAAGTGATGATATAGTGAAATATGGAGTGAGCTGAAAATCTTGAACAAACTTAATAATTTGACCAAGGGAGGCTATAAGAGTGATGGCTTACTATTATGAGAGGTCCAAGGAGTAATTCCCACAAGCCTTTGGCTTGTTTGAATGGATTAGGATCTAGAAACCTAAGTTTTCCCTCCTTTCCAAAAGCATAACACCAATCAACAAAAGCATAAAAACTTTTCTGAAAGTGTACCAAAATGATACAGAAGCATAACAACAGGGTCTGAAAGCATAACAACTACCCAGAAACATAACAACTATCCAATAGAAACGTAGTAGGAGGCTATAGAAACCCAAAAAAAATGCCTAGAAATGTAAGAACATCCTTTGAAAGCGTAGCAGGAGGCTACAGAAGCGTAAGAAAGGCAGCCATAAGTGTAGCAAGGTGTTCTGGGAGAATTTCTTCGCCTTGGTTTCAAAATTTTGACCATATGAGGAGTGAAAATGAGGTAAAAGAGGAGCTCTACCACACAATAAAGGAAATATTGAGTTTGGATAAACTTTCTTTTGTCTTTTATAACCTTGAAATGACCTTTTTTTCCTATAGTGAAACAATAAGACAATTCTGCCTTTTGAAACTTTTTGACATTTAAACACATTTTAGAATAAGACAACATGTCTTACTTTACTTCCCAATTATGCTAGATCCATTTTAAAGGTTTCTGAGTCAAATGAGGGATGATTACCTTGTTTTGATGACAAATTAAACTGTTTACAAAGGCAAATGATGACACCTGGACAGTAGACCTAGATGAGGTGGAGTGAAGTGACCCTAAAATTATAAATGATAATGAATGAAATGACTTTGAAAGTGATGATGGCCATGGATAATATGAGGGAGCATAAAATTTGACCTAGACTCCTTCAGTGACAAAAATTATTTTGAAAACTTGTTTGAAAAACTAAAAATTTTGACCTATGACTTCTAGGAAAACAACTGAAAGAGTATTTTTGGTCACTGGAATATTGACACTAACATTGGCTCCAGCTAGAGATGGAAGCTCCTTTAGGAGGTGTCAATAACACTGTAGACCAAGTAGCCTTACCATTGGGCAATGGAGTCAAAATTGGAGATTGAAAAAACTTTGACAAACTTGAAATGATGAACTAAATCTAGAAATAATTTTGACTAGAAAAGATGACTTGACTCTTACTTGACCACTGATTGAAAATTTTTGGAACTTTTTGAAAGAAAAAACGAGCTGAATGTAGAAGTCTCATGGCTTTCTCCTTGAGCTTCAAACCTCTGCAACAACTTCCTTATTTCTTTTGTTAACGCTCGGATTGATCCTAAGGCTAAAGTACGCAATCCTGAGGTAACATCAAACCAATCTTTGGATTTGGTATCTAGCCCTACCAAATTGCAGAGGGATCTCTCGATAGAATCACAGCCAAGAGGGTTGGATAGAAAGGATTTTAGCTAGCTAGGGAGTACAAGGGGTTTTGATTTTGAATTTATGGTTGGTCTCACTGAACTGGAATTAGGTCAAGGGGATAGATCAGGGCCAAAAGGATGAAATTACAGTCTTATTGATGGGGCAAGGTAGGTAAAAGGTTTACACATTCAAAGATTATTAAATGATATGGAAATACTGGTGAGGAGCTAAGGAAATCATATGAATCTATTTTCCTTAAACTGAAGAAATTAAACACATTATACTTAATTTCCCAAAATAGAGCATAACTAAATATGAATTATGTATTTCAAACTTGAAATAAAGTATATTTAAGACGTGAAATGGATTATTAATTAACAAAAAATTCTTACAAATTGATCATAGAGAAGAAACAATGTGTAAGATTCGTACCACAGGGATCCCAAGAAAATAGTTGTAAACTTCCATTAATGTCCAAGCCAGAATGTTACTCGAGCAATATAATCTCTTCCACTGATGCCAACCATTACAAAGATTTAAAAATTACACCTTATAGACTTCAAAACAACTTCCTCCCATCCTGAGGGGTCGAATCCATGATGTGAGGGAGTTGTTGCAACAAAAACTGAACTGACTACTAGAGACTAGGAAGAGGAGAGTGACTCATTCCTAACTCTTAGAACAGATACATTTGACTTCAAACTATTGATTTTCCTAATGTATATACCTTAGGTAAGAGGTAAAACATGATAATTACAATGGTAACTTCTCATTTACCAAAGTGAAAATTAAATTAGAGGTGAAATTTCAAAATTTGAGTAAACTGGTAAAACTATGAATTCCTTGGTAAACGCGCAGTGCCAAGACAACAAAATTGACCTGTTTTGTGAGCCAAATTTGGAGGCCTTCCCCTTGTCCAAATTGAGCTCATGGTATCTCATTGGAAAGCCTGTTCTATCTATTATGCCCTGTCAAAACCTTGTTTTACCAAGACTGGTAAACCCACAGCACCAAGGCCAAAAAGAGGGCAGAAACATGATTTTGTGATGGTTTTTGGCCTTTTTGAGGGACCAAGTTTGCTCCAAATCTCCTAAAACTTTCTGAGGTTGATGTAATCATCACTAGGAACATGAATATGCTGACCATTTTCCATTTGTATGGCTGAAAAAACAGCATAGCGCCAGTGGCGTTGCGCGTTTAGCACAATTTCTACATGCTAAACTGTCCCAAAAATCAAAATTTACACAAAAGTGCCAAAATTGGAAATTTAGTTGATGATAAAGGGTTTGAGGCCCTGAGGAAAACCTCAACAAGAATTTTTAGCTTCTCCTTCTCCTTTGACTTGGTCAAACCCCGAATCTTTGCATGGGCACGTTTGAGCTTGGCCCTTGCAATCCTATTTCTCATGGCATAGTGCTTCACCGTCTTCCTCTGAATATCTGTATCTCTATTTACCTTATCTAACAGGCTCTCTAGATGAAAATTGGCCCTCTCAAGCCAAGAATCTCTATCTTTGTCAATCTCTATGGAAATAAAATCACTTGGAGTAAGTTGTTCTGCCAATTATGCCTCTTTCTGCCTTTCTCGGACTAAGAACCTCGTCAGTCCAATGGTCTTCGGTCTCTGTCTAGGAAGTTGATCTTCCTCATGATCACTATCATCAAATCTGCCCAAGGTCTCATCCAGCAAAGCCTTGGCCTTTCTAGCCTCTCTCTGAGCTCTGATCATCTTGACTTCACTGATGGTCTGTTTTGTCTCCAATTGTTGATTCTCTAGCTCAAGAAAGTTAATTATGTTCTTTTCTCTACCAATATTAGCTTGAAGCTCACTAATTTTGGCCTCCTTGCCTCTGATCAATGCATTGGTGATTCTGACCTCATCCTAATCATCAAGTTCAATCAACTGAAACTCCCGCTCAGTTTCATGTTTGTCCTCCTCCTCAACAGTGATATGCTCTGTAACATTTTCCTTGACGTTATCAACATTTTTTGTTGATGAAGAAGGCATGGCCCCTTTCACATCAAGTGAAGAAAACACATGCATGTGGCCTCTCTGATAGGTCAAAGAAAATGGCTCGATATCATTCATTTTAGTGCCAGCTGTCCCAATATCTCTTTCACTGTTTGAGGCTCTAGTGTCATGATGTGATGGTGAAGAGTTGTGGAAAGGTGGTGAGGAAATATCAACATGAGGTGAATGAATGTGAGTGGGAGTTGATGTATGAGTAGTGGGATGTGATGGAGGAATGGATTCAGGAGGATGAGATAATGAAGGAACATCCTGCTCATGATGAATAGGTGCAGTAGTGAAAACCTCATTAGTAATGAAAATATCCCATGGAATGTTCTTCTACTGGAGCTGATGCATGACCACCATCTTGATGAGTGAATGATAAAAAAGGCTTTGCATTTGTTGATTGTAATCTCTCTTTTGCACAATGTAGGCCATTTTTTCAATATTATGGAAAAGATAATATGGTATGTGTATCATTCTTACTCTAGTGAAATGCATAAGAAGACAGATATGGTATGAATAGAGGCAGGAAAACCTTCCCTCAAAAGTGAAATATTTCATTATTATCCTCATCATGGGCGCATACCTATCAAGAATATGAGAAAAAGGGAAGATGGACTTGTTGTGATATTTATACCTAGGTTTGAGTTATGGTTAAAAATAACTCATGTCCAGCTTTGCTTGTTTGAACCACCTCTCTCCCACACTAGGTACCCCTGTAGCAGTTGCAATGGCATTGGTAGACATCTCAAAAGTCACCCCAGCAAGATTGAATTTTTTGTCATGTAAATTGATGATGAATATTCTTGTTAACTCCGGGTGATTTTGGACTTGTTGCATTCTCTCACAAAATTCAAAACAACCCACATGTTTAAAGCAAGAAACAGTGAGAGGGGAAGCCATGAGTTGCTTTGTGGTGATAGGTTCAAATATGTTTATCTTCCCTCCCTTGTGATCATTTCTCCTTGGCATTTGTGCCTCACCAACCATACCAATATCTTCTTCTTCTTACATCTTTCAAGCTCTGTTTTGTGAAAACCATAGGGTGCAAGTTAAATTAATGAGGGGAAGGAGATGAGGTGACTAGCCTTGAAAAATGAAGGGAATGAGTGTGAGTGAAGGGAATGAGTGTGAATGAAGGGAATGAATGAAAGGGAATATGTGTAGGGACAAAATAGATGAATTAAAACCCTAAATCAATGTAATTACCCTTTTTGTGACTGATATTTCTTTTAGGAGGATGAAATAAGGGTAAAACAGTGATCACCAACTTGTATTTAGGATTTCCTTAGGTTTCCACTTTAATTCATTTTAGAATGATAAAATAGATTTAAAAATGGGTTATGGTATGCACTTACCACTTTAGAAATTCTTTGGATGAATTTGGTAAATATTTGAAGAAGTTTAAAAGTGATTTATGTTGTTGGAACACTCCACAGCCTTCTCTGGCCAACCGCGTAGCACCACTAGCAAGCACGCAACGCCTTTGCAAGCGTGCAGCGCCAAGCTCCAGGCACGTAGTGCCTTTAGAAATTGCATTCAGGATGTCGGGCAAGGGCGGAGTGCCAACTTCCAGGCACGTAGTACCGGTGCAAACGCATAGCACCAAGTGCTAAACACATAGCGCCAAGGAAACTTAACCCAAATTCGCTTAAAAACTCACATATTATTCCTTTTTTGAATGCTTTCGGTGTTTTTTTGAGGCAACAATGATTCTTTTGAAGTATTTTGCGGTATTTTATAAGCAAGTGAAATTTGATTTAACTTTATAAACCCGCTTTCTAATGTTTTTGGAGTCTTCTTTCTTTTCTCACTGATACTCTTTGACACTTTTTCATTTGCAGGTTAGATCAACCTGGAACTAGCTTTTCTTTTTCTCACTGAGGCTTGACATATTCTGTTTGATATCTTTGGGATTAATTATTACATACAGTAGCATAAAATTACATTTTAAAAATAAAATAAATTACATAAATGACTTTTTATCAAAATGGACAATTTTGATAAAAAAAGTCCTGAAATTTAAAAATACAACCTTTTGAAATATAATGAAACCATGATGATAATATTTGTTCAATCCCTCATATGTGTGCTGACCTCATTGGAATGAAGGAAGGCCTTGAAAAATGCAGAAAACTTAGTGACCTAGTGAGAAATATTTTGATCTAATTTTGAATGCAATTTTGACTTAAAAACATGCAAGTGAAAACAGAGCATTTTCATAAGTTTTTATGCTCAATGGAAATGGGAATGAGTCAACAATATGATTTTGAAGGGAGGGAAGGTTTATTTGACAATGACAACCACCAGTGGAGCAAATTTATGTCATGACCTAACGGAATAATAAAACAATTAATCGGTATGAGACACCTAAGATGCACATGCAAATGTGTTTTGATCCCTGGTGGAAGTATACCAATATTGACACTAACATTGGCCTTATTGGGGATGGAATCCCCTTGGAGGTGTCAAGAACACCATAGACCTAGTGCCTAACCATTCGGTAAATACATTAAAACAATGCAAAAGACTTCAGATAACTAAAACTGACTCAAAAACCATTTAAAATGAGTCAATAACTGACTCTGACGCTAACTCAAAAATGACTCAAAAAACTCTAAAAACAACATAAAATCAACAAGCTTTATAGCCTTCACTTCAGGCCCCAAGCCTAGATGATCTTCTGCCCCAAACTTTGCATGAAATATAAATTGGTATGTACAATGAAAGTGATCTAAAAAACTGCATCAGAAATAATAATGTTTCAGAAGCCTACCATTGACTGGTCCTCCTGAACATTCATCTCCATTCATCTCCTGAATAAAATAGGCATTTTGTCCTTGATAAGCCAAGATCTAGTAGGGTCCCTTCCAAATATTTTCAAACTTCTTGTGTTTACCTTTATCTTCATTTCTTGCATCCCATCTCAGCACTTCATCTTCCAACTGAAATTTATCTTTGTTGGTTTTCCGATCATAAATCTTCTTAATTATCTCCTGAAGCTTAGAGGTAGTCTGAGAAAATTCCTCTCTTGTTTGCTAAAGGTGAATCATTTGATTGATTCGACGTTTCATATCATCTTCTTCACTATCTGTCTCCTACAATAATCTCATAACTGGAACTGCAAGTGATGTAGGAAACACTGTATCTATACCATAAACCAGTTCAAAAGGTTACATACCTATTAACTTCTTTGTGCTCACTCGGTCTGCCCACAAAGAATTGGTAAGCTTCTTGTGCCAATTTTTCTTGTTCTCCTCTAACATTTTCTTGATGATATTCACTAAAGATTTGTTAGAGGACTCAGATAATCCATTGCCCTCTGGATAATATGTGGCGGAATGACCTAATATGATATTATAATTGTCAAAAAACTCAACCATCTTCTTTGACTTAAATGGTGCAGCATTATCTGTAATAGTATTGTGAGGACAAACAAAACGAGACAGAATATTGGATTCTAAAAACTGAATGATTACTGTGTCCGTAGCTTGCCTTATAGGAATAGCCTCAATCCACTTTGTGAAGTAGTCATTAGCTATTACAAACCATATATGTTGTCTTGATGAGGTGGGATGAATTTCCCCAATAAAATCAAGTCCCCACTGTTGAAAAGGAGCATTTACTACAATAGGTTTCAGCGGAAGACGAAGGAGTTTCCTTTTTCCCTAAAAAACCTGACATTCATGACAATTTGTGATTGTTTTGTATAAATCAGAAAATAAAGTTGGCCAATAATACCCTGCTGTCAACACTTTTTTAACTTTTGATTTCCAAAACAAATGACCTCCACAATCTCCCCTATGAAATTCATCCATTATCTGTTTAGCTTCATCTTCAACCAGATAATTCAAAAGAACACCTCCTAGATCTTTCCAATAAAGGGCACTTCCTATAATGCAGTATTTAGCAGACTTCAATTTCAAAGACCTACCCTGACTTTTTGACACTCTGGGTGGAGGACTTAAGTGTTGAAGAACATATACTATATCAGAATACCATGGTGAAGTAAGAAACATTTCAGATACATGTATTATAGCACCATCTTCTTCATCATCTGACATTGTTGTAATAACATTTATGTATAGAGCATGAAAATTGGATTCAGCCATCAGCTTGGCTAAGCCCTATCCCTTGATCAATTTGGTAGGCCTTATCTCAATATCATACTCTAGCATAGCTACTATCCACATACCTCTCCGACATTCAGGATCAGTTTGTGTGATAATATTTTTCACCACTACATTTGGAACATAGGCAATAGTATGTGAATGTAGAATATAAATCCAGAAATATTTCAAAGCTTTGATTAGGGCTAAAGCTTGTTTCTCAATAATGTTATAGCGAAGGGTGGCATCTCGATTGGCTCGACTAAAGAAATAAATGGGTTGTTCTAATTGATCTCTCTTTTGCATCAAAACTGCAGCCAAAGTATGCTCGAATTCTAATGAAAATATATTGAAATCACTAGTATAATCTGGACTAACCAAAACTGGGGTTGTGCTCAAAGTAATATTTACCAAGTTGAATGACTTCATAGCATTCATGGTCCATTTTAAACTTCTTTCCTTCTACAACATATTAGTCATTTCTCTCAAATTCCCAACTAAATTAGGGACAAATCTACGTAAGAAGTTCATCTTACCATTGAAAGCCTGAATCTTTTTTTTGTTCCGTGGAAATTTTATCTTATGAATGGCTTCTACTTTAGAAGGATCAATGCGAATGCCATATTTGGAAATTATATGACCAAGTAGTTTACCTTGCTCCAAGGCAAAAATACTCTTCTTCAGATTTAAAGAAATATCGAACTCTCTACATTTCTGAAAAACAATTCTCAAATGATACAAATGTTGATCATCAGAACCAGAAAACACTTTCAAATCATTAAGATACACTACTAAGAAAACATCCTTCTCATTAGAAAAGGATATATCCATCGCCTGCTGAAAAGTAGCCCCTGCATTCTTGAGTCCGAATGGCATTTTAACATGCTGAAAAGTTCCCCAAGGTTTTGTGAAAGCAGTCTTACCTTGATCTTCTTGATGTACCAAAATCTGATTATAACCTGAATAATCGTCAAGTAGTGACATCTGTGATGCTCCAACTACCTTTTGTAGATCATGATCCATCTTTGGAAGGGGGTAATTATCCTTTAAAGATACTTTATTCAAATTCCGGAAATCTATGCATAACCTCATCTCTCCGGTCTTTTTCCTTACTGACACCAAATTTGAAACCAATCAGAAAACCTAATTGGCACAATGATACCTGATTTATACAATCTGTTTACCTCTTTTTTGATGGATGGAAACAACCTTGGGTTTATCCTTCTCAACTTCTGCCTGAAGGGTCTTTGATCCGGTTTGATGGGAATTGTGTGCTGAATAATATTCTTATCATACACCTTCAAATCTGCATAATCCCATGCAAAAATATCAGAAAAATCATACAATAATTTAGTATATTTATCTTTCGCCTCAGGAGACAATGTCTTGGACAACTTAACCAACTTGGGCTTTTCTGTTGTTCCAAGGTTCACATCTTCCACACCCTTTTCTGTAGGATTCAATTTTTGTTTCCTGGCCACATCATCCTGATCAAACAGATCTTCTAAAGGTATCAGACCTCTATGGATAACATTATCTTTCAGCTGAAAAACATTCATCTGACGAGCTTCTATCTCTTTATCATCAACATCACAAACATCATCAATATAAGCATCTTTGAATTTTCCTTAATTCTACAAAAAACTATTTATTTCTTTTTCATCCCAAAAAACTTGCCAGTACCTTAAATTATCTGAAATAGTAGGTCTATGTTTGATATGAATTTCAAATTTATTACTGGAGTTCATTGGGATTTTAAGATTACTTTCTATTGTAGCAAGAGAATCTGCAATAATGTTCTGAGCTCTTGGTACTGTTGTTAATGTATACTCAGGAAAAAAATTTAAGACATCCAAAACTGCATTTCAATAAGCTTTCATCTATGGATGCTTTGCTTTATACTCTCCTTTTACCTACTTTATGACAAGCTCATAATCACCATAAACAGAAATTCTTTTCGCACCAAGCTTCTTCAAAATTTTAAGACTTGTAATCAAGGCTTCATACTCTGTTTCATTATTAGAATAGTCAAAAGCTAATTTATAAGAGCATTCTCTAACAATAGATGGAATTCCACCTAACTTACCAACTGGACTTCGGATCCAAATACCAATACCTGCACCTTCTTTACCTGGTGCACCATCAAAATCCATGTTCCATAAGCCTTTTTTATCTTCTAGATGTTGAAACTCAACTTTTGGTTCTGTTTTACTTGGGATAATCACCTCATTTTTCTGTTTTGGACTGATTTTCTACTCTTCGGGAGGGTGCTCAGAAGAAATCACCACTTCATAGGTCATCACTTCTGAAGTCACCACTTATTTTTATTTATCCAAAACTGCTCTAAAACTTTCGGAAACTTCTGGAATATCTTCTGTTATCACTATATTATTATTTACATCATTCAAACCACCATCATTATAAAAAATAAAAGATTCAATATTTGTATGTACAACCTGTATCGAATGATTGATTGGTTTCTCCTTACTAGTTATCATATACTTCATTTTCTTTTCCCGATATAATTTCCTCAATTGCCCAAAAACAGGAATAGTAGCATAAGAGAAATCAAGTTCTAAAGTACCTTTGAGTTTGGCTCCCCATGACCTAGACAGTAGGATTCTGAACCGAGGTGGTATATCAGCCACCACCACATCCATCAAAATATTCTTAGCTGGAAACTAATCTAAGGAAACCACTAAATCTTTAATGAGACCAATGCAATGAACTCTACCAAAATTAAATGATTACAAATAATGATAACATCGGGTGATATCCATGCCTAAATTTTCCATAATAGCCTTAGGCATCGAATTGTGAGAGGCACCGAAATCAAGCATAGTATTGTGAAGTATGTACTCATGCAGTCTAAGGCTCAAATAAAAAGGAGGAACTTCACTCTCTCCTAATTTACCATCTATAGCTGGACCAAAAATGAGCTCGGGATGGTCATCTTCAATATTAACCATATCGGATAAAGGATCAGCTAGCAACATTCTAGAAAACTGATCTCTGTAATGATTATTCTTTACTAACTCTGTTAAAGGAATGGAAACTTTCAATTTATTTATTTCATTTTCTAAATTAGAGGTTGTGACTTTATCTACCTATTTGACAGCAGTATCTCTTCTAAGATTCATATCTCTTGTCATAATTTCCTTCTTCTGAGTATCTTTCTCTTTATTTATTAAGCTTGTTGATGCTTGGTTGTTGTTGCTATGATTCTGATCTGCTGGTTCTTTACCTTTTTCTGAAGATCATTCTTTGATTGGGATTCTTTCCTTTTCTGAATAGGATTAATAGGTACATATATGCTCCTCAAAGAATATTGTTTTTGTTGTGCACTCAAAGCATTCATATATCCACACTAGTAATCATCTTATTCAACCTCTAAATCATCATCATTTGACAAGATATAGTCTTCATCTTTTGGAAAATCGAGATTTTCCGTATACTCATCATCTTCAGTTAAGTACATAAGTAATCCATCTGCTGTAAAGAAATTATTTTTTCAATCACCGGATCTTCATCTTCTTCTTCCTCTGCTTGAACATAATTCTGCTGTAATGGGGTTCTAATCTGTTGTTGTTGTTGTGTTGTTTGGTCAGGTGATTTCTGCTCTCTTTGCTTGATACTCAACTGTTGATGTCCTATGAAATTTGGATTTCAAATTTGTGGTTCAGATCTATCTGAGATGGATAGTTTATAAACCATTCTCTCCAAATTTCGGAGTAATTAATCCATCTTTGCATCAGAAGTATAAGTCTCTTCTTTGATAGTCACCCTCTTTTCCGATCTCGTCCTTGCTCTCTTAGCCAAAAAATTCGATTCCACACTTACATCATTTTTCTACATGTCTGTTAAAGCTGTAGGATCATGTTCACGCAACCGATATTCCATATCAGCATCAAATCCATCTGGGAAATTAACCAAAACCATACCCTCTAGTGGTTTCATATGTGCAGGAATGGCATTGTACACTGCATTAAATCTCACACAATAATCTTGAACAGACTCACCAACATTCCTTTTCATATTCTCGTATTCGTACAAGATTTGAAGAGGAATCTTCTTTTGTTCCCATCTTTCTACAAATTGATTATGAAAAACTGATAAAGTATCAATAGTGGTTGTCAGTAGAGCTCTGAATCATTTTCTGACTCCTCCTTTGAGGATTTGTGAAAATAGGCTCATCTTTACATCTTCTATATCAATTTCATGAAAATGAAAAAATTCATTCATCTTATCTACGTGCTTTTGAGATGTTATAGACTAAGTTTCATAAAAAAAAGGATTTTTGTTTGATAATCTGCGGGCATCTGACCCAGATTATAAGGGAGAATAAGGGGGGCATATCTTGCATCCATGACTGGAGGTGGAGGTGGAGGATGAACAACAGGAATAACAGGGATAAAAGGGATTTGGATGCCTGATGTGATCAAAGGAAGACTTGTCCCTGACTGAGTTGTGTGAACAGCTGATGAGGAAGAAGGAGGGGGAAGAGGGATATTTTGAGTAACATTAGATGAAATGATGGAAGAAGAAGATGAGATCTAAGGTCTGCTTTCCAGCCAAGTACTCACTTGTGAAGAATAATTCTCCAAATCTTTAAGAGATTGTAAAAATTGAGTTTCTGATTGAGACTTTGACTGAAACCCTAATTGAGGGTGTGAAAATTGATCTTCAACAGGACTATAGAAGGAAATGGAGGAATCAACAACTATCTCGTTGGAAATGTAAATATGATGCAGAGTGTTGTCCTTGATGGCAACCCACTGAATGAAGATGAAGACGTGCGACTGTTGACATGTATTGTCCTTGATGGCAATCCACCTGATGAAGTTATGCTTGACTTGATGGACTTGTTAAATGATGTAAATATGATGTGATATGATGTTTGTTGACAATATGTTGTTGAGTGTTGTCCTTGAAAGGCAACCCACTTGATGAAGATGATGAAAAATTTCTTGATGAAGTTGTGCTTGAGAGAATGTTCCTGATGAAGAAAATATGATGTTTCTACAGTGTGTACAGAAGGCAATGAAGAAAGGAATTTAGAATGTGCTCAAAATATAATGAAAAGAGTATGTCTCTGTGTATACGCGGATTGGCCTAGGGGAAGTCGCGTATGCACGCGGAAAATAACGTGCCAAGTCGCGTATGGGCAAAAGCGCTCAAAAAGTGCAAAACCAAGGGTAACCACCATGGTATTGACCCACTGTATTGGGTAATGATCCGCCTAATTGACCCCGTCCAGGTAGTTTTGGGCTCATGGTATTGTTTTGGCCCATGGTATTGAAAAAGGGGCTCATGGTATTGAAAAAGGATAAACCTATATAAGGAGAATAAATTCATTGTGCAAATCATGAGTGTGGGTGCAAGATGTCTGAGCTTGAATGAATACTTCTCTCTGAAGTATATCTGAATGGAAAGGGTTACACTTGAATGATAAATCTGAATGTATGATGCACCAATGATGAAGAAGGGGATCTAGATCTGAATTGCTCTTGTATTTGTTAGATCTGATTATGGAAGGCTTAGATCTGTGATGAGGCGAGCATCAAGGCGAACATCTGTCTGAAGAAAAAGGGTAGATCTGAACTGAATATCTGATCTGATGAAGTATGCTGCTCTGTAATGATTGAAGATCTACACGCTACTTCGCCGCGGAGGAAGCGCGTATATACGCGGCTTCAGCGAAGAGAAAGCGCGTATGCGCAATAAAATATACACCTCCGTGTATTTAGTTTCATAAAGGGGGATCCGCGTATATGTCTACAAGTCCGGCTCCGGATGCGTATGCCTTTTTTAGAAGCTGAAAGTAAGTTTTGATTATGCAAGAAATACCCATCTTCACCCCCCCTCTCAGTATTTTTCCCAACAAACAATTGGTATCGGAGCAGGTCCTTGTGGAGAAGCTTGATCGCTTAAAGGAGATCCGTCGCAATGGGAAGTCAAGAAGGAATAATGTCTATAAAGCCACCTATATTCAATGGAAGCAATCTGATATTCTGGAAGGTACGTACAAAAGCATATCTGCAAAGTCTTGGTGCAGATGTATGGGCAATCGTGGAAGAAGGTTATCAATACCCGGCAAGTATTCCTACTGATGCAGCAGAAAGAAAGAAGTATGAAACCAATGCCAAAGTAGTAAATGTTTTGCTGGGAAGCATGTATGAATCAGAATTTGCTAAAGTGATGCAGCTACATTCAGCAAAAGATATATGGGACAAAATCATTCTGAGCTATGAAGGAGATACAAAGGTAAAAAATGCAAAACTCCAAACTCTTAGAATTGAATATGAAAGTTTGAAGATGCATAGTGATGAAAGTGTTGCCATTTTCTTCCTTCGTCTAGATGATGTTGTCAATCGAATGAGAAATTTGGGTGAAACTAAAACTGATACTACTCTGGTTGAAAAATTCTTAAGATCCTTGACTCCAAAATTTGACTCTAAAGTCTCCGCTATTGAAGAAAGGCAAGATCTGCAAACTCTTACTATTGTTCAATTACATGGGACTCTGACTGCTTTTGAAATGAGACAAGGAGGTCCTTCTCAAGTAAGAGAAGCTGCATTTAAGGCTTCTACAAAAGGAAAGGAAAAGGAAGTTGTCAAAGAATCCAACTATATTTCCGATGAAGAAGAAGCAAATTTCGTAAGAAAACTCCAACTAGGAACTGGAAGATTCAAAGGTAAGCTTCCCTTCAAATGCTTTGAGTGTGGAAAAGTTGGTCATTATGCTGCAAAATGTCCTTATAAAGGAAAAGAAGTTGTTAGAAGAAATAAGAACAGATCTAGCTCTAAGAAAAGTTACTATACTAATGAAGATAGTGATGGGTCATCTAATAGTGAGGAAGATTGTGAAGAAGATCTTAGACTTCTCATGGCCTTTGAACAAAAGGAAGAAAAGGATATGTTTATGGATGCTCTAGAGGAAAATAATTTTCTTGAAGAAAATAATCAACTCAAACTTCGCTTAGAAGATTGCAAAATTCTCTTAGAAGAACAAAAGGTGATCAGAGAGACTGTTGAAAAGCAGCTTGAAGAAGCAAAGAAACATATCGAAAAGCTAGAATGTGAAGTGGTAATTCAAAGAAAAGAAGTAGAGAAAGCAAAGACCTTGAATCTTAGATTTGCTAAAGGATATGAAACCTTAGATGAGATTATCAAGGTACAACGTTCTCCTCTTATAAAGACAGGTCTGGGATATACCGGAGAATCTTCTCAAACTTCAGCACCAAACTATCTAAAAGCAGTTACAAGTGGTTTACTACATTCAGCCACTCAGCAAGGGAATAGAGGATCTCTACAGGGAAAGAAGGACCATCTCAATTCAAGGAACACTAACAGGGATAGCTTTCAAAGACTCTACAACCAACAGGTAAACTCTAATAGAAGATTCCATGATCGCAGAAATTTCTACTTCAATGGGCAATGTTTCACTTGTCACAATTTTGGTCATAAAGCTATTCAATGTGTGGCATATAAAACCATCATGACAAGAGAAGCAAGAAAGAAAAGGTTGGATACTGAACCAAAGAAGAATACCTATAAAAATTTTTCTCCTCTTCAAAGTGAAGTCGAATGTACTTATTGCAATAACTTTGGCCATGAAGAATCTGAATGTAGGAACAAGATCCAGCCTAAAGAACATGTTCCCTCAAGCTCCAAAGTGTGGAAGAAGAAAGAACCGCCGGTTGAAAATTGTGGGATAGCATTATTTGCAGAAGGTGAATAAAATCAATGGTACATCGATAGTGGGTGCTCAAGACACATGACAGGTGACAAAAGCAAACTTCATACTTATAATGCTCTAGAAAAAGAAAAGAAAGTTACTTTTGGAAATGATACTCCTGCTGTAATTAAAGGAAAAGGGTCAGTATTTTTAAAAGAAAAGGTGAAGGCTAAAGATGTCATGTATGTGGATGGATTAAGGCATAACCTGTTAAGTGTTAGCCAAATGTGTGATCAAGGAGCAGAAGTGGTCTTCAGTTCCAAAGAATGTATGGTTCGTGATCTTGATACAGGTAAAATCATTATAAAAGGAAAAAGAAATCCAAGCAACCTGTATGTACTAAACGGCATAGATCAATGTTACTTGAGCAAGTCTTCAAAAAATTGGCTATGGCATAGAAGGCTGGGGCATCTGAGTTTCTCTCAAATCAACAAAGCAAACAGACTTCAAGCTGTTCGTGATCTTCCCAAGGTCAATCTTCCAGAAAATACCATATGCAAATCTTGTCAATTTGGTAAGCAGACTAGAGTTCGATTTAATGCCAAAGAAGGATCATCAAGTAAGCCTCTTGAACTCATTCATACTGACATCCGTGGACCTATGAGGAAAAGGTCATTACGTGGGGAAGAATACTATATCCTATTTATCGATGACTACTCCAGAATGTGTGAGATCGCATTTATTAAACACAAAGATGAAGCTTTTGAAAAATTTCAGAAGTTCAAAGCTCTGGTAGAAAATGAATTGGATTCAAAAATAAAGTGTCTTAGATCTGATCGAGGTGGAGAATATTCATCAAATGAATTCTTTGAATTTTGTGAACAACATGGCATTAAAAGACAATTCTCTGTAGCAGGCACTCCACAACAAAATGGTGTAGCAGAAAGAATGAATAGAACAATTGTTCAAATGGCTAGAGCTATGATGGCTGACTCTAATGTTCCCGACATGTTCTGGAGTGAAGCAGCACGTACAGCAGTTAACATTCTCAATAAAGCTCATGTTCGGGTAAATAGTGAAAAAACTCCATATGAACTCTGGTATGGTAAGTCTCCCACTGTAAAGCATTTTAAAGTTTTTGGAAGTAGATGCTTTATCAAAAATAATGATGAAAAGCTTGGCAAGTTTGAACCTAGATCAGATGAAGGGATACTTCTTGGTTACTCTTCTTCAAGCAAAGCATTCACATGTTACAATAAGAGGCTTCAAAAGGTTGTTGAATGTATTGATGTTGTTATTGATGAGTCTCCTGCAGCTTCTAGAGAAGAAAAACAAACAACAGAAGAAGATGATAGCAACATATGGCCTTCTACATCAGATGGAAATGATATAGGCAGTGAATCCAATGAAGAACCTGAAAATGATCTATCTGAAAAATCTCCATCCAGATATGTTCAAAAGAATCATCCCGAATCTCAAATTTTGGGAGACAAGGAATCAGGTGTACGAACAAGGAGAACTCTTGCGGGATCTTCTAGTAATTTGGCACTTCTATCCACAATTGAACCACACAATGTCAATGAAGCTATCAAATATGAATGTTGGAATAATGCCATGGATGAAGAAATTGAGCAAATTGAAAAGAATGACACTTTGGATTTGGTACCAAGACCTCATGATAAAAATGTCATTGGAACTAAATGGATCTTCAAGAACAAGTTAAATGAGAATGGGGATGTTGTAAGAAACAAAGCTAGACTGGTTTGCAAAGGGTATACTCAACAAGAAGGTATAGATTTTGAAGAAACTTTTGCTCCTGTAGCTAGACTTGAAGCCATAAGAATGTTTCTTGCTTTCTCAAGCCATCAACGAATCAAAGTTTATCAAATGGATGTTAAGTCTGCTTTTCTTAATGGTGATCTAGAAGAAGAAGTATATATAGAACAACCGGAAGGATTCATTTTGGGAAATGATGCAAATCTTGTTTGTAGACTTAAAAAGGCTCCGTATGGACTCAAACAAGCTCCAAGGGCTTGGTATTATCGTCTTGACAAATATCTTCATCAACAAGGATTTTCAAAGGGGTCCGCTGATAGCAACTTATACACAAAAGTTGAAAATGATAAACTATTGATTGTAGTTGTATATGTTGATGACATCATTTTTGGGAGTAACGAAGAATCTATGAGTCAAAAATTTGCTTCTGTCATGCAGCAAGAATTTGAAATTTCTTTACTTGGGGAACTAACATTTTTTCTTGGCTTGCAAGTGCATCAATCTACAGATGGTATATTTCTATCACAAGCAAAATATCTTAAGCAAATTCTGAAGAAGTATGGCATGGAAGAATGCAAACCTGTAAGTACACCAATGATAACCGGATGCAGTCTCAGTTCTAATGATGATTCTCCCACTGTGAATCAACCAGAATACAGATCGATGATTGGAAGTCTACTTTATCTCACTGGGACTAGACCAGACATTATGCATGCTGTTGGGATTGTTGGACGATTCCAAGCTAATCCAAAAGAGTCTCACCTTCAGGCTGTCAAAAGGATATTCAAATATCTACAAGGAACTCAAGACTTTGGTCTATGGTATCCAAAGGATGCCGATCTTACTCTTCATGCTTACACTGATGCAGATTGGGCTGGAAGTGTTGATGATCGGAAAAGTACTAGTGGTGGTGCATTTTACATGGGGCCCCGGTTAGTATCTTGGTTCAGCAAGAAGCAAAATTCTATTGCCTTATCAACAGCTGAAGCAGAGTATGTAGCTGTCGCGTCTTGTTGCACTCAACTCCTATGGATGATGCAAACCTTGCAAGATTTTCAGATCAAATGTGCAACTCCTATCTCCATTATGTGTGATAATACAAGTGCCATCAGTATCTCAAAGAATCCTGTTATGCATTCGAAAACCAAGCACATTCCCTTCAAATATCATTTCCTACGTGAACAAGTGCTTGAGCAAAAAGTGAAGTTGGAGTATGTTACCTCCAAAGAACAAGCTGCTGATATCTTTACCAAACCTCTGCCCAGGGAAGCGTTCGAGCATCTAAGACAGAAGCTGGGAGTGTTCTCTACCAGTCAAAAGAACAAATCTGCATAATTTTTAGAAGGTAACTTTGGATACGCGGGTTTCCTGAAACACAGTCGCGTATGTACGCGAGTTCATGCACAGAAAACCGCGTATGTCTGATTGCTGACAAATTTTTGGTTGGTTCAGCTCTCTTCAGCACAGCTGCAGTGCTGTTTGGTATCTCTGATACTGTTTGGTATCTCTGGTGGTGTTCCAGTTCTCATAATTCTGTTTCTAATGTTTTGATGAAGATGCCTCGATGATCTGTTGGTGGAAGTTTTCAGTGATGCACAAACGAAAGGGGGAGCCTTAGTCATTTGGAAAGATTGCTTGCTGCACGCGGATCTGGGGAGCATTAGCTTTCATTGACTATAAATTAAAGGTATATTATTGCCAGACTCAAATATGTCTTTCTTGAGGACTTTCTGGTGTTGGTCATAAATGGTCATATTTACATTTTGGTGAAAAGGTCTTGTTGAGACCCATGATGTAAAAATTGTAATATTCAGTCATGTAAGGACTTGTCATTTTTGTAAACCCACTTGGTTGGGTAGCTGAGTCAGATTTTGTAAACCCACTTGGTTGGGTACTTGAGTCTTATATGTAAATCCACTTGGTTGGATATTTGATGTAAGTATGAGTCTTTGGTGATAGGAAGTTCACAGAGTCATGTACTTCATTGACAAATATGTTTGGAGATTCAGCATGGACTCAGGGGGAGCTTGGCCACTTCAGCACATATCAGATCTGCAGACTGTTTCTTCCACATGAGGAGAAAAGGGGGAGAATGTTGTTTTTTTTTGATCCGCCCTTTGCCCTTGATGTCAAAGGGGGAGAGTGACATGGTGTTTGAATAAAGAGAAGGTAATGATGTGACATATTTGGGAGAGTGACATGGTATCTATCTGCCGTGGTAACCAAACACCATCGTGGTTGCCATCAAGTCCAAAGGGGGAGATTGTTGGAAATATGATGCAGAGTGTTGTCCTTGATGGCAACCCACTGAATGAAGATGAAGACATGCGACTGTTGACATGTGTTGTCCTTGATGGCAATCCACCTAATGAAGTTATTCTTGACTTGATGGACTTGGTAATCTGATGTTTATTGGCAATATGATGCTGAGTGTTGTCCTTGAAAAGCAACCCACTTGATGAAGATGATGACAACTTACTTGATGAAGTTGTGCTTGAGAGAATGTTCCTGATGAAGAAAATATGATGTTTCTACAGTGTGTACAGAAGGCAATGAAGAAAGGAATTTAGAATGTGCTCAAAATATAATGAAAAGAGTATGTCTCTTTGTATATGCAGATTGGCCTAGGGGAAGTCGCGTATGCACGCGGAAAATAACGTGCCAAGTCGCGTATGGGAAAAAGCGCTCAAAAAGTGCAAAACCAAGGGTAACCACCATGGTATTGACCCATTGTATTGGGTAATGATCCGCCTAATTGACCCCGTCCAGGTAGTTTTGGGCTCATGGTATTGCTTTGGCCCATGGTATTGAAAAAGGAGCTCATGGTATTGAAAAAGGAAAACCTATATAAGGAGAAGAAATTCATTGTGCAAATCATGAGTGTGAGAGCAAGATGTCTGAGCTTGAATGAATACTTCTCTCTGAAGTATATCTGAATGGAAAGGGTTACACTTGAATGATAAATCTGATTGTATGATGCACCAATGATGAAGAAGGGGATCTAGATCTGAATTGCTCTTGTATTTGTTAGATCTGATTATGGAAGACTTAGATCTGTGATGAGGCGAGCATCTAGGCGAACATCTGTCTGAAGCAAAAGGGTAGATCTGAACCGAATATCTGATCTGATGAAGTATGCTGCTCTGTAATGATTGAAGATCTATACGCTACTTCGCCGCGGAGGAAGCGCGTATATACGCAGCTTCAGCGAAGAGAAAGCGCGCATGCGCAATAAAATATACACTGAGGTATACGCTGGTTTCATAAAGGGGATCCGCGTATATTTAGGGTTCTGGTCTTCGGTGAAAGTAGCGTATGCCTTTTAGAAGCAGAAAGTGTAAGTTTTGGTCATGTGAATACCGATTCACCCCCCTCTCGCATTTTTCTCCCAACACTATCTCATCAACTTCCAACTTAAAGATTTACTTCGGAATAACCAAAATTAACATAAAACTCAATATCTTGCAAATTTTCTAACCCTTCGGGAAATGAATTAGCTCTGGGAATGGGACTTCTTTCTGGTTGATTTTCGACTGAAGTAGGAGTCTCAACAATGGCTTTACCTTTTCTTCCAATGCTCTGAGGCTAACTAACAATAGTAGGAGTATTCATATTAGGATTGGATTTGGTGTATCTTTGGGAAGCCGGTATGTCCAATTTCAAAAACCAATATGCACTTTACAAATTTTTCAATTTATCCTTTGAATAAACTCTAAAACTTATCATCCACAAGTTAAATAATTTCAATGAAAGCTTATTACCGAGTTTGATCTGATCTTACTCTTTTCTTCCCTAGTGTAGTCGCCAAAATGTTAATGCTCGAATTGATCCTAAGGCTGAAGTAGGCAATCCTGAGGTAACCTCAAACCAATATTTGGATTTGGTATCTAGTCCTGCCAAATCGGAGAGGGATCTCTCTATATAATCATAGCCAAGAGGGCTGGATAGAAATGATTTTAGGCTAGCTAGGGAGTACACAAGGTTTTTATTTTGAATTTAAGGTTGGGCTCACTGAACTGGAATTAGGTCAAGGGGATAGATCAGGGCCAAAAGGATGAAATTACAGTCTTCTTGATGGGGCAAGGTAGGTATAATGTTTACACATTCAAAGAGTATTAAATGAGATGGAAATACTAGTGAGGAGCTAAGGAAAGCATATGAATGTATTTTCCTTAAACTGAAGAAATTAAACACATTATACTTAATTTCCCAAAATAGAGCATAACTAAATATGAATTATGTCTTTCAAACTTGAAATCAAGTATATTTAATATGTGAAATGGCTTATGAATTAACAAAAAATTCTTACAAATCAATCATAGAGAAGAAACAATCTGTAAAACGCGTACCACATGGATCCCAAGAAAATAGTTGTAAACTTCCATTAATGTCCAAGCTAGAATGTTACTTGAGAAATATAATCTCTTCCACTAATGCCAACCATTACAAATACTGAAAAATTGCACTTTATAGACTTCAAAACAACTTCCTCCCATCCTCAGGGGTCAAATCCATGAGGTGAGGGAGTTGTTGCACCAAAAACTGAACTAACTACTAGAGACTAGGAAGAGGAGAGTGACTCATTCCTAACTTTTAGAACAGATACATTTGACTTCAAACTAATGATTTAACTAATGTATATACCTTAGGTAAAAGGTAAAACATGATAATTAAAATGGTAAATTCTCATCTACCCAAGTGAAAAATTAAATCAGAGCTGAAATTTTAAAATTTGAGTAAACTGGTAAAACTAGGAATTCCTTGGTAAATGCGTAGCGCCAAGACAACAAAATTGATCTGTTTTGTGAGCCACTTTTGGAGGCCTTCCCCTTGTCCAAATTGAGCTCATGATAGCTCATTGGAAATATTGCCCTGTCTACTTTCTAGATATTCTTTTATGTTCCAAAATGATGTCTATTTTCCCTATGAAATTCTTGTTTTCCCAAGACTGGTAAACACGTAGCGCCAAGGCCAAAAAGAGGGCAGAAACATGATTTTTTGATGGTTTTTGGCCTTTTTGAGGAACCATTTTTGCTCCAAATCTCCTAAAAATTCAGAGGTTGATGTACTCATCACTAGGAACATGAATATTCTAACCATTTTCCATTTTGATTGCCCAAAAAAGAGCGCAGCACCAGTGGCGCTATGTGTTTAGCACAATTTGTACATTCTAAACTGTCCCAAAAAAAAAAAATTGCGCATAAGTGACAAAATTGGAAATTTTCTTGCTGATCAAGGGTTGGTGGCCTTGAGGGACACCTCAACAATAATATTTACCTTCTCCTTCTCCGTTGACTCGGTCAAAGCCCGAATATTTTCAAGTGCATGTTTGAGCTTGGCCTTTGCAATCATGTTTCTCATGGCATAGTGTTTTGCCATCTTCCACTGAATACCAGTGTCTCTATTTTCCTTCTCTAGCAGGCTCTCCAAATGCAAATTTTCCCTCTCAATCCAATACTCTCTATCTCCGTCAATATTTGTGGCAAGCAACTCACTTGGAGTAAGCTTCTCTGCCAATTTTGCCTCTTTCTTCCTTTCTCGGGCTAAGGCCCTCTTCAGTCCAATGGTCTTCATTCTCCGTCTAGGAAGTTGATCTTCCTCATCATCGTTGTCATCAAATCTTCCCAAGGTCTCATCTAGCAAATCCTTGGCCTTTCCGGCCTCTCTCTGAGCTCTAATTATCTTGACTTCACTGATGGTCTGTTTTGTCTCCAACTATTGATTCTCTAGCTCAAGAAATTTAATTACGTTATTTTGTCTACCAATATTAGCTTGAAGCTCACTAATTTTGGCATCCTTGCCTCTGATCAATGCATTGGTGATTCTAAACTCATCCTCATCATCAAGTTCAATCAACCGAAACTCCTGCTCAGTTTCATGTTTGTCCTCCTCCTCAACAATGATATCCTCTGAAACCTTTTCATTGCCCTTATCAACATGTTTTGCTAATGAAGAAGGCATGGCCCTTCAGTACATCATGAAACAAATACATGTCTACTACCTTCTAATAGGTTAAAGGAAATGGCCGAATATCAAACATTTAGTGCTGTACTTTTCCTAATATCTTTCACTCGCTGAGGCTCTAGTATCATGATGTGATGGTGAAGAGTTGTGGAAAGGTGATGAGGAAATATCAACATGATGTGAATGAATGTGAGTGGGAGGTGATGTATGAGCAGCGAGATGTGATGGAAAAATGGATTCGAGAGGATGAGATAATGAAGGAACATCCTGATCATGATGAATAGGTGCGGTAGTGAAAACCTCATTGGTAATGAAGGTATCCCATGGAATGTTCTTCTGTTGGAGCTGATGCATGACCACCATCTTGATGAGTGAATGATGAAAAAGGCTTTGCATTTGCTGATTGTAATCTCTCTTTTGTACAATGTAGGCCATTTTTTCAATACTACAGAAAATATAATATGGTATGTGTAGCATTCTTACTCTATTGAAATGCATAAGAAGATAGATATGGTATGAATAGAGGCGAGAAAACCTTCCCTCACAAGTGAAATATTTGATTATTATCCTTATCATGGGCGCATACCTATCAAGAAGATGAGAAAAAGGGAAGATGGACTTGTTGTCATCTTTATACCTAGGTTTTAGTTATGGTTCAAAATACCTCATGTCTAGGTTTTCTTGTTTAAACCACCTCTCTCCCACACTAGGTATCCCTGTAGCAATTGCAATGGCATTGGTAAACATCTCAAAAGTCACCCGGGTAAGATTAACTTGCTTTTGTCATGTAAATTGATGATGAATATTCTTGTTCACTCCAGTTGATTTTGGACTTGCTGCATTCTCTCACAAAAGTAAAAACAGCCCACATGTTTAAAGCAATAAACATTGAGAGGAGAAGCCATGAGTTCCTTTGTGGTGATAGGTTCAAATTTGTTTATCTTCCCTCCCTTGTGATAATTTCTCCTTGGAATTTGTGCCTCACCAACCATGCCACTATCTTCTTCTTCTTACATCTTTCAAGCTATGTTTTGCAAAAACCCTAGGGTGCAAGTTAAATGAATGAGGGGAAGGAGATGAGATGACTAGCTTTGAAAATGAAGGGAATGAGTGTGAGTGAAGGGAATGAATTGTTGACACCTAATCCTATGGGATGGGTGTGCACATTTAATATTGTATATTATTTAATAATAGGAAATAAGGAAGGCCAAGAGTCATTGGGAGATGAATCCCAATAGCCTCACCTCCATGTATAAATCCATATGCATTCTTCAGCTAATACACATTCTAATTTTGAGGAGTTACCTCCTGGTTTGACATGGTATCAGAGCCGGCTCCACTATTGGCATTTATGCCTGTGGTGTAACTCCCTCTCCTTTGCTCAGTCAATTTTTATTAATAGTTTTTTGCTAATCTTTATTGCTAGACTGAAATTCTGCATTTTTTTCTATTTCTGCATTCTACAGTCTCTGACTTCTGCAGGTTCAGATCTTACAATATCTCAGTGTTTTGCAGCCCCTGCAATTTCTGCAGCTCCTGCAACTCAGCACCTGCACACTGCCATTTCAGTTTTTTTTTTAACGCCCTCACTCTCTCCCTACATTCCCTCACCTACCCTCCGCCCTCATTTCTCTATTACCTACTCTGCCCTCCCTTCTACTCATCCCTCATACCTGTAAAGACATGTGATAATACATATCCCCACCGTTCGATACACAGCATTCTGTCATATTCGAATACAACGCTCTGTCATTTTTTATCATTGTCTGCTCTGTTGAAGGCTCTCACCATATATATTACATTACCGTGCTCATAATACCACTGTGGTGTCATATACGCCTGTACAAAAAAAATAATACGCGGTCTCAACGCTATCTATTCAGCTGTCCCATTTAATAACACCACCACGCTCCATATATAACGCCAGTCACACATCTCTCTATACGTAGATCCCACTCCTCTCCATGCGCCATCGATTCCTCACCTGCAAATCGGCCCCTCCCATCCATATATGACAGTCGTGTTATATACAGTCGTGTCATATTTTATATATCACGTTGATTGTTTTATAACACCGCTATCTCTTTGTATATATCAACACTGTCATTACGCCCTTGTTAATACGTTGTCTGCGTAAAACACTATCATCATTTTTAATACGCTGAGTTTGTTATTATAACACCGCTCTCAATACAAAACGCTGTAACATGCTCTATCCTTCTGCATTACCGCGTTGTCTGCGTTTCATATACCACTCCATTTCTAATACCATATACCATATATCGTTCAATTTTTCCATACCGCTCCACTTCGCCTCCATTCCATAACGTTGTCCATATATACCATAACGCTGTCCATTCCATACCATATATACCATATACCATAACGTTTTCCATTCCAATACGCACATCGTTCAATACCATATACCATATACGTTCAATACCGCTCATATATACGCTGGAATGTCATTCGTTTAAAAATATCGCCCTTACATTGTGTATGATACAGCGTTCTCACCATTTATAATACCGCCCACTCACCATTTATAATACCGCCCTCTCACCATTTATAATACCGCCCACTCCATTTTCAATTCCATTCATTCATAATACCGCCCTCCCATACCACTTCTCATTTTCACAATACCGCCCTCCCATAAACATTTCATATCGCCCTACCATTTCATAAAATTGCTTCCCATACAAAATTTTTTCTCCAAACAAAACAAAAAATACACATATTTTTTGGTGCAGAATTCAGTTTTTTAGCAAGAGCTTTTGTGTCCTTTTAAATTCAGTCTTTTATCAAAAAGTGTTTTTGTCCTTTAAATTTAGTATATTTGCAGCAAAGAGTTTTTTCAGTATATTTTCCAGAAAAGAGTATTTTTGTTTTCTCTCCTTCAAAAGAGATTCTCCAGCAAAGTTTTTTTTTCTCTCCTCCTTCAAAAGAAGATGAAAGTCCCTTCATCTTCTAAAGAGGCTGCCTACTTTGCACAGAGAGAAAAGAGACATGCTTCAGGTTCATCCAGAGGAAGAGAAGGCAGAAGACGAAGAAGAAACTTCAGAGAAAAGGGGGGCAGACAATCTAAAGCTCAAAGAAATAAAGAAATCCTCAAGACAAAGGTAAAACTAATTGACAAAGACAAAGGTAAAGCACCTGAATCCGCTCATTATGTTCTAGCACATTGTAACAATGGAGTAACTGAAGACTTATTTGATGTTTCATTTACTTCATGGAGAGATGATTGGTTGCTAGATTCAGGAGCAACATGTCACATGACATTTAAAAAAGATTTTTTTGAAGAATTCACTGACAAAGTTGATGGAGCAGTATATTTCGCAGATAAATCCAAACTCAAGCCATCAGGGCTTGGCACAGTCAGGCTTAAACTGCCTGGTCTTCCTGATCATATCCTACATGAGGTTCTATACCTCCCCGAGTTGAAGAGAAACTTGCTGTCCCTGGTCGAAATCCGGCAGCAAGGACACTCAATTCACTTGTTTGATGGCAAGGCAGAGGTCAGAAAAGCATCAGATCACTCACTTGTCATGGAGGGAATAGAAGAAGGGAGACTCTTGAAGCTGAAAGGTTCATTTGCTCATGCTCAAAACTTTGCATTCAGTTCACATCATGATGAAGGTACATTTCCATCAAGTCTTTTATGGCATGCTAGATTTGGACACTTAAACTATGACAGCCTTCGTTTGTTGAAGAAAAATGGTGTTCATGGACTGCCTACAATTCCTAGAAAACCTAAGGAATGTGATGCTTGTATTCTAGGAAAGCATAGCAAACAGCCATTTCATGATTCACACTCCAGAGCACATAGAAAACTTGAGCTTGTTCATTCAGATTTATGTGGCCCTATGCCTATTGCTTCTGCAAATGGAAATAAATACATGATGACATTTATCGATGACTACACCAGAATGTGTTGGATTTACTTATTGAAGAATAAGTCTGATGCTTTTCAAACTTTCAAGAATTTTCATGCATGGATTGAAAATGATGCACAAACACATATTGGCTCTCTACGTACTGATAATGGAAAATAATACACCTCAAATGAATTTGAAAATTATCTTCGTCAACATGGAATCAAACATCAAACAACTGTGCCATATAATCCACAACAGAACGGTGTAGCTGAAAGAATGAACAGAACCATTTTAAATATGGTCCGCTCCATGTTATTTTTCAAGAATGTAAAATTGGTGTTTTGGGCTGATGCAGTTCTATGTGCTGTTTACATAAAGAATAGGTGTCCTTCAAGTTCAATTAGAAACAAAACTCCTTTTGAAATGTGGCATGGCCACATTCCTTCGGTAAAGCATTTCAGGGTCTTTGGGTCCACCTGTTATACCTTGATACCCAAGGGTCAAAGGAACAAACTTGGTGCTAGAAGTCGCAAATGTATCTTCTTGGGGTACTCCAATACCTCCAAAGGATATCGTCTCTATGATGAAGCAAATAAGAAATTTGTAATAGCAAGAGATGTCATATTTCTTGAATATTCCAAGAGTGACAAGGTTGTTGAGCGGCAACTTGATCGCCTGGATAGATTCACACATGCAAAGTCCTTCCAAGAATTTGATAATGTGATTCCACATCTTGAAGGGGGGATTCCGATATTGAATCAAACTGTGGAATCATATCCCGAAGCACTCTCTCCCCCACATGAAGAAACAACCACGGATGACACAATGGATGTGTTAGACTCCTATACCAATAGGTGTCATTTTTCATGATTGTCTTGATTGAACTATGGAATATGTTCAAACCTTCTTTCTTGAGCAAAGGTGTTCCATATTCTTGAAAAGCCAAAAAATCAAAAAATTTAAAAAATGTAAAGAGGGTATACCCTAAAAGAAAAATCAAAGGGTAAGAAAAATAAATTGGTCAAAAAAGTGAAAGAAATGAACCCCAAACAAAATTAGACCAAGGAAAGTGTGCAAATCCAAGTGCCACTACTATTTCATGTTCTGTAATAAAGCAATTGTGTGCAGCTTGTCAAAATTTTGCCACAATTTATGAAGAGTCAAACTGTTTAAACTTGACTCATTCATATTTCAATTTCATGTTGTAGAATAGAGAATAAATATCTGACCAAACAGTTTAATCTTGGCAGATAAGTAGATAGGTAGAGTTAATAAAAGGTGCTCAACAGTTTAATCTGAGCCCTTGGATGTAATAAGGGTAGAATTAGATAGATTTACCATGTAAAAGAAAAGAAGATTGATAAGGGTTTGCAATTCCAAATGCACCCTAATAAAGAAGAGAAAATGGTAGTGTAAAGTAGATAGGGTAGGTAGATGGTGTTGCCAAGTTTCATGTGATGAATGATGGTGCTAAATGTGTTTAATCTTTTACTTTCATCACAAATATTGAAGCAGAAAATGCACTGGAAAATTCACAGAAAGCAAAGTCAAAATCATTAACTTCCCACATCACTTTCTCCGTAAGATTTTTACTAATTTCCCCAAAGTGCTAAGGTATTTGGAGATTAAAGCGGCTCAAGGCATTTCCTTGACTTTTGGAGGGACCGGACCCTCGGCCTAATGATCAAAAAGACCTAAGTACTTGAAGTTATTTATCATTATAATCATTCACTTTTAACCTTTTCCTATGTAAAATCCAATTTTACTTAGGAAAATCATGTAAATTTCCATAATAATCCCTCAAAATCACTTGCTATTCTATGTTTAAGTGTTGAAATTGAGATGATGTAATTTACTTCAGAAATCTCCACTTTCCTAGTTGAGTAAAGGATTTTGATGTTTCCCTCACTCCTTTGTCATATTAACATCTGATTTATTTATTAAATTCTTACTGAAATACCTTAGCCTATTATCTATAATTCCCTTTTACAATAATACCCCAAAAACCCATTTATTCTAAGTTTTGGCCAAAGTTTATTTAATCCCTTTTAAAATAAAAATCCCACAATAAAAACCCTTTGGCTAAAATATACCCATATAAATTATTCCCTTACCCTATGGTTAATAAATCACATTTATTTATTACCATATAATAAAAATATCGAAAAAGGTTTTTAACATATAGTTTTATATGTTTTGAACGGAAAAATAAAATAAAACCCGAAGTTTTAATTTAAACCAAAACTTCGAAAACCCATGAGCCTCCGTGACCCATCCCCTTGGTATTTTCATTCCGCCCAACGCCCTAACCATAGTTAAAATTCCCAAAATCTAAACTCTAAACTATGGTTTATGAAACCAACGACCCCGCCGCAACCCTGAGTAAACAATGGGATTAATTAAATCACCAGGATTAATTAATAACCAGCCTTTCCGCCAATTAAATGCCTCCCGGGATAGTTAATTAAATGTTAATCATTTTAAAGACCCGTCGGGCCTACACATTAACTCACCGCCAACTCCATGTTCCGCCAACCGTTGGATCACCCCTCCGAAGATCTACGGTCCACGACAATTCCGCTGGCTGTCTCCCGTCCGAAGATTAACGCGCGGGAGCACGGTGGTTTCCAAATAGTGCTCTGACCACGTGTCGATCGCTTAATGGAATCGCTGCCTCCCCGCTAAATACCGCCATCTCCCGAAAGCAGTGCAAAAAATTAATACACGCTCGGCCCCCGTGATGTGTCCTCCTCAGTCCGTATTTTCCCAGAAATTATCCACTACTGTCATTCCAATTACGATCCAACTCAAAGAGCAGTGTTATCCCCGAACCAGAGTATCATTTTCCCCATTACTCCTCAAGCTATCAATACAATGCTCCATTTTGAACCTGATCAAAATCTTACTCCCTTGTCCATGGAAGAACTACTTGAAAAGTCTACCCAATTGTCCCAAGAAAAATTGAAATGCATTTGTCAGACCTTTATGTTACCTGAACATCAACCTAAGGGCCCTCCCCCCTATGGTTTTTCTTATTTTACTGAATTAGGCAAGCTCATCCTGAATATGATATCCTTTGTACCGGGTTTTAATACTAGTGAGTATGTTGATGAATTAACCCTAGTATTATTATCCATCTTCACTCCTGGACAACCTCCTGCTGTGAAATATGACTTTGCATCTTTCATTGCAAATAAAATCCATGACCAGTTCATGAGGTTAGATAATGAGAAAGTGTTTAAGTATTCCTCAGTCATTTACCATCTCATCATCTATTATCAATCATAGAAGTTCCCTTTTCTTGTTCAAAAGCTTGATGCTAAGGGAAACCCTAGATCTGTTATATTTTGGTCTGCCATAACTCACAGTTCCTATAATTCTCCCTATTCTTATGCTGAGTTCATTGATCTTTTCATTCATCCTGCAACTACCTTGTTGACAGGAGTTGCTCCTCCAAGGCTAAACAATGAGATTAAGAAAACTTTGCAACTTTCAAGGACATGCAAAGTTGGAGACTGGTATTTGTACCAGAATCATTCAGAAATCAGAATATATGGATGTGAACTTTGTCCATTCAAATTGCCTAAATATGTGCCCATGAGGCTTTTTGCCTTAGAATATTTCAGGCAAATGAATAATTCTGATGTTATTCATTTTTGTAATGTTAAAAAGAAAGCACAACTCAGAATCAAAGGTCAGTTAGGTCCCTTTATATGCAATTCTAGGGATGCTGAACATGAAGCAGAAAATATATTGCAAAACCATTTCAAGTTACAAAAGAGTTTCCGTTGGATTCCTTATGATCCATTCAGTTTTATCTGTGACAAAAGAATGAAGAACAAATCAGCACCCTACTTTCACCACAGAATTCCAGAAATAGAACAATATGCTAATCAAGATGAGTGGGTGGAAGGAACACTAGTTGAGCAAGATAGTGAAGAAGACAAAATGAACAAAATTATGAAAGATCTTGAGAAAAAGTTTGACCTAGAATCTTTTGGGCAAGTGCAGGTACCTCATATTGGCACTTCTTCAGCAGGAAATCTTCAACAGGGATTACAGGAAATCAATCCATCAATTACAGTTGAGTCTAAAGGCAAAGGGAAAGAGCCTGAAGTACAAGTTATTGAAACTTTCATTATGACAGAAAAGCCTCAAACCTCCAAGGCACCAGATCAAACACAGGTTTCCCCTGTTCAAGTTAATCATCCTGAGGTTTCAGAATTACAGACTCCATCTAATATGGAAATAGGAAAGAAAAGACAGGTTGCAGATCCCACTCCTCCCAAAGAACCTTCACAACAACACCAGCCTAAGAAGAAGAAACTGAATCCACTTCCAGAAGTGGAATCTATAGATGAGATGTTTGATGATGAAAGAGAAGATAGTCAACTAACTGGTTCAGTTAGTGTAACACACACAGGTCATAAAGGAAAGGAGTTACAAAAACAGTTGAGCACTGAAGTATCTTCCTTTAAACAGCCAAAAACAGATACAGGTGATATAAAGAGAACTTTCATTAATATAAAAGCAAAGAATGATCCATTGAGAATGCAGGTATATGATCAGTATCTGAGAATGGCTCCACACAATCAGGAAAGATTAATGTCAGCATTTGACATTCAACAAGGAAAAATGATGATGAGCCATTTCAAATCCAAGGTGCCAAAACCCAAAACAACATCTGATTATATTAGGACCAATTTTGAGGTCCTGGCAAAAGACATTCATCCCTTGGACCAGATAGAGTTGCATAAAAAAACTAGGGAAATGATATATTCCACCCTTACTGATAAGGCCATGGCAGCCCTTAGGCTGCAAGATTCTTTAAATAATACAAACACCCAGTTGCAAAATGAGAAGGCTTCTTCTCAGGCAAACGATAACAGAATAAAGTCTCTGAAAGAAATAATCATCAGTTTGGGTCACAATCCCAAAGATATCAAAAGCATTGAGGCACTAATTAAAAAGAAAGATGATGATATTGATGCACTGAGAAAGCAACTAAAATTACCAGCCTCAAGGCATCCCTAGACTCAAGAAGTTTTGAAGGAAAATTCACAGGAAGAAATGATGGAGTTGCTCTTGAAAATGACTGAGCAACTGAGTGAAACAGAGAAAGAATTGGAACAGACATTAAGAGAAAAATAGGCTATCATGCAAACATCTACAACAGAGATCACTACAGGTACCACAACATCAGATCAACAAACATAGTCATCACAAGTAAACACTTCCGGTTTAAGTTTTGATGAATTGGCAAAACAAATGGAAAGTTTAAAACTCAGAGTCACAGAACTTCAAACCACAAAATTACAGCTAGTAAATTTGGAGCAGAAATATGATATGTCTAAAAAGACTGTTGCTGATAATACCAGGGAAATCAAAAGGCTGGAAAAATTGGTTAAGGCTTTAGAAAAAGATCTTTCATTAGAAAAGCCTTTGAGAGAAATAAACGAAATTCTTTGGGATAATATAGTTGAGTCAATAAAGAGTGTTTGGTCCTTTTTTCAAATAATCTTTGAAAAAAATGATTTAGTCAAAGTAGCCATGGAAGAAATAGACAAAACAAGAGAAGAATTAAGAGGCAGGCCAGATCAAGCCAATCAACTTATACAGTTTTTGAACACCCAGACTAGGCAACAACTTGCAGAACTTGGAATTGAAGACAGGACAGGCACTATTTTAGAAATAAAAAGAGTTTTTACCAAAAGAACTTTTATGCAAAATTTGGAAAGGAAATGCTCAGATATTCTGGAAGAAATTAATGCTTTCAAAGAAAAGTTTCAGGTTTTATTGGACAATGGGTTACCCAGTCCTATGCTCTCAGAGGACAAAATAATGGACCTAGAAACCTATGTTAATAAAATAGATATACATGCTCATAACACAACTGCTCATTCTATCAGTTCGTCAGAAGCAACATTGCCAACAGGGAGGAATCTCTACGACAGGTTAAAGGATTTGTTTCATCTTGAGTATGAAATAAGGTATTTATTCCCAAATAGGCCTACTTTCTTCAGGTACACAGAGGCCGATGAAACATTAAGAAAACTTAAAAGAACCATAATAGCAGAAGATCAATGGTGGGAAGACTTATTGGAAATTTTGTGAAATTTATCTTCAGGTAGAGAATTTTGTCTTTTTACTATCATGTAAAGGATAAATAATGAGTAAAGAGTATCAGTGGAAACGAAGAGTATCAGACAAGCAAGGCAGTAAAAAATAAATTACTCAGAATGGACAGCATCGAGCCTTATTGTAGGACCTGCCTCTAGCACATCCACAAAGGGAGGAAACAACACACCAGCAGTTACTTTTTGTCCTATCTACGAGACCATCTGTCTCCTTTTTATTGTAACTTATTCATTAGTCACCCTAGATTATTTGCTAGGTTAGTGTGAGATATTTTCAATCATTTTTTGTATAAATAAACCCTCAAAGAAAGTATTGAGGGTGGATTCTACTACTTCGTTGTGACATTGATGTTTTTGGAATAAAAGCGTTTTGGAGAAATTTATTTGTGGCTTGCTGGATGACAATTTGAAGCTCAGGACTTTTTGCAGGATTCATGTGTCGAACTGCAGTTCAATAAGTCTTTCTATCTTATGTCTTAAGTTTTATATCTGTTTATATTATCATCGTGTCCATTTCTGAATAATTGACATAAAAGAATAAATCAGAATTTACTTAATTGTACTCTGATTTCAATTGTGATTATTCTAAATGTTTTCCTCTAAATTAGTTATAAGCAACGAATTCTTAATTGCTCTTGCTTCTCTAATTTAAGCATATTGATTACTATAGTAAAGAATTATTCACTGCTCTTTATTTGTAATCATTCCATTTCTTTTTTTTGAACATGTTGAAAGATTCTTGAGTGCCTTTCATCCCTTCAAAAAAACCATTCCATCCACTTTAAATTCTAAAAATTGTTCTCTGTTTGGCTATCTTGCCCTGCAAAGCCATCTTGTGTGTAGAAGATTAATCCAGTAAAGCCATCCTTTGACTCCATAGCCCAATGGCCTGAAAATATTCAACCTTGCTCTTAGTTGGCGAATTCCACCATTTTCAAACAAACTCTTGGATTTATAACTAGCCTAAAACTTTCTAAGAACAAAGATAAATTATAAAGAGAGAGCCCTCTCTGGATGCAGATTGGCTAGATTCTGTATCCGAAGGTTGGTTTGTGGTTACCTCGGGTATACTTTCCTTTTCCACAACTTCAAGGAAAACCTGAGTGATAACATAGTGGCGACCATACTGGGGAGCCTGAATCATTTTTATTGTTAATATTGTTCACTTATAAGCTATAGACAGAGTCTGAAGATCAGCCAGGTAGCCTTTGAAATTGCTTTTGCTCTGCAATTGCAAATGTAAATAAATGCTGCTTCAGTCTATCTCTGATTTAGCTTATACTCTGAACCTTAGTTTCAAATGTTTAATCAGACTCTCTAGTTCAATAAATCTTTGAGAAAATTTTAATCACAAATCATTATTTCTTGAAGAATTTGTAGAAGTTGTACTTTCATTTCAATTAAAACCAAAAATCCAAAAACATATATCATCTAGGAAAACTGGCTTCAGAAAGGATTCGTCATACTAGGTCAAATCCTGACCCTAATCCACCACCGATATTTGAAAATCCAAATCTGATTCCGAGAATTCTTAGAAGACAAGGAAGTCAAGAAAGCTCTGAGAGAGAAAGTCAAGAAAGTTCTAGAAGTTCTCAACCTCTTTCTAGATCTACATCCTGTCCCGTGAAGATTATATATGTTGATGAAATCCCTTTTGATGAGCGATTTGAAACATCCTTATTTGTAAATTTTTCTGAAACTGAATTATCAATATTAGTTCCAGATCCATTGTTTTTTGAAGATTTGCAATTCAGATTTGTTTCATATCACCTTGACAAACATTTACAAAACTCCATTTCATCTGAACAGACCTTTGAAGAAAGTTCAAACATTTCTGTAATTACTGAAGCTTCCCCAAGTTCAGTTACTTTTCCTCAAGCTTTTCAAACACCAGTCACCCCTTCTACTCCTCCACCTAGACCACCCTCACCTATTATTCCATTACACCTTCCAATGGCCAATAGATATGCTCCGTTACAGTTGCCAGCCAATCCTATGGCTTTGCCCCAAGATTATCAAAGTAAGATCACACCTTTTGATGGCTCAGGTACTTACACAGCTCAACAACATACCAAAAGGATGACTGATTACTTTGAATTCTATGAAATTGACACCGATGATGTCCGAATGAGAATTTTTGTTCAGAGTCTTACTGGGGAAGTTAGGACATGGTTTAGGGCCCTTGCTCCAAACAGTATTGCTGATTTACCAGCTTTGTATAGGGCATTTTTGAATAGATGGGAGAAGAAGAAAGACCCTCTTCAGATCCTATCAGAATTTGAAAAATTAAGGAGAAGACCTAATGAAACAGTGCAAGATTACATAATAAGATTCAACGAAGCATATAACGCTGTTCCCCAGAACCTCAGACCCCCTCCTGACTCAGTATTGGTCAAATTCCCGGATGGTTTTGACTCTGGCATAGCCTATTCACTCAGGGAAAGAGCCCCCCAAACCCTAGAGGAAATGCAAAGCATAGTGGTTAGTGTGGAAGAAAACCTTATAGAAAAATGAGCCAGAGCTAGGGTCGAAAGAAGAATGCCTATGAATGAATAACCTTCAGCGTTTGAAAGAAAGCTGGATGCAATCATTAAAGGTATGGAAAGGTTGGGAGACAGAGTGGAGACGATCGAAAGAAAGTCTACTGGTGATAATCAAAATGTTGTGAGAAACCCAAACTTTAGAAGAAATCAGAACCAAAATATTGGGAAGAATGTCCCTGACCAAAATATCAGGCCACCTTTCCAAGAAAATTTTGTTGAAGGTTCAACTTCTGAAGAACCTACTGAGGATGTTGAAATAAATAACGTAACTGAGGACAAAAATGAACCAGAAGTTTTCCTATCTCAGGATGATCAAGAGAATCACATCCTTGAAACATTTCAAACTCATTCAGGAGAGACTTTTGATTTTAAAGAAGGCTATGACATAGCAATTTATGAAGTTCATAAACAATATAATTTGAGAAGCAGACGAATTGATGTGCCAGATAATAGCAAACAGAAAACTGTAAAACAAAATGTCAAAGGTAAAGTTAACATCCCTCCTGTACAAAACATTCCCCCTGTACAAATTCTGTCTAGGACAACTCCTAACCCCTCAAATCCAATAATTGAAGATGTGTCTGACAACCAACCAAACAATAAACAACAATCTAATACTTTTCCTCCTATAGGAAACGTAGAAGAAACAGTAGAAGTTAGTTCAGAAACACCTTCAAATCATAATTCCACTCATGAAAAAGAGAAAAACGTTGAAGACCCAAAAAATAGAGAAAACCCAATTGTCCAGAACACTAGAGCTCAAACAGAAAAACCTTTCAATCTAGAGGCTGAAATATGCAAACTAAAGATAGTTGTTCCTTTATTAGAATTGGCTAAACATGATGTCTATAAAAGTCAAATCAGCAAATCCCTTAACATTAACATTACTGGAATGGACGATTCAGTGAATATTCTTGATGATCAACTCAAACTACTTTTTGGCCCCGAGGTAAACGACAAACCAGAAAGTGGAGGAACTCCTCCATTTTATGTAAGCCTGAACGTTCATGACAAAATACTCCACAATTCTATGCTTGATTCCGGAGCATCCCACAATTTGATGCCAAAAGCTGTGATGGAAAGTTTAAATTTAGAGATTACCAGACCGTATAAAGATTTGTTTTCTTTTGATTCTAGTCAGGTAAGATGTTTAGGTTTGATTAAAGATTTGTGTGTTACTTTGGTGCAATACCCTGCGAAGTCTGTTTTGATGGATATAGTAGTGGCTGATATTCCTCCTAAATATGGTATGTTGTTGTCTAGATCCTGGGGTGCTAAACTTGGAGGATCTATTCAACTAGACATGTCATATGCCACTATTTCAGTATTTGGTCAACCTAAAAGATTATATAGAGAGACCTTGATGAAACATTAAATGGGCTATATGAAAGCCCGAAAACTGCCTACTCATACATCAGTATCAGCTAATAACTTCTTTTATTTAATATTAGTAATAATACTAAATAAATGGGGACCCTTAGTTAAAAAATCCAAAAAAATCAATTAGGATTTGTTTTCCTTTTCAAATAGAACTTTCTATCATAAACTTAGAGAATTCCCTTAGAAAGAACCTTAAGAAACACTTAAGTTTATGATAGATTATAATAAAATTGTTCTTTAAACTAGATAGCGCATCCATAACAAAATGGTATATATCTTTTATAAAACGCATTGGTTTGTACTATAGCTAGGTAAAAACAGAAATGATTAATGAATATATTTTGCGCTCTTTTCAATTAATTATGTGTGTTTTGCATTTTGCGATAGCACTTTCGTTGGCTTCGTTATATGCGTTCGGTGCTATCGCGTACATCTCGCTTTGCGCTATTTTCATAACCGCGATGACTTCATTTTGTGATATTGCGACATTGCGATATTGCGATATTGTGCAGAAAATCGCAGATCGCAATGTCGCAGATTCATGTAGGCGCGCTATCCCAAGGCAATCTTCCCATATGTCAAATCCGTTATGCGCTTTAATGATTAAATTAAATGATTGGATTGATTATTAATGGAAAATGAGATTGTGTTTGGATTGAAAGTCGTTTCACAATTAAAATATTATATTTCATCCGCTTTCACATTTAAAACAGTCTCATCACCTTTCTTATACCATTACTCTCATTTACTCGTAAAACGCAGGCACGAAGGAGAAAACATCTATACAAAACTTCCGTTAAACACTATGGGTAAGAAGGATAATAGCTCAAATTCTGAAAACAAAGAAATGGCTTCGCTATATGCAGAAACCACCTGTAACAAGGATGTCGGTATATCCACTTGGGAAGGAATGTATAATCTGTTAGAAGAAGAAAACCCTATGGTGATAAAAGTTGCAGCTACAGCAGTTCAAAGAATACATCTGAAGCAACCCTTAGAGACTTGGCTTGCTCATTTCTGCATAGAATAGCAGCAAGGCCAAGGATTCTCCCATATACAGACATGGTGAGATGGGTGCTGGATAGCACAGATATTTCAGACAGACAATTCAGAACTCCATCTGAAGAGCTAATCAGGTCATTCACCATAGAAGATCTGAGATTAATGTATAAGTTGCCAGAACCTCAGGCGACTTTCAACAAACAATTCATGGAAGATTTTGCCAAAGAACATGCAAATTTGGCAGAATGCACAAAGGAGTGGACCAAAAGAAGTGAACCATTGAAGAAAAACAAACAAGGTATGTACATCACGGGTTCACTTACCTCTCCTTATTGTTTTATTGCTGCCATGTTATGCAGGATTTTTGGAAAGCCTGACATAAATATGATCTTACCCAAATGGCTTCCTTTGTTGAATGCGGCTGTTAATTCTACAATTGTAGACTGGGCCAAAATCCTATCTGATAATTTGACCACTGCTATTTTTCACTACCGGTCTAAACGAAATGTTTCTCAGCGGGTTTATCCACCTTTTTATTTATCTGCTTATGTCATGGACGCCATCTGCTATGTCTCTAAATTCCCTGTGATGGGCTGGAAATTGACTATCCACGATCCTTTGCCCATTCATGTGTACCATAAAGAACTATGGGAGTCTAAGTTTATCCCCCATTTTTACCAAATTTGTCATGGAATAATGCTGCCATTGTACAGAACATTGTATAATAAGGATGCCCCAAGGTTATCTTCAGAAACAGAGGTTGATATTCTCCCCGTCGCGAGATGGTTTGGAGAAGAATTGTTCACTTATATTAGGGTTTTTGGAAGTTATGTTTCTCCCCATGTTTTACCCCTTTATGTTCCAGATAGACTTGTAGCTCAGGAAATTGCTTATCAGACCTGTGGCCAGGGAGGTATAACAAAAGATTTAAAAGAGAATAAAAAGGGCATTTGGCCACAATTTCCCGTAAAATGTGGAACATTTTCACTATTTGATATTGGTCATGCATTTCAAGAGATAGGCAACATTACATGCCTACAGCTGTTCAAATTTTCGAGAAGGTTATTCGACCCAAATGATATTGTTAAGAATTTTACCAATGCAATCAGAGTAAGGGAATTTTCCGGGGAACAGGATCTTTTTGATGATATGTTCCAAGCAAGAAATTCATTCAAAGAAGTTTTGAATTCAGCTCAAGCGCAGCTATCTCCAGAGGAATTTCAGGAATTCAAGCTTTATAGAGAAAGAAGACTAATTCCTATTCCTTTGGATAATCTACGCTTAGAGCCCGCAAGGGAGCAAACTCCTAGTGTTAGTCTTAACGGCAGTTCAAGTACAGGTAAATCTAAATCAAAATTTGACAGAGATTCTGAACACTCCAATAAGTCTAAAGAAAAGGAAGATAAAATGGAAGAATCCATTAAAGATTCTGCACAATCAAAAGAACTTACTCAACAGCAAATTTTGACTTCTCAACAGACAAATCCTCCTCCAACCAATGTACAGCAATAGCCAGTCACCATTGAGTTAGACAAAGAATGGGAAACCTTTAACCAATTGATTAATGTAGAAGGACAGAATGTACAGACCCCTGTCCAAACAACCAAAGTTTTGAGCACAGGAACAAGCAGCACAGCCGCAGTAACAGAGCACATACCAATCACACCCTCCTCTGAAATTGTACTTAATGTAGAGGACATTCCTCCTCTAGATGTATTTTATAGCCCAAAATACAAAGCAGTAGTAAAGAGACAAAGGAAAAAGAGGAAAATAGAAAGTGCAATTGCTACCGAACCAGAACAAGTAGATGTTTTGTGGAAAGATCCTGCCACAGAGCCTACTCATAATCTCACTAAGTTATCTCAAATAATAGGAGCTTATGCTTCTGCAACAATTGATAAAGCATTTGAGATACAACTTTTGTTGAATGAAAAAGAAGAACAGGTAAAAGCTCTGCAACAACAATTGCAACAGGTACAGGCCAATAAGGAAGCACAATTGAAACTTGAAGAGTTACAACAACAACTTCAAGAAATGCAAATAGGACATAAAAAAAGCTTGGCTGATAAAGACAAACAAATACAGATTATCCAAGATCAGCATAAAGATGATCCTAAGCTTCCAGAATTCATTTCAGAAACTATCTCTTTGAACAATCAACTACTGCAACAAGAGGAAGTTTTCTACCAAAAAATCTTGCAATGGAATTCTTTGTGCCAAGAGAGCAATAAAATCACAAATCATGTCGTAGATTTACGAAATGATTATGATTTGATTAATGAAAAGATCAATGATTATCTGGCATGGAAAAAGACAGAAGAAGGCAGAAAAGCTGGTGCACCCATCGTTAATGAAAACCATAAAGAAATACTGTTCAATAACTGAGATGCACAAATCAGAAGGGCAGAAAAGGCAGTAGAGGAGGCGGCTACAGCGGCAAACACTCTCACTGATTGTGTAAATGACAATTTACACAAAGCTAATTTGATCCCAGAAACTGTTCCAGGATATCTCCCACAGGAAAATCAACTGCAAACAGAATGGAGGCAAAAGGCAGAAGAAAGAGCAAAATCCATCCAAGGGTTGACAAGATTGAATTGGGACTCATACTGGATGTACTTGGTGAAGCCACACAGTCAGCACAGTGCGCTCAATTGTATCATCAATGCTACAGAGAAGATTGCTCCTACGCTTGCCGACTCTGTCTTTTCAGGACAGTTGAATTCTAAAGTCGGTCAACCGTATCTTCTCAAAACCATGCTAGATGCCTGCAAGTTTAAAGATCAAATTCATAGATAGATAGATTTAGTTTTAATTTCGCTGTATTTTAGCCTAGGAAAAGGACGGTCATTGAACCGAATCTTCAATTTTTGTAATAAACTATTTTTAGAGTTAGTTAAGTAGTATTTAAACCCCTCTCATGCATTTAGAGAGGGGTCCTGGATCTTAATATTTTTGGACTTGGAGATTGCATTTCTGTACTCCATTGTCTTATATATTTTTGAAAAGGATCACATCTGGTGATTTTCATGCGAAATTATCTTTGAAGTGTTGCATTTCTGTACCTTTGGAATTTGATTTTGCATCATAGTTACTGGATAGAGTATCAGATTGCATTTGAAATTCCTCAAGATGAACAAGGTATTTCTATCTGTTCACTGTTGATTTCTTTTGTCTTATGATATTCGTTTTAAAATTGCTATCATTTATATGTATATTTGTTTTCACAACGCTTCCTTTTATATATCATTTCTGAGTATAATTGAAACTTTATTTTTCATAATTACATGTAGATGGTATACAATGATGAATGCAATATGTTAATACAACTCTGTTTAATTTCTTAAACAGAGTTATCTTTATTTGTTTCTGCACATTTCAATTTAAATAATAATACATTTTCATGGTTATTGTTAAATTGGAACAATCTTAAGTTGTATTCACATATAATTACCCGGGTTAGTATTAGAATTTCTTTATCAGTATTTAGTTTAAATTAGATAGTTTTATTTCAGTTAATTTAGTCCCATTTCCACCCATCCAAACCAATCCATTTAGTTATAAGGAAACTGGTCCTTTAAATCCAGCCGGAGCCACCATACCAAATGGAAAAGGCGTGCATCTTGTCTTACCGTGTTTTTCTCCATGTTGAAGCAGATTTTCTAGGCTTCAACACAACCTACCCAGCCCGCCTTTGCCCCCGAGGTAAACGACAAACTTAAGAGAGGGACTCCTCCATTTTATGTGAGCTTGAATGTTCATGATAAAATACTCCATAATGCCATGCTCGATCTTGGAGCATCCCATAATTTGATGCCAAAAGCTGTGATGGAAAGATTAAATCTAGACATTACCACACTGTATAAAGATTTGTTTTCTTTTGATTCTAGTCAGGTAAAATGTTTAGGTCTGATTAAAGACTTGTGTGTTACTTTGGTACAATATCCTGCGAAGTCTATTTTGATGGATATTGTAGTGGCTGATATTCCTCCGAAATATGGTATGTTGTTGTCTAGATCCTGGGGTGCTAAACTTGGAGGATCTATTCAACTAGACATGTCATATGCAACTATTTCAGTATTTGGTCAGCCTAAAAGACTTTACAGAGAGACCTTGATGAAATATTTAGTCAGTAGCCATGAGAAGCCTGAAAACTTCCCTTTCTATTCTATACATTCTGATATGGACTCTTTCATTTTGTACAATTCTGAATTGGATCTTCCTACTGAAATAGAAGCACCAGAAATGGAAACTACAAACAAAACTACTGTTAAAATTGAAGAGATTTTTGAAAACAAAGAAACACCAGATAATCAAGAAATACCAGAAAAATCTAAACAACTAGCTCCTGTCAAGAAACATTTTAAAACAATTGATGAGGATTATGAGCATGAAATTCTGTGGCATTTAGAATTTGATGGCTCAGTAAACAAATTAGGTGCAGGAGCCGGGATTTGGTTACATAATGTTGAAAACAATCATGCCGAAGGTCATGCTTATAGGTTGAATTTTAAATGCACTAACAACATGGCAGAGTACGAAGCTCTTTTGTTAGGGCTTAAATATGTCAAGAAGTTAGGAGCTATTAGAGTATCAATCATAGGAGACTCCGAGCTAATTATTCAACAAATCAAAGGTGAATGTTCAACAAAATATCTGAGATTGAAACAATATAGAGAAACAGTTGTGGAAATTCTCAATACATTTCTGCAAGCTCAACTTGCCAAAATTCCTAGAAAACAAAATCTGCATGCTCACAGTCTTGCAATGTTCGCTAGCACATGTAAGTTACCTTTTGACCCTAATCATCAGTTTTCAGCTGAGATTAGACATAGGCCTGCTATACCGGACAATCTTTTGAATTGGCAAGTGTTTGTAAATAATAATCAAATCAATAGTTTTTTGACACTTCAAAATGAGTTTTCTAACAGTAATATAGATGAAGACATAACTATTGATGAATCTGATCAAGAAAAAGAACAAAAAATAGATATTTCAAGAGAGACTGCAATTCACATGCTTCACCCAACCACATTCAAAGAAAAAGACATGCAGCATTTGAAACAAATGGAATCTGATGAGATCATAGAAGATGAGACCGAAATCATTAATCTAAAAGATAATTATTTTCCTAAAGGATTAACTCCTTTGGAAGATCTTTTTACTCAAATGATATTCCATTTAGACCCAAAATGGAACCTGTTAAGGCTGATATTGAAGAATGCAACTTAGGAACCCCAGAAAATCCCAAAATGGTTAAATTATCCAAATCTCTACCAGAAGATCAAAAGGTTAAATATGTTGAACTTTTAAAAGAATTCCAGGATGTTTTTGCCTGGAGTTATGAAGATCTTAAATCATATGATACATCCATAATTCAACACACTATACCTTTGAAACCAGATCAGAAACCTTTCAAACAGAAACTTAGAAGAATAAATCCTGTTTTATTACCTTCAATTGAAAAGGAAATTAAAAGAATGTATGAAGCAGGAATTATAGCTCCTATTAGGTTCTCAGAATGGGTTTCTAATCTAGTACCAACACGGAAAAAGACTGGAGAAATTAGACTGTGTGTTGATTTAAGAAATTTGAATAAAGTTTCTTTAAAAGATAACTATCCTTTGCCTAAAATGGACCATATCTTACAAAGGGTAGTAGGATCTTCTAGGATATCTCTACTGGATGGATTTTCAGGGTATAACCAGATTCTGGTTCATCCTGATGATCAAGATAAAACAACATTTACAACACCATGGGGTACGTTTAAATATGTCAAAATGCCATTTGGACTCAAGAATGCAGGAGCTACATTTCAAAGAGCAATGGATATTGCTTTTGCTAAAGAAATACATGATTTTCTGGTTATTTATCTAGATGATTTGACCGTTTTTTCTAAAACAGATCAAGAACATTTAGATCATTTAAGGCAAGTATTTATAAAATGCAGAAAATATGGGATTTCTTTAAACCCTAAAAAGTCATTGTTTGGTTTGGAAGAAGGAAAGCTCTTAGGCCATATTATTTCTAAAGATGGCATTAGGATTGATCCAGAAAGAATACAAGCAATTTTGCAAATACCTCATCCCAGAAACATAAAAGAATTGCAAGCCTTCATAGGAAAGATTAATTTCTTGAGAAGATTTATTTCTAGTTTAGCTGAATTACTTAGATTACTTACTAACATGTTGAGAAAAGATTCAAGCATTGACTGGACTGTAGAAGCCAAGCAATCATTCGAAGAAATCAAAATGGCTTTAACAAGAAGACCAGTTCTTACCAGTCCCAAATTTGACAGAGATTTCATTATTTTTTCATTTGCTTCTGAACATACAGTTGCAGCTATTTTACTTCAAAAAGATGATCAAGGGTGTGAAAAACCAATAGCATTTTTTAGTAAAGCACTTAGAGATGCATCTTTGAAATACAATATCATGGAGAAACAGGCTTTTGCACTTGTGAAAGCAATTAAAGATTTCAGAGTTTATATATTATATTCTCATGTGATAGCTTATGTACCTAATGTTGTTGTTAAAGACATTTTGACTCAAGATGGTATTGAAGGCAAAAGGGGTAAGTGGATAGCTACCATATTAGAATATGATATTGAGATTAAACCAACAAAACTCATAAAAGGTCAAGGTTTGGCTCAACTCATGACTGAAACTAATTGCCAAGCCTTGGACATCAACGAACTGGATGACGAACAGGAGATGGCGACTCCACAGATCAGTCAAAACTTCTTAGACTCACCCTGGTACACTAATATTATTTATGTTTTGTTAAACCTGCAAGCTCCTCCAGGGTTGTCCAGAACGAAACAAAGATTTTTGAAAATGACATCTTTAAAATATTGTATTTTAGATAGTGCTCTTTTTTGGAAGAATCATGATGGAATCTTATTAAATTGTTTATTAAAAGATGAAGCTGACAAGGCACTTAATGAATTTCATGCAGGAGATTGTGGTGGACACCTCTACTGGAAGTCAACTGCAGATAAAATCTTAAGGGCTGGTTTTTATTGGCCAACCTTGTTTTTAGATGTTAAGAAATTTGTAACAACTTGTCATAAGTGTCATATCTTCGAGGGTAAAAGAAAGTTGTTACCTTTACCATTAAGACCAATTTCCACAGAAAGACCCTTTCAACAATGGGGATTAGATTTTATTGGAGAAATTCATCCCTCTTCTTCTGGGCAACACAGATGGATTCTTACTGCCACAGATTACTTTACTAAATGGATTGAAGCTATCCCATGCAGACAAGCCAATGATTCTGTAATTATAGGGTTTTTAGAAACCAATATACTTTCAAGATTTGGATGTCCAGAGAAAATTATAACAGATAATGTTGCTGCATTTAAGTCTAAGAAAATGATTAGTTTCTGCAATAAATATCACATCACTTTAGGCCATTCAACAGCCTATTACCCCCAGGGTAATGGACTGGCAGAATCTTCCAATAAAAGCCTTATTAATATCATTAAAAAATTATTGGAAGAAAATAAAAAGAACTGGCATAAGAAACTGACCAATGCATTGTGGGCAGACAGACTTACAACTAAGAAATCAATTGGGACCAGTCCATATGAATTAGTTTATGGTATTGAGGCAAGATTTCCATCATCCTTAGGAATTCCTGTTATGAAGTTACTTCAGGAGGCTCAAGTGGAACCAAATGATATTCAGAGAAGAATTAACCAAACAATTCACTTGCAGCAAACCAGAGAAGAAGTATATCAACGATCCCAAGTCTTGCAGGAAAAGTTAAAGAAAATGTTTGACAAAAGAACTAAAGCAGAAGATTTTCAACTAGGAGACAAAGTCCTAAGATGGGATTCCAGAAGAGAAGAAAAAGGGAAACATGGGAAATTTGATTTCTTATGGAAAGGGCCTTACATCATTCATGCCTTACAGGGAAACAACACATACTTTTTGAAGAATTTGGACAATTCAGAAGCTGAAGAAGGACCAGTCAATGGTCGAATGCTAAAGCATTATTTTGATCCTATTTACTAGGATGTTTTGATTTTTCTAACTTGTACATAATATATCCTTTTCTAATGCAGTTTTGATTGGATGGTGACTTCTTGGAGTTGAAGCCCGAAGTGAAGGCCCTAAGTTTCAAAAGTTTCACTATCATATGTACAATAAAGCTACCAGAAAAAGGAGATTACATAGTTCATTTTGAAGACATTTTGAGGCATCTGACCTGTTGTTCTTGACTTTCCACAAGGAAAAGCCATCCCCAAGTGGAGCCAGTGTTAGACTCCTATACCAATAGGTGTCATTTTTCATGATTGTCTTGATTGAACTATGCAATATGTTCAAACCTTTTTCTTGTGCAAAGGTGTTCCATATTCTTGAAAAACCAAAAAATCAAAAAATTTAAAAAATGTAAAGAGGGTATACCCTAAAAGAAAAATCAAAGGGTAAGAAAAATAAATTGGTCAAAAAAAAAATGAAAGAAATGAACCCCAAACAAAATTAGACCAAGGAAAGTGTGCTAATCCAAGTGCCACTACTATTTCATGTTCTGTAATAAAGCAATTGTGTGCAGCTTGTCAAACTTTTGCCACAATTTATGAAGAGTCAAACTGTTTAAACTTGACTCATTCATTTTTCAATTTCATGTTGTAGGATAGAGAATAAATATCTGACCAAACAATTTAATCTTGGTAGATAAGTAAATAGGTAGAGTTAATAAAATGTGCTCAACAGTTTCATCTGAGCCCTTGGATGTAATAAGTGTAGAATTAGATAGATTTACCATGTAAAAGAAAAGAAGATTGATAAAGGGTTTTCTAGTCTAAATGCACCCTAATAAAGAAGAGAAAATAGTAGTGTAAAGTAGATAGGGTAGGGAGATGGTGTTGCAAGGTTTCATGTGGTGAATGATGGTGCTAATGTGTTTAATCTTTTACTTTCATCACAAATACTGAAGTAGAAAATGCACTGGAAAATTCATAGAAAGCAAAGTCAAAATCATTAACTTCCCTCATCACTTTTTCCCTAAGAGTTTTACTAATTTCCCCAAAGTGCTAAGGTATTTGGAGATTAAAGGGGCTCAAGGCATTTCCTTGACTTTTGGAGGGACCGGACCCTTGGCCTAATGATCAAAAAGACCTAAGTACTTGAAGTTATTTATCATTATAATCATTCACTTTTAACATTTTCCTAAGTAAAATCCAATTTTACTTAGGAAAATCATGCCATATTTCATAAAATACCCTCAAAACTACTTGCTATGCTATGTTTAAGTGTTGAAATTAAGATGATATAATTTACTTCAGAAATCTTCACTTTCTTAGTTATAGTTAAGTGTTTTGAGTTTACCATGTCCCTTTGTTATATTAACATCTGATTTATTTATTAATTCCTTATTGAAATACCTTATCCTATTATCTATAATTCCCTTTTACAATAATATCCCAAAAACCCATTTATTCTAAGTTTTGGCCAAAGTTTATTTAATCCCTTTTAAAATAAAAATCCCACAATAAAAACCCTTTGGCTAAAATATACCCATATAAATTATTCCCTTACCCTATGGTTAATAAATCACATTTATTTATTACCATATAATAAAAATATCGAAAAAGGTTTTTAACATATAGTTTTATATGTTTTGAACAGAAAAATAAAATAAAACCCGAAGTTTTAATTTAAACCAAAACTTCGAAAACCCATGAGCCTCCGTGACCCATCCCCTTGGTATTTTCATTCCGCCCAACGCCCTAACCATAGTTAAAATTCCCAAAATCTAAACTCTAAACTATGGTTTATGAAACCAACGACCCCGCCGCAACCCTGAGTAAACAGTGGGATTAATTAAATCACTAGGATTAGTTAATAACCAGCCTTTCCGCCAATTAAATGCCTCCTGGGATAGTTAATTAAATGTTAATCATTTTAAAGACCCGTCGGGCCCGCACATTAACTCACCGCCAACTCCATGTTCCGCCAACCGTTGGATCACCCCTCCGAAGATCTACGGTCCACGACAATTCCGCTGGCTGTCTCTCGTCCGAAAATTAACGCGCAGGAGCACGGTGGTTTCCAAATAGTGCTCTGACCACGTGTCGATCGCTTAATGGAATCGCTGCCTCCCCGCTAAATACCGCCATCTCCCGAAAGCGGTGCGGAAATTACCGCTTACCGCCCGGTCCCGGTGACGTGTCCTCCCGTACCAAATGACGTCATCCTCGAAATAATAAAAAATTCCCATTGACTTTGTAAATAAAACAAAAAACCGTGTATTTTTTGTCATTTTCTCTGCTAAAAGCGACTGCGTCCTCCACTGAAGAATTCGAAAATTCGCTGTTTAAGCCGCCATCAACCAAAATTACGGAACGCCATTGTTATACCAGTGCCTGAGCATCCACCAGCCATTGACCAGTACCTGTAAATCTCGACATTTTCCATAAAACAGGTATTTATCCGTTTTCCTGCTGGAACTTTGTAAAAAATCCGCATTCCAGTGTTAAATTCAAGCCATAATCTGAAAAGAAGTTTTATATTGGTTTGTTTTAGTTCCTGCAACCAAAAGAATACTTTCAAAACTAAAATTGCGCCCGTTCTGTAAAAAACCCCTAGACCTTCCACTTTGAATACACAAGAACCAAAATGGAAGTCTCGGTAGCCCTGAGTGTAGCTCCATTAAACGCTTCCCACAGAGAATTGGAATACTTGCCATTAGTGGATAAAGACTTTCAAATTAAAGACTTAGTGTTCGATGAAAATCCCCTTCGAAGTTATTGTCGCTGCAGATATGATTATTCGAAAGGTTTGGATGTCATTGGGTTATGGGAATCCAATTTCCCAAGATATCTCATCCCCTCAGTCCGTATTTTCCCAGAAATTATCCACTACTGTCACTCCAACTATGATCCAACTCAAAGGGCAGTGTTGTCTCCTGACCAGAGTATCATTTTCCCCATCACTCCTCAAGCTATCAATACAATGCTCCATTTTGAACCTGATCAAGATCTTACTCCTTTGTCCATGGAAGAACTACTTGAAAAGTCTACCCAACTGTCCCCAGAAAAATTGAAATGCATTTGCCAGACTTTTATGTTTCCTGAACATCAACCTAAGGAATCTCCTCCCTATGTTTTTGCTTATTTTACTAATTTAGGCAAGCTCATCCTGAATATGATATCCTTTATCATGGGTTTCAATACAAGTGAGTATGTTGATGAAATAACCCTGGTATTGATGTCTATCTTTACTCCTAGGCAACCTCCTGCAGTGAAATATGACTTTTCATCTTTCATTGCCAATAAAATCCATGAACAGTTCATGAGGCTAGATAATGAGAAAGTGTTTAAATATTCCTCAGTAATTTACCATATCATCATCTACTATCAATTAGAGAATTTCCCTTTTCCTGTTAAAAAGCTTGATGCCAAGGGAAACCCTAGATCTGTTATATTTTGGTCTGCCATAACTCACTCTTCCTATAATTATCCCTATTCTTATGATGAGTTCATCGATCTTTTTGTATATCCAGCAACTACCTTGTTGACATGAATTCCTCCTCCAAGGCTCAGTAATGAGATTAAGAAGACTTTGCAGCTTTCACGGACATATAAAGTTGGGGACTGGTATTTATACCAAAATCATTCAGTCATCAGAATATATGGATGTGAATTGTGTCCATTCAAGTTGCCAAAATATGTGCCCATGAGACTTTTGCCTTAAGAATATTTAGACAAATGAATAATTAAATCTTATTCATTTTTGTAATGTTGAAAAGCACAACTCGGAAATCAAGTCATTCGTTACTACCTTATAATTCTAGGAACAGTACGTTTCACTGCGACGAAGAAATATACAAAACCATCTCCGAGTTATAAAAAAGTTTAGTTAGTTATATGATCCAACTGATTTTATACGCTGACAAAAGAATGAAGAACAAATCAGCACCCTACTTTCACCACATAATTCCAGAAATAGAACAATATTCTAATCAAGATGAGTGGGTGGAAGGAACACTAGTTGAGCAAGATAGTGAAGAAGACAATATGAACAAAATTATGAAAGATCTTGAGAAAAAGTTTAACCTAGAATCTTTTGGGCAAGTGCAGGTACCTCATATTGGCACTTCTTCAGCAGGAAATCTTCAACAGGGATTACAGGAAATCAATCCATCAATTACAGTTGAGTCTAAAGGCAAAGGGAAAGAACCTAAAGTACAAGTTATTGAAACTTTCATTATGACAGAAAAGCCTCAAACTTCCAAGACACCGGATCAAACACAGGTTTCCCCTGTTCAATTTAATCATCCTGAGGTTTCAGAATTGCAGACTCCATCTAATATGGAAATAGGCAAGGATAGACAGGTTGCAGATCCCACTCCTCCCAAAGAGTCGTCACAACAACACCAGGCTAAGAAGCAGAAACTGAATCCACTTCCAGAAGTGGAATCTATAGATGAGATGTTTGATGATGAAAGAAGATAGTCGACTATTTAGGTTTCAGTTAAAATTATGTTTATAGATCATAAGAAAGAGATACAAAAACGATTGAGCAACTAAGTCTCTTCTTCAACATTAAAAGCAGAGATACGGAGTGATATAGAGAACTTTCCTTAATATAAAGCAAAGATGATCCATTGAGAATGCGGGTATATGATCAGTGTCTTGAGAATAGCTCCACACAATCTGAGAAGAATTAATGTCTGACATTTATGACATTCAATGAAATAAAATGATAAGTGAACATTTCAAATCCAGAATCTAAAACCCAAAACAACATCTGAATTCCCTCAGTGGGACCAATTTTAAAGATCTTAAGAAGAACAGTGGTATGAATGAGATAGAGTTACATAAAAAAACTGGCGAGAAAAAACTGGCGAAATGATATATTCCACCCTTCTTGAAAGTAAGGCCATGGCATTATGGTGCCAAATTCTTTAAATAATACAAACACCCAGTTGCAAATTGAGAAGGCTTCTTCTCAGGAAAAAGATAACAGAATAAAGTCTCTGGAAGAAATAATCATCAGTTTGGGTCACAATCCCAAAGATATCAAAAGCATTGAGACACTAATTAAAAATAAAGATGATGATATTGCTGCACTGAGAAAGCAACTAAAATTACCAGCCTCAAGGCATCCCTAGACTCAAGAAGTTTTGAAGGAAAATTCACAGGAAGAAATGATGGAGTTGCTCTTGAAAATGACTGAGCAACTGAGTGAAACAGAGAAAGAATTGGAACAGGCATTAAAAGAAAAACAGGCTATCATGCAAACATCTACAACAGAGATCACTACAGGTACAACAACAGCAGATCAACAAACAGAGTCATCACAGGTAAACACTTCCGGTTTAAGTTTTGATGAATTGGTAAAACAAATGGAAAGTTTAAAACTCAGAGTCACAGAACTTCAAACCACAAAATTACAGCTAGCAAATTTGGAGTAGAAATATGATATGTCTAAAAATACTGTTGCTGATAATACCAGGGAAATCAAAAGGCTGGAAAAATTGGTTAACGCTTTAGAAAAAGATCTTTCATTAGAAAAGCCTTTGAGAGAAATAAACGAAATTCTTTGGGATAATATAGTTGAGTCAATAAAGAGTGTTTGGTCCTTTGTTCAAATAATCTTTGAACAAAATGATTTAGTCAAAGTAGCCATGGAAGAAATAGACAAAACAAGAGAAGAATTAAGAGGCAGGCCAGAGCAAGCCAGTCAACTTATACAGTTTTTGAACACCCAGACTAGGCAACAGCTTGCAGAACTTGGGATTGAAGACAGGACAGCCACTATTTTAGAAATAAAAAGAGTTTTTACCAAAATAACTTTTATGCAAAATTTGGAAAGGAAATGCTCAGATATTCTGGAAGAAATTAATGCTTTCAAAGAAAAGTTTCAGGTTTTATTGGACAATGGGTTAGCCAGTCCTATGCTCTCAGAGGAAAAAATAATGGACCTAGAAACCTATGTTAATAAAATAGATATACATGCTCATAACACAACTGCTCATTCTATCAGTTCGTCAGAAGCAACATTGCCAACAGGGAGGAATCTCTACGACAGGTTAAAGGATTTGTTTCATCTTGAGTATGAAATAAGGTATTTATTCCCAAATAGGCCTACTTTCTTCAGGTACACAGAGGCCGATGAAACATTAAGAAAACTTAAAAGAACCATAATAGCAGAAGATCAATGGTGGGAAGACTTATTGGAAATTTTGTGAAATTTATCTTCAGGTAGAGAATTTTGTCTTTTTACTATCATGTAAAGGATAAATAATGAGTAAAGAGTATCAGTGGAAACGAAGAGTATCAGACAAGCAAGGCAGTAAAAAAGAAATTACTCAGAATGGACAGCATCGAGCCTTATTGTAGGACCTGCCTCTAGCACATCCACAAAGGGAGGAAACAGCACACCAGCAGTTACTTTTTGTCCTATCTACGAGACCATCTGTCTCCTTTTTATTGTAACTTATTCATTAGTCACCCTAGATTATTTGCTAGGTTAGTGTGAGATATTTTCAATCATTTTTTTGTATAAATAAACCCTCAAAGAAAGTATTGAGGGTGGATTCTACTACTTCGCTGTGACATTGATGTTTTTGGAATAAAAGTGTTTTGGAGAAATTTATTTGTGGCTTGCTGGATGACAATTTGAAGCTCAGGACTTTTTGCAGGATTCATGTGTCGGACTGCAGTTCAATAAGTCTTTCTATCTTATGTCTTAAGTTTTATATCTGTTTATATTATCATCATGTCCATTTCTGAATAATTGACATAAAAGAATAAATCAGAATTTACTTAATTGTACTCTGATTTCAGTTGTGATTATTCTAAACGTTTTCTTTTAAATTGGTTATAAGCAACGAATTCTTAATTGCTCTTGCTTCGCTAATTTAAACATTTTGATTACTATAGTAAAGAATTCTTCACTGCTCTTTATTTGTAATCATTCCATTTCTTTCTTTTGAACATGTTGAAAGATTCTTAACTGCCTTTCATCCCTTCAAACCCATTCCATCCACTTTAAATTCTAAAAATTGTTCTCTGTTTGGCTATCTTGCCCTGCAAAGCCATCTTGTGTGTAGAATAGAAATCTAGTAAAGCCATCCTTTGACTCCATAGCCCAATGGCCTGAAAATATTCAACCTTGCCCTTAGTTGGCGAATTCCACCATTTTCAAACAAACTCTTGGATCTATAACTAGCCTAAAACCTTCTAAGAACAATGATAAATCATAAAGAGAGAGCCCTCTCTAGATGCAGATTGGCTAGATCAGATTGGCTAGATTACGCATCTAAAAGGTTGGTTCTGCATCTAAAGGGTGGTTTGTGGTTACCTCGGAGTATTTCTTCCAGCACTGCCCTTCCAAAGAAGGCACAGGTGGTAACGGATGATGTGATTGACAGAATTGGGAGACTGAATCTTGAATCAATCCCAACTCAGTCAAGTGACCAGCCTGGGCCATCTCAGAAAGGTCCTCCCAAATGGCTAACAAAGACACTGGAGGATGTTCATCCTGATGAGGTTGGAAAAACAGGAACAAGAAGTTCCACTCAAGAAATCGAAGGTGATGTAGATAATTCTGATTCCCCTGTTGATATGGATGTTAACCTATGGAAAATGGTTGTCTATGTCTTTGATAACTGCCAAGCATTATATGATGAATAGAAAGAAGCGATACGAGAAGGAGTACTGATGCCTTAAATCAAAGAAATCGCAGAGCTGGTTGATAGCAGCACAGGAGGCAAAACCAATTGGCCCTCATTGGGTCTACAAGAACGTACAAAGCAGACGACTCACTTGACAAGCACAAGGCCAGGCTTGTGGCAAAAGGATTCGCACAGAAAGAAGGAGTCGATTATGAAGAAACTTTTGCTCCCACAGAAAAATGGACCACCATCCGGACTCTCTTTGCCTTAGCAGCTCAGAATGGATGGAAAGTTCATCAGATGGATGTAAAAACAACCTTCTTGAATGGAGATCTAAAGGAGAAAGTTTATATGTCCCAGCCAGAAGGATTTGTGATAAAGGGTCAAGAACACAAAGTTTGTAAACTTGTAAAATCCTTGTATGGCCTTAAGCAAGCACCACGAGCCTGGTATGAGAAATTGACCGACCATCTTTTGAAACTTGATTTCAAACATTTTGATCTTGATGATGCAACTTTGTTTGTTAAGAAAGTTGGAAAAACAGTTGTATATCTTGTGGTATATGTAGATGATCTTTTGATAATAGGAAACAATGAGAGCTATATTGCATCCATGAAGAAAGAGTTGAAGAAAAGTTTTGAAATGACTGATTTGGGTCATGTTCATTACTATTTGGGTATTGAAGTAATTCAACATCCTAAATTCATATTTCTTTCTCAAAAGAAGTACATTGGAGATCTCTTGAAAAAATTTGGCATGGATGATTGTAATCCCTTAACCACTCCAATGGAACAAAACTTGAAGCTCACATCTATTGAAGGGAAGGAATTTGAGGATGCAACTAAGTATAGACAGCTTGTAGGAAGTCTTATCTATCTGACCACCACCAGACCTGACATTTCATTTGCTGTTGGAATCCTCTCAAGTTTCATGCAAAAACCTTGTGAAGGACATTGGTCTGCTGCAAAAAGAGTGCTAAGGTACTTGAAGGGGACTCAAGACTTTGGACTCAAATATACACAGGTAGGCGACTTCAGCTTGATCGGATACTCTGATTCAGACTTTGATGGCGACAAAGAAACAGGGGTGTCTACTACAGTTTACACCATGAGTCTTGGATCAGGCGCTGTCTCATGGAGATCACGCAAACAGTCAGTTCCAGCAGATTCCACGACCGAGGCAGAATATGTGGCAGCAGCTGAAGCAACAAAAGAAATTGTGTGGCTCCGGAAAATCCTGGAAGATTTGCAGATGAAACAAATGTATTCCACACCACTCATGATCGACAACACTTCTGCAATAAAGTTGGCCAAGAACCCAAAGTTCCATGATCGAACAAAGCACATCAATACAAAGTACCATCTAATTCAACATCATGTTCAGGCCAAAACCATTCATCTACATCATTGTTCCACAAATGAGCAAACTGCTGACATCTTCACCAAAGCACTTGGAAGAGAAAAGTTTGAAAAGTTCGGATCGATGCTTGGACTCACCAACATCCCTTCGGATTAAAGGGGGGAATGTTGACACCTAATCCTATGGGATGGGTGTGCACATTTAATATTGTATATTATTTAATATTAGGAAATAAGGAAGGCCAAGAGTCATTGGGAGATGAATCCTAATAGCCTCACCTCCATGTATAAATCCATATGCATTCTTCAGCTAATACATTCGATTTTGAGGAATTCACCTCACATTTTGACATAGTGAAAGGGAATGTGTGTAGGGACAAAGTATGGATGAATAAAAACCCTAAATCAATATAATTACCTTGTTTATGAGTGATATTTCTTTAAGGAGGATGAAACAAGGGTAAAATGAATGATTTCAAGCTAGTAATTAGGGTTTCCTTAGGTTTCCACCTTAATTCATTTAAAAATTACCAAAATAGCTTAAAAATGGGTTATGGTATGTACTTACTACCTAACAGTGCTTTGGAGGACTTTGGAGGAAATTTGAAGAAGTTTAAAACTTGTTTGGGCAGCTAGATCACTTGGGAACCTTCTTTGGCTAGGCACGCAATGCCTCTACAAGGGCACAAAATCAAGCTCCAGGTGTGCAGTGCCTTTAGAAAACATGTTGAAGATAATAGGAAAGGGCGCAACGTCAACTCCTAGGCACGCAGTGCCAAGGAAAATGCTCAACGCCAAGTGCTGAATGCGCAGCACCAAGGAAACTTAGCAGAATTTCAGCCAATAACTCACAAATGTTTCCTTGCTGACTGCTTATTACTCTTTGAAAGGTACTAAAATATTCTTTTGAAGTGTTTTATGGGCTTTTATAGGCAAGTGGAATTTTATTTAACTTTATAAACCCACTTTATTATGTTTTGAAGTCTTCTTCCTTTTCTCACTAGTACTCTTTGACACTTTTTCATTTACAGGTTGGATCAATATGGAGTTAGCTTTTCTATTGCTCACTGAGGCTTGACATGTTCACTTTGATAGCTTTGGGATTTATTATTACATATAGTAGCATAAAATTACATTTGAAAAATAAAATAAATTACATAGATGATTTTTTATCAAAATGACAATTCTGATAAAAAAAAGTCCTGAAACTGAAAATACAATATTTTGAAGTAGAATGAAACCATCGTGATAATATTTATTCAATCCCTCTTATATGTGTTTTTACCTTATTGTAATGATGGAAATACCTTGAAAAATGCAAAACCCTAGTGACGTAATGAAATTGCTTTTTTCACCTAATTTTAATGAAATTTTGACTTAAAAACTTTCAAGTGAAAACAGAGACTTTTCATATGTTTTTATGCTCAAAGGGACATCGGAATGAGTCAGAAATATGAATATTGAAGGTAGAAAATTTTATTTGACAATGACAACCACTACTGGAGAAAAGTTATTTCATGACCTAACGGAATGATAAAAAATTTATTCGGTATGAGACACCTAAGATTCACATGCAAATGTGTTTTGATCCTCGGTGGAAGTATACTAATCTTTGGCCTTTACTACCATTATGACTATTTGTTGTTATCCACATCTTCAATGCTATCATATATAAAGATATTACTGTCATTTTATCAATCTATATTTAATATCTATGTACATATTATCATTTTAACAATCATTTATTTAATATGTGTACATTTCATGTGTAACTATATTAAATGTGGAAGTAATTGTAGAGGAAAACCAACTTAAACTTTTATATTTATATTAAACAAAAATATTATTGAAAGTGGTTTCATTATCCCCGATGCTAGTGTCCATATGGTGGTCACATATACTTTGGAAAGGGCGCCATCATAACACTTGTTATATGCTCAAGTGGAAGTGGCAGGAAGTAGTTAATGCATTAAAATTTATATGTGTGCCACTTCTTGTTTTAAATGCTAGTTTAGGAAGATAGATGGACGATGATTGAAGAACTGTGTGCGAGGAGGAGAGGTTTACACCTTGACCTCCATCTATATTTGCTTCTTGTGGATAATTTTCATATGGTGGTCGATCCTCATGCTTGCATTTCTGTTATTATGCATTGGGATTCACTCTGTAGTGCATTGGGAATGTGATGTTCACACTTGGTGGTGACCTTGGTTGCTCGTACCCCCTCTAATATTCGTCAAGCTTCCTTCTATATTTGTGAGTTTTGTATTTTTGGTCATAGTATCTCATCTCAATTTTATGTTCTTCGGGTGGTTATTCTATCAATCTCTATGTTATAGTTCCCTATGGGTGACTTATGTTCAGTTGTGGTGGATAAATGGGGTTATTTGGGCTACAGGATATTGGTTTCTTGGAATAGTGGTTTTGGAGTCTATAATTCAAGCTTTTCAATTTCTGAGTCAATTGCAATTGGAAAGAGGTGTGGGGTTTTCTATGTTCTCTAAGTCATTGCATGGGTTTACATCTTGGTTTTTGGGGTATTTTTTCTTGGTGTATGGTCCTATTTGCAAAGAGAATTCAAGGTCGGTCTATTTGGTTATGCAATTAAAGTGTGGTGAGCTTAATAACCTTTCAGGCTTTGGGCCTATGGAATGGTATTTTTCTTATGACCTTATTGTTTATAGATCTAGAATTCAGGTCCCTCCTCATCAACTTGTCTTCTTTTATTAGCAGATTTATTTCTAGTGTTTATCCTCATTGTTGATCTGTAGTTGTGCTCATGGCCTGTAATATCCCAAATTTGTAACAAATAGTAATATAAATCATACAAAGACTAAAACTAAAACAAACAAAAATACACATCAAAAACACCATGAATAAGCCAAAACTTCTGACCCGTTTTATTAAAATTCTAAATGGGAAAGGTACAAGATGGTGCTTAGGAAGATGGCACCTTGGCCTACACAAGGAAGGATGGAATAATCTCTCAATCCCTACTCAGAAAACTTTGCTACTCTGTGTGGCTCCTCCTCTACACTACCCTGGATCGAATTTTTGCTATTGGAGCCTTAAAATGGTTGCATGTTGAGGATGTTCTACTACTCACAAAATTCTGGGACTTTGACACCAGACTCTCCTCAACAAACCCAAGAAAACACGTGAAGGATTTCCCAAAAGGCTGACCCCAAAAATTCATCCCCTTGGGCTTGGTACACTATTTTGTTGGGCACACTGGGTTTCTGGCTGAACTGCTAGAGATAACTATTGGATTTTGCTCAAGAAAACTGCTAGGAAGTGGCTGACCTCCTCACAAAACTCCTGGTTGAAATTTGTCCTTATTCCTCCTTCCCCAAGGCTGCCCCACTGCTGGACTACGTAATCCTCTGGCTAACTGTGTGGCCTTTGCGTTGTCCCAGAAGGACTGTGTATGCTTGAAGGTGTACCTGTAATGCCTCTATACAAAACTGAATGTGACTCCTCTCTTGAGAGGGAACTCATAGTCCCCCAAGGATGAGGTTAAGATATCCACTCGGAAATCTCGATGCTAAACAACACTTGCAGACTCGACTAAACATCCCAAGCGCGCTTCTAGTTTACCAAACAGAAAATCAGTAAATGAATGAATGAATGAGGAATGACTTGCTCTCATCCTCTTTTACCTAGTTTAGCCCCCAACATTCCCTTGGGCCCTACTGGATGGCGCTGCCACCTCTGCCTACCAATCATTGTGCTCCCACTATGTAGCTGATGTCCCTTTGTTGTCCCCACGTCGTCCCTGCGCTGCCTACGTTGTTACCTCTCCTGCACTGCCACTAGACTGCTATATTTTGCGTGATGCTGACCCCACAGGTACCACTTCATCTTTCATCTTTACTTTAGTGACTTTGGGAAAGTGATCTAGTTATAAATTTTATTTGTGGGTCACCCTCACCCATCTTATTTTTGGTTAACATTAGAAAAAGGAAAAAATTGACAAATTTAATATTCCAATTAGCTGACTGCTAATTTGGAATATTACAGTCCTCCTCACCAAAAAAATTATTTTCCTCAAGTAACTGCAAAGATAGATGTTGTAGGATATTCTCCCCCTCCCAAGTGGCATCCTCATGTGGAAGGTTTCACCATCTCATCATATATTCTTTCACTATATAGCTCCTCAAATGCCTCTCCCAAGTATCCAAGATGGCCTCTCGTTGTAGCACCAAGTGCCCCTCATCATTCGTAGGCGGAAGCTACATAATGGTTGTCACCTATTGTCCCAAATCCTTCTTTATGCACGATACATGGAAAATGTTGTGAATATTGCTTCTGGTTGGCAGCTCTAGCTCATATGCTACCCCCCCCAACCCACTTGGTCACACCGTATGGTCCATAGAAGCGTGGCTTGAGCTTCTCATCTCGTTTTTTCTTCAACGTGGACTGCTTGTATGACTAAAGACGGAGGTATACCAAATCATCCACCTCAAACTGCCTCTCCATGTGGCCTCTGTCTTTGTATAACTTCTGTTGGTTCTGTGATGTGGTGAAGTTATCCTTGAGAGCCCGTAGTATGTCTTGGCTCTCTTGGATCCAATCCTTGGCCCTGGGGGAATTTCTATCTCCAAACATCACATCAAAAAATTCAAAGCATTATAACTGTATAAAGCATAAAATGGGGGCATATCGATTGACATGTGGAATGTTGTGTTGTAATAATACTCCCCTAAATGAATCTAGCGTATCCAAGCCTTTTTCCGCCTTGTGACATAGTTTCTCAAGTAGCCTTCCAACCACTTGTTCACTATCTCAGTCTGTCCATATGTTTGTGGGTGGTATCTGGTACTGGGTGTTAACTTCGTGCCCACCAAACGGAACAGATCCTACCAAAAGCCTCCCATGAACTGGTTGTCCCTGTCACTGACTATGGTCTTTGGAAGACCATGGAGTCTAAGGACATCTCGGAGTAATAACTCAGCCACCTATGAAGAAGTGTAGCGATATGAATGGAGAAAAAATGAGCATACTTCGTAAGTCGTTTAACCACTATGAAGATGCAATCCTTGCCTTGCACCATGGGAAATCTGGTGATGAAGTCCATGGAGATGCTTTCCCATTTCCCCTTCGGAATAGGAAGTAGTTGTAGCAAACATGCTAGATGTTTCAGCTCCCCTTTATTCTACTGACAAACTACACACTCTCGTACATGCCAGAGTATTTCCTCCTTGAGGCCCTTCTAAGAGAAACCCTCCCTGATGGCCCTGTATGTTTTTGTGAAAACCTGATGGCACCGGAATTAGGGAATTTTGAGGTCTAAAATGGGCCTCCTAAGGAAATTATAAAATAATAGTGGAAAAAATCTAATAAGATTTGATGACATCATCAAATTTTAGAGGGAGAAATGAAAAAACTACTTTTTCAATTCATATTTTCAACTTATCTCCCAAAGTTTTTACTCAAATTTCGAGCGGGAGTACTCGTTGGATGCAAAATTTAATTCCCCATCCAAGGAGTACCCATGTTGCATACTTTCGATGGGTCCTACTACATGAAAAATGAGAAATACATAAAAAAACGTGATTACAATCATGTTTTTTATGTATTTCTCATTTTTCGTGTAGTAGAGTTCATCGAAAGTATGCAACATGGGTACTCCTTGGATGAGGAATTAAATTTCGCATCCAACGAGTACTCCCTCTCGAAATTTGAGTAAAAATTTTGGGAGATAAGTTGAAAATGCGAGTTGAAAAAGTAGTTTTATTATTTTATTATTTTTTAATATTTTTACCCTTTTATTTAAAAAATGGTGAATCATCCCCCATGGTTGACATCATCATCTTGAATCCTATTGGTTGTTATAAAGTTTATTTTGTTGTACATTTTTCTTAGGAGGCCCATTTTAGACCTCAAAATTCCCCTAATGAAAGCGATGAGTCACTGGGGTTGCATGAAAAATATTCTCCACGAGTTCGAATTTCTCGAAGATCTGATCATGATAATAGATGATATCATCCATTAACCAGTACCGGTCACCCGTCACCTGCCCATCTAGTACCTCACATGAAAAACAGTCCTTGGATTACTCCACCAAAATCTAAGTTCTCCAATCTACGTCAATACTCATCAAGGACAAAATTTTCGGCCTCCGTGATAATGCATCTGCCACCACATTATTATTCCCCTTGACATACTCGATGTCAAAATCATAAGCCTAGACCTTCCTGACCCATTTTTTTTTCCTCTCCTACAACTATTTTTGCTCAAGGAAGAATCTAAGGTTGTTGTGGTCGGTCCTCACCCCAAACCTGTCCCCCACAATATACTCCCTGAACTTGGCCAACGCATGCATGATGGCCGACATGTATTTTTTGTATATGGGTACAACCTCTCATGTGGTAGCAGCTTCCAACTCTTGAAAGATTTGGGATGACTCCCCTACATTAATATTGTGCCTAACCCTTCTCTTGAAGCATCACACTCTAGCACAAAGGGTCGAGTGAAGTCGGGTAGGGTTAACACCGGGCAACTGCTCATAATCTCCTTGAGCTTGTTAAAGGCCCTCTGTGCAGTCTCTATCCATATGAAAGCTCCTTCTTGGTGAGGTCTTTGAGGGGTGCTGCAAGCTATGAAAATTATTTGAAAAACTTTCGATAGTAGGTGCAAATGCCCACAAACCCCCGGCGTTCCGTCACATTCTTCAGTTCCGGCCAATCCCGGATGGCTCGAATCTTCTCCTTATGAACTCTCACTCCGTCCACCCCGATGATATGCCCCAAATAGAGCATCCATGTTAGCCCAAACTCATACTTCGACAATTTGGCATAGAAATGTTGCTCCTCCGAGATACGAAGTACAACCTATATGTATTGCAAATGCTCCTCCCATGTGCGGTTGTAGATGAGAATATCACCAAAAAACACCAATACAAACTTCCTCACTGACCACGGAATATGTGTAAACGTTGCTCCTCCTAATTTTGGGGGAGGTGGTGGTGGATGATCCACTCTCTGTGCTCTGGTGCTGGAATCCCCCTCGAAATCCTCATATGCCTCCTCTTCCCCCTCACTGTGGGAGAAGACCTCAATGTAATGTGCCTTCCCACTGGCACATTCATGACCCAGTGCCCATGGCTCTTGGTAGGTGAAGCAAAGCTTCCTCCATCTCAAATCTCTCCAGGTATCATCATCCAAAGGCCCTCGGCCCTGGTTCCCTCTCGGAGGTGGTGCTCGCACATCCTTCCCCTTCTGCTGGAATGATGGTCTATGGCGAAAAGGAGCCCTCATCCTCGGCATGGCATCCTGCAAGTCTTTGGTTCTCCCTACTATGTCCTGCAACGTAGTAGGCCTAGTAGACCTTACTAGCCCTCGAAAGGGTTCAACCAGTCTGTTAATGAACATGTACACTCTCTTGGGCATGGACAAGTCTAGAACCATCATTGAGAGCTTCAAGAACTCATAAATGTAATTTTCTCGGTTCCCTATCTGTTTGAACTTGGTTAGCTCAAAAAAATGTTCCCCCGTGTCTTTCCGATAAAACCTTTCTATCAATTCCTTTTATGTTTGTATTTATTTCATTATTGTAGATTTATAATAAGCAAGTAATGAATCCAATTTTTTCTTGACATCCCCTTTCATTTTCTGGAAAAGTGGATTAGAACATATCAAATTTCTTATATAGTCAGATCATACACACTTATGAAGCACTTGATTTTATTGTTTTTGAAAATCTTCATCTCATTGTTAAAAAAATGTTTTTTGTAATAAAATCATATATGAAGAAATTCCAAGGAATTGCTATGGCTTGCGAATTTTTGATTCACAGGTATTTATAAAGCCTCATTTTCACCACTCTTCTCCTACGATGTAAATTTGAAGTGGATGCAATTTTAAATTTCATTACTTAGAATTTTAATTAAATTGAATAAGTAGATGATGTTGAACATATGTGAATTTTTGAAAAATGCATGGGAGAACTTGAAAATTCACGAGGTAAACTTACAGTCAATATTCTTCCAGGTATGCATTAACAATTTCAACTTCATCTATTGTTAGTTTTCTCTTTTCATAGTTTACTTCTTATTTATGATTTTTTTTATTTTGTAGGTCTTCATTGGCTTGAGTTTGGAGACTTGAGATAAGCAACTAACCAACCCTTCCTAATCTGCAACATCTCCAGGGATGTATTTGTTGTTTCATCAGAATTTCGGTATTCTTCAGTTTTTCCTCTATTCAAATTTTCTTTCCCTCTCACATTTAGCAATATGAGCCAATAATCATATTATGCCTCTTGTCGATGCAACTGAAATGAAATGCTTAGACTATATTGCTTATATTTGGTACAAACAAAGGAAAATTTGCACACAACTCTTACAACAAATGATCTTATCCATGATTTTATCTCTGCCTATTCCAAATTTTATGTTTTCTAGATTCAATTGAGCCTTTGCATTGCACTCATCCACTTTAGTCACTTTCCTTTCTTCTATAATAACTCAGATCCTATAATTAGTAAATTTCAGAATCCCCATCCACTACTTATCATTCTTCCAAGATGATCCCCTTCGAACTTTCAAACCTTATGGCTTATAATATCCTTGGGTTTGTATTATATCAGAAGCATTTTAAAACAAATTCCTAGATTTACCTCTCTGAGATCCACCTGGCCTTTCCCTCCACTATCATGTCCATCGCACTTAATGAAGGAAAACACCCTTATTTCACCATATTCATTGGAATCTTATGATCTCAAAGTTTTGTAAGTTGATTTGAGTTTCATAATGGTTTTTGAGCTCTCTAATTCTTGATTTATTCTCATATTTATCAAATCTCGGACTCCTTTCTTCGAAAGCCTATTTTTACAGACAAATGTAAGTGCTCTTCAAATCAATTTCACAAAACTTCAAGTTATTTTCTTATCAGAACGAAAGCTATTGGAGATATTTTAGAAAACTATTACAAAGTTGTTGACCCCTGATATTTGAACTCTTGATGTACTCAAAAGATAATATTTCCAAGTAGCATTCTCTATCGGGAATGTTTTACATCGTAAGTTTTATTTACAAAAATTTACAAAATACTTTTGTTTTGAGGTTTTGCTTCCTGATGCCTTCCTTTTAATATTCAAGATTTCTACATATCGAAACTTCTTATCTTGGGGGCAAAATTCAATTAAAATTTCGAAAATTAATTATGCGAAAGACCATTTATGAAGAAAAACCTTTATTTATTGGAGTTTTGTCCATCGAGAAATTTTTGGGAAATCTTACATTTGGCGCATCATTGATCAACATCTTCCATATCAAGACCTCTTTTAAAATTGTTGTGAGATGTTATCTTGCCTAAATTTATTATTTTCCTGATAAACCTTTTCTTTTATATTTAAATATTGTTATCAAGGATTATGAGAAATGAACTTCTGAAAAAAAAAAAATTATATAATAAAATCTTAATATCGAAACTTTTGTAACTTGTAGTCTTTTTATCGAACCTCCCTATTTCAGGACATTGGAATATCGTAACTTTATTTTGAATCCATTTCTGATATTTCCACTTTGAAATCTAACATGGAAAGTCTCTCATGATCTGAAATATTTTCACTTAAAGTAATATAAGAGAGGTTTAGATTCTTGACATATCGAAGAAATGAAGAAGGTTGACAAGGCAAAGAAAAATGAACTCTTAAGCAATTAACTGGTAAGAAAATTCAGAATATGCAAAGGTAATGGATCATTGTTAATTCATGTTTGATTTCTCTTATATTTGAATTTTTGATATATCACTCTATACTTATCATCCAAAATTTCACGACCTCTTCATATACATATATGCATTGCATTCTTGGGTCCTAATCTTGATTTTTGTGATTTTTGGAGTAAATGTGAAATTTGAAATATAAAGAGAACAATTGTTGTTGCAAACACATAGTACATTCTCATTTCTATTTGGATTTAGTCCACTTATGATTCCTTGAACATGAATCATTTATTTCTTCTAAGTACTGCTTTATTTAATTTTGTTTGAATAAATTATGATTTGGGCGAATGAAAACCACATTGAAAGCAACTTCTTTATGTTTTTAATTCTAATAAAAAAATATATATTTTGTTGGGGAAAATGATGTCTTTCAGGTAAAAATAAACTAAATTATCTAATGGTAAGCTTCATATGCCCATTTTCATCCTGTTTATTTTATTCATTTTTATTTAAATTTTGTTTTAGTTTTTTAAGATATTTATCTTTGTTGTGCGGGTCTCCCAAAATTATATTTCACTTCTACCAACTCAGGTTTGGAGTTCATTCTCTTTGTTTTTTTCCTCTGAATTTTTTAGCAATAGTTACAATGTTTATCGAATCAAGTAAATTAAGGAGTCTGTGAACTTTTTACTTGTTTCTTAAGTAGTGCTTTTATCAAAATATTGGTTAAGATTATTTTATGCAGGATTTTCTTTGAACCAATAAAATTTGCAGCAACCAGGGAATTTTCATTTAACTTATTATATCTCCTCACTTTTATTCACCCTTTAATTTCAAAAGCATAATCGCTTATAGCTCCTTAGGATAAAATTTACTACATTCTCAACAAAATATGAATGTTCACATGATTATCTTCTCGTACTCTTTTTGTTGAGACATTTGTATAAACAATCTTGTTGGGGTTTGTCTTTTAAATTTGGGATATTTCTTTCAGCTTTTTCTTTCTTCATTTTTACATTTTTGGAGTTCGTAGATTTATTTTTACTTCAATTTTGAATTATTTTCCTTTTTTCTTTCAGTTTTGGTTTGATTTTGGTGACTCCTCTAAGATTTATGTGTAAGGCATTTTTCCTCACCCAACATTGGTTAGAATATATGGGAAATATTTACTATGTCTACTTCAATGAGTTTCATTTACTATCAAAGGTATATATTTATGGAACCATAAATATCTCTTGATTTAAATCTTTTTCATGGAGTAGCACACATCCTTTATAAGTGATATAGTTCAACTTTTCAAGAAAATAACTGACCTGAGTTTAACTCAATGAATCCCTCCCATCCCTCCACTTTATAAAAAGTCTTTGATTGATAGTCATGGGAAAAAAATTTGGAGTCAACATTATGGAAGTATTATATACATTAACATAAGTATCTATTACCATCCTACCTCTTTCACTCAGGTACATCATAAACTAAAAGCTCGCAAATATGTTTATCAAAAGGGTGATTAAAAGTGGAAGCCTGAGAAGTACAGGTAAACCCGTTAGGCCTATGGATGCTCGCTAGAAGCGGGTTAAGCTTGTATGGAATTAAAGACAACTTCATCGAGGTATTGTTCAGTATCGTTGAAAGCGAAGTGATGTCATAGACTATTCATAACAATGAATATATACTTTATCAAAAAATCCTATCTGTACCTTGTTCTATTTCTCATACGAGGTAATTTTAAAATAATTTTTTCCCAAAGTTTGGATTCATGATTTTAATTCAAGTCTGCTTTGAGTACTTGTCTTTTCAAGCTTATATTACTTAATTCATTAATGTGGGACCCACAAAAATGTTTTATTGTTTGACGATTCGATGGACTCCATTATTTTTAACCTTTGGGTAAATTGAAGTTCATTATCTTTAACCAAAGATAATTGGTTCTTCCCCATGTGTCGCCAGTGTTGTAGTGAAAACTCAACCTCACATTTTTGACATATTTCTTTCAAATAATTAGGATCCTTTCTATAAATTTTTAGCTAAATCATATTTTTAATATTTTCATTTAGTCAAGTGTAATACAATTTCACCAATTTTTCGTTTTCGTCGGAATTCTATTTTGATTGCTTCATTGAGTTTGAGTTTTTTCTATCTTTCTATCGGTACTTGTTTCATCTCATTTGGTTACATGGTTTGCAAATGGTGTTCATCTGAAGTTCGATAATTTTTACCACCTCAGTAAAAAATGTATAAAATGTATATTATTTTAAATTTTGTAAATAAATTAGTAATTAAGTGTAAATATTGATTTTTATTATTTTTTGCTAATTAATTCATTTTTCGCTAACAATCCTACAAAATTACCACAGAAAAATTGTAAAACAATTAAATTTATATATTTTGGATCTTGAAAATTAATATAAACTTCAATTCTTAATACTCTTGAAATCCCGAAATTATTCATTTTTCAAAGTAATTGTAATCTTTTAATGTTTAGACTTTTATTATCTAATAGTTACAATTATCGTATTATTTAACATTACAGGTAGCGGTAGTTAAAAACATAAGAGGGAAGGTCCCACTCCACATGACCCTCCTCCACATGTCCTTATAACTTCCACTCCATCCTACTCTGGCAAAATAGTTTATCGTAACTTCAATAGAACAATACCTCTGATATCTCAGGACTAGGACTCGTGATGTCTGATATTTCAAGTCTTCAGATTGGATTTTTATTATAAAACATTTGTTATACTTCAGAATAATTAAAAGGTTTGAATCATTTAAATGGTAGTGAAACTTTAACATAAGCTTCTGGCTCTTTATCGGAACCTCGATATTTTGTTGGTAGTGAAACTTTAACATAAGCTTCTGGCTCTTTATCGGAACCTCGATATTTTGTTACATCGGAGCTCCTTTCACTAATCCCGGATATCCAATTTCCTCCCATATATTAAAAGACTTGATGGAATAATGTCTCATTCACGAGCACTCTCCATATGGGGCCCCGGCATATCGTAACAATTCGTAACAATTGCACTAAAATTCCCGATATTTCAAAAAAGCCAATGACTCTTCAAACTCGGATGGCTTGGTCAAATGTATTGGGTATGACTTAGGTTTGTAATATATTAAAGTAATAACTTTTATAAGTTTCATAGCACATTCAGTTTTGTAAAAAGTGTAATTTTTTTTTTAATAAATAGTTTGATATTATTTAATTCTTATTTTAATTGAATTTTATATTTTAAGTTTTGTATATAATTTAATTTATTTGTAAATTAATTAACATGTAATTCATTTAATAATTAATATAATAATAATATTTATATATTTAAATTTATAAATTTAATTAATTAATAATTGATTAATTTTAATTGCACAACGAATTAGAATTAGAATTAGAATTTTTAATTAAAATTTCTTATTTCTAGCGTAGCGGTAATTTTCCAGAATTCGGAAAGTTTTGACTTCTCAATTTTGGCAACATATAAGTTGAGTTTTACTTGGCCAAATGAGGCACAAGACAACTCGTTAGATAGATAAAATCATGAAGAATATTTTTAAAGTGGTTGCCTGATCTGGTTCGGTCATTTAATGAGTCTAAAATTTAGCAGAAAATCAAGCTCTGGATTTGTAAACAAAAATATTTTTCTGAGTTTATTTTTTGCATTTTCATTTTTCATGGCCTCTGTTGAGCACATATCCATTCAGCTATGTTCTCTTTGACCAATAATATATTTACAAGGATCAATTTAAAGCTCAGAGTTCTTGAGTGGGCCTAATGGTTAAGAGCATGTGTTTCCTCTAAGAGATCACATGTTCAAAACTCAAGGGGGGTAGAGTATGTATGCCTTAGTAGACTTAGAAGTCAAAAGAGGGGGGGTAGAGTATGTATGCCTTCGTAGACTTAGCAACTCAAATTTTCACAGTAGGTTTTCCGCATTTGGAATTTTTATTTTAATTTATATTTTAATTTAATTTTGATTGGTTTTGGAAGGAGAATAATTGAGAAGATGAGGAAGAGAATATTTCAATAAATGGAATTGCTCAAAGAAGAGAAGAAACAATGAATTTTAACTAACGAAAATTGTTGTCCAATAGAAATATTCTTCAACAACTCTCCACTTTGGAATTACTTTATAATTGCGTCGAGAGGCGCTCTACAGCCCAGTATATAGGGATGTGTAGATGTAACATGTGTAATGTAAAATTTTGATATGTTGGGCCCAATATATAGAGATCTGTAGATGTAATGTGTGTAATGTAAACTTTTGATATGTCGGGTCCAATATATAGAGATCTGCAGATGTAATGTGTGTAATGTAAACTTTTGATATGTCAGAGTGTATATAGATGTGTAGATGTCATGTGAGTAATGTAAACTTTTGATATATTTACCACTTTAATACCATGGGCTGAATACCATGGGCCAAATACCATATTTATAAAAGAGGTATGGTAAATAAATAAAATATAAATAAACCATATATATGGTAAATAAATAAAAAGGCTTTTTTATATTTACTCCATAATCCTATTTATATTTATGAACATCAAAAAGTGGTTTTATTTAGGTGAATCCTGAGCTAAATACCATGGGCCAAATTATTATTAATACATGCCAAAAAACATTATTAACCCTAATATTAATATTAATAATATTATTAATTCTAATATTCACATTATTATATTATAATATTAATATTATTAAATTTAATTAATGTAAACTTTTGATATGTCCAAGTGTATAGAAATGTACCACTTTAATACCATGGGCTGAATACCATGGGCCAAATACCATATTTATAAAAGAGGTATGGTAAGTAAATAGAATATAAATAAACCATAGGTATGGTTACTCCATAATAATATTTATATTTAGGAACACTCAAAAAGTGGTTTTATTTAGGTGAATCCTCAGCTAAATACCATGGGCCAAATTAAAGTACACTATATGCATTGCCTATCTCAGGTAACAATAAACATGTAAACGTAAATGTAAAAATAATGTTTAATATTTAACATTTAAAATTTAATCTAATTAATCTAATGTCGGCCCTAATGAAAAATCACTTCTCTCCCTACATATATAAATTTAACACAGTGGGCCAAATACCATATTTTTCTATTTCTCATCCATTTTATAGTGGAGGGAAAAGAGAGAGAGGAGGAGAGAGGGAGGGAGATAGAAGGAGAGATGGAAGGATGGAGAGATGGAGTTGGAGGGGGAGATATGGAGGGAAGAAGGAATACATAGAGAGTGAGAAGTGGAGAGAGAGATGAAGTGACAAGGGAGATATGGAGAGAGTGTGTATATGTTTTGCAGTGAGATAAAGAAATAAATAAGGAGATATGGAGAGAAGGAGAGAGGGAGGGATATAGTAACATAGTTCGAGGGTGAAGAGAGAGGGAGATATATATGTGGGAAAGAAATGGAGAGAGAAGAGGGAAGAGAGAGGATGTGAGAGAGTAGAGAGATGGAGGGAAAGAGAGATGTAGTTTGGGGGGGAGATAGGGAAGTAGATGGTGATTTATAATCCTATTTGATTGCTTGCACTAGATGCATTGATTTCAGTGTAGATGTTGATTTCAGTGTATAGGAGGAGAGATAGAGGGAAAGAGAGATGTAGTTGGAGGGGGGAGATAGGGAAGATGCTTTCTTGCACTCGATGCATTAATTTTAGTGTGGATGGTGATTTATAATCCTATTTTTCTTGCACTACATGCATTGATTTTAGTGTAGATGTTGAGAGAGAGAGAGAGAGAGGGAGAGAGAGAGAGAGAGAGAGTAACATAGTTGGAGGGTGAAGAGAGAGGGAGATATATATTTGGGAAAGAAATGGAGAGAAAGGAAGGAAGAGGGAGGATGTGAGAGAGTGGAGAGATGGAGGGAAAGAGAGATGTAGTTCGAGGGGGGAGATAGGGAAGTAGATGGTGATTTATAGTCCTATTTGATTGCTTCCACTAGATGCATTGATATGAGTGTAGATGTTGGTTTCTAATATTATTTTATTACTTGCACTAGATCCATTGATTTCAATATAGATGTTGATTTCTAATCTTATTTGATTACCTGCATTAGATGCATTGATCTCAGTGTAGATGTTGTTTTGTAATCTTATTTGATTGTTTGCATTAGGGCATTGATTTCAGTGTTGACGTTGATTTCTGATTTGATATAATTGGATGTACATTAATTTTAAACTGACTGGATTAAGATTGTGCATCGATTTCAGTGTAAGCACACAAAATTATTAACAATGTACATTAATATGATGATTTCTAATCCTATTTGATTGCTTACACTAGATGCATTGATATCAGTGTAGATGTTGGTTTCTAATCTTATTTTCTTACTTGCACTAGATGCATTGATTTCAATGTAAATACAGATAATATCCAACTCTAGATCCAAAGTAATGTATTTACATAGGGAGCAAGAAGTGGAGAGAGAGAGGGAGTGAAAAGGGAGAAATAGAGGAGTATGTGTATGTTTGGGGGTGAGATAAAGAGAAATATAAGGAGATATGGAGGGAATGGGGGAGAATGAGAGAGGGAGGGATATAGTAACATAGTTGGAGGGTGAAGAGAGGGAGAGAGAGGGAGATATAGAGAGAGATAGATGTGGGAGAGAAAGGGATAGAGGGGAAGGAAGAGAGAGAGGATGTGAGAGAGTGGAGAGAGGGAGGGAAAGAGAGATGGATTTGGAGGGGGGAGAGTGGGAAGATATTTCTTGCACTCGATGCATTGATTTCAATGTGGATGGTGATTTCTAATCCTATTTTTCTTGCACTATATGCATTGATTTTAGTGTATATGTTGAGAGAGAGAGAGTGTGTGTGTGTGTGTTGGGGGAGGAAAGAGGATTGGAAGGCAGAGAGAGAGAGAGAGAGATAATTGGATTGCAAAGAGAGAGTGAGAGGAAAAGATAGAGGAAGGTAGGAGAGGAAGGACAAGAGAGAGGACATGAGAGAGAGGAAGAGAGTTATGGGGGAAGAGAGAAAATTGGAGGGCAAAGAAAGAGAGAGAGAGAGAGAGAGAGAGGGGGGAGAGAGAGGAAGGACGAGAGAGAGGAGGAGAGAGGGAGGGAGATAGAAGGAGAGATGGAGTTGGAGGGGAAGAGAGGGAGGGAAGAAGGATTACATAGAGAGTGAGAAGTGGAGAGAGAGATGAAGTGACAAGGGAGATATGGAGAGAGTGTGTATATGTTTTGGGGTGAGATAAAGAGATAAAGAAGGAGATATGGAGAGAAGGAGAGAGGGAGGGATATAGTAACATAGTTGGAGGGTGAAGAGAGAGGGAGATATATATGTAGGAAAGAAATGGAGAGAGAGGAAGGAAGAGAGAGGATGTGAGAGAGTGGAGAGATGGAGGGAAAGAGAGATGTAGTTCGAGGGGGAGATAGGGAAGTAGATGGTCATTTATAATCCTACTTGATTGCTTGTACTAGATGCATTAATTTCAGTGTAGATGTTGATTTCAGTGTAGAGGAGGAGAGATGGAGGGAAAGAGAGATGTAGTTGGAGGGGGGAGAGAGGGAAGATGATTTCTTGCACTCGATGCATTGATTTCAGTGTGGATGGTGATTTCTAATATATTTTTCTTGCATTATATGCATTTATTTTATTGTAGATGTTTAGAGAGAGAGAGAGAGAGAGAGTAACATAGTTGGAGGGTGAAGAGAGAGGGAGATATATATGTGGGAAAGAAATGGAGAGAGAGGAAGGAAGAGGGAGGATGTGAGAGAGTGGAGAGATGGAAGGAAAGAGAGATGTAGTTCAAGGGGGGAGATAGGGAAGTGGATGATGATTTATAATCCTATTTGATTGCTTGCACTAGATGCATTGATACCAGTGTAGATATTGGTTTCCAATCCTATTTTATTACTTGCACTATATCTATTGATTTCAATATAGATGTTTATTTCTAATCTTATTTGATTACCTGCATTAGATGCATTGATCTCAGTGTATATGTTGTTTTGTAATCTTATTTGATTGTTTGTATTAGGTGCATTGATTTCAGTGTAGACATTGATTTCTGATTTGATGTACATTGATGGTACATTAATTTTAAAGTGATTGGATTAAGATTGTGCATTGATTTCAGTGTAAGCACACAAAATTATTAACAATGTACATTAATATTTGTGTTATAGTAAATCAACCTATCAATATTGAAGAGAAAGAGAGACAATGTATGCTGTTTAGTACAATAGTTCAAACTAAATATTTAAATGGTTTATTATTTCAATTGTCCTTTTCATATAATCGATATGAAAAGTTGACAAAACTAAGAAGGGTGACAATAAGAATAGAAAAAGAAAATAATTTGAGGTTGATCACAATGAAGACTATTTGTAATTGACTACATTCTTATTATTTTCATTTTCTATCATTCAACACTATTACATTGTCACTTTGCATTCAAAAAATTATTTCATCATTAAATTTATTAACAATATTTATCATCTCAAAAAACTGAGGTAACTAAGAAAATTTTAAAATTAAAATGACCAGATAAATATCAGACATATTTAACATATATAAAATTATTATATTTATATTATCTGTATTTACATATTATTGATAAAATTAATCATATTTTCGATAGATTTTCCTTGGCCGCACACGACTGAAACCAGCCTAGATCCATCTTAACTTTGGATCTATCAAGCGCCGAGAGGGATCAAATCTCTCGAGGTGCAAACCTTTCCTCAAGTTTTGCACTCAAAAAAAGAGGCTTGCACCTCTAGAGATTTCATTCTCTCAAGCGCTTGATAGATCCGTGAAGTTAAAATGGATCTAT
>JAXQQM020063340.1:0-55349 GCA_034641835.2 Pinus albicaulis | reverse complement strand
CTCAATTCAAAGAACAGTAACAAGAATACCTTTCAAAGAAACACCAACCAACAAGTAAATTCAAATAGAAGATTTCATGATCGTAGAAATTTCTTCTTCAATGGACAATGTTTCTCATGTCACAATTTTGGTCATAAAGCTGTTCAATGTGTTGCATATAAAACCATCATGACAAGAGAAGCAAGAAAGAAAAGGATTGATATTGGAACAAAGAATAATACCTATAACAAATTTTCTCCTCTTCAAAATGAAGTTGAATGTGCTTATTGCAATAACTTTGGCCATGAAGAATCTGAATGCAGGAGCAAAGTTCAGCCAAAAGAGCATTTTCCTTCAAGCTCCAAAGTGTGGAAAAAGAAGGAATTACAGGTTGAAAATTGTGGCATAGATTTATTTGTAGAAGGTGAAGAAAATCAATGGTACATTGATAGTGGATGCTCAAAACACATGACAGGTGACAAAAACAAACTTCTTGCATATAGTGCTCTAGAAAAGGAAAAGAATGTTACATTTGGAAATGATACTCCTGCGGTCATTAAGGGAAAAGGGTCTATTTTTCTAAAAGAAAATGTGAAAGCTAATGAAGTCATGTATGTGGATGGATTAAAGCATAACTTGTTAAGTGTAAGTCAAATGTGTGATCAAGGAACCGAAGTTGTCTTTAGTTCAAAAGAATGTGTGGTACGTGATCTTGATACAGGTAAAACAATTATAAAAGGAAAAAGAACTCCAAGTAACCTGTATGTATTAAAGAATTGCAAAGAACAATGTTACTTGAGTAAATCTTCAGAAAACTGGCTATGGCATAGAAGGTTGGGGCATCTGAGCTTCTCTCAAATCAACAAATCAAGCAGACTTAAAGCTATTTGTGATCTTCCCAATATTACTCTACCTGAAAATATCATATGCAAATCTTGCCAATTCGGTAAGCAAACCAGAGTACAATTTAATGCCAAGGAAGGATCATCAAGTAAGCCTCTTGAACTCATTCATACTAACATATGTGGACCTGTGAGGAAAAATTCACCACGTGGTGAACAATACTATATCTTATTTATTGATGATTTCTCTAGAATGTGTTGGATTGGGTTGATTAAACATAAAGATGAAGCATTTGAGAAATTTCAGATCTTCAAAGCACTGGTTGAAAATGAATTAGATCTAAAAATGAAGTGTCTTAGATCTGATCGAGGAGGAGAATATAAATCAGATGAATTCCTTGAATTTTGTGAACAACATGGCATAAAAAGATAGTTTTTTGTAGCTGGAACTCCACAACAAAATGGCGTAGCAGAAAGAATGAATAGAACAGATCAACAAATGGCTAGAGCTATGCTTGATGATTCCGAAACACCTGACACATTTTGGGGAGAAGCAGCACATACAGCAGTAATAATTCTTAACAAGGAACATTCCGTGTAAATAGTGATAAAACTCCATATGAACTCTGCTATGGTAATCCTCCCACTGTGAAGCATTTTAGAGTTTTTGGAAGCAAACTCTTTATCAAAAATAATGATGAAAAGCTTTGCAAGTTTGAACCCAAAGAAGATGAAGGAATACTTATTGGTTACTCCTCTAGGAGTAGAGCATATAAATGTTACAATAAAAGACTTCGGAAGATTGTTGAAAGTATTGATGTTGTTATTGATGAGTCTCCTACAACTCCTAAAGAAGAAAAATAAACAACAGATGAAGACGATGGTGACATATATCCTTCTACATCAAATAGAAATGATATAGACAATGAACCCAATGAAGAACCCGAAGATGATTTATATGAAAAGCTCCATCCAGATATGTTCAAAAGAATCATCCAGAATCTCAAATTTTGGGAGAAAAGGGATCAGGTGTACAAACAAGAAGGACTCTTGTGGGATCTTCTAGCTATCTCGCATTCTATCCACTATTGAACCACACAATGTCAATCAAGCTAGAAAATATGAATGTTGGATTCAAGCCATGAATGAAGAGCTTTATCAAATTGAAAAGAATCACACTTGGGAATTAGTACCATGACCTCATGACAAAAATGTCATTGGAACTAAATGGATATTAAAAAAAAAGTTAAATGAGAAAGGGGATGTTATAATAAATAAAGCTAGACTTGTTTGCAAGGGGTATGCTCAACAAGAAGGTATAGACTTTGAAGAAACTTTTTCTCTTGTAGCTAGACTTGAAGCCATAAGAATGTTTCTTGCTTTTTCAAGCTTCCAACAAATCAAACTTTATCAAATGGATGTTAAATATGCTTTTCTCAATGGTGATCTAGAAGAAGAAGTTTATATAGAACAACCAGAAGGATTCATTTTGGGAAATGATGAAAAACTTGTTTGTAGACTTAAAAAGGCTCTCTATAGTCTCAAACAAGCTCCGAGGGCATGGTATTATCATCTTGACAAATATCTTCATCAACAAGGATTTTCAAAGGGGTATACTAATAGCAACTTATACACAAAAACTGAAAATGATAAACTATTGATTGTGGTTGTATATGTTGATGATATCATTTTTGGAAGTAATGAAGAGTCTATGAGTCGGAAATTTGCTTATGTTATGCAACAAGAATTTGAAATGTCTTTACTTGGGGAACTAACATTCTTTCTTGGCTAGCAAGTGCAACAAGTAACAGATGTCATATTCTTATCACAAGCAAAATATCTTAAGAAAATTCTGAAGAAGTATGGCATGCAATAGTGCAAACCTATAAGTACACCAATGATAACTAGATGTAATCTCAGTTCCCATGATGATTCTCCCACAGTCAATCAACCAGAATACAGATCTATGATAGGAAGTCTACTTTATCTCACTGGGACTAGACCAGACATTATGCATGCAGTTGGGATTGTTGGACGATTCCAAGCTAATCCAAAAGAGTCTCACCTTCAGGATGTCAAAAAAATATTCAAATATCTACAAGGAACTCATGACTTTGGACTATGGTATCCAAAGAATGCTGATCTCACTCTTCATGCTTACACTGATGCAGATTGGGCTGGAAATGTTGATGATCGGAAAAGCACTAGTGGTGGTGCATTCTATATGGGGCCCTGGTTAGTATCTTGGTTTAGCAAGAAGCAAAGCTATATTGCCTTATCTACAGCAGAAGTAGAATATGTGGCTGCCGCATCATGTTGCACTCAACTTCTTTGGATGATGCAAACCTTACAAGATATTCAAATAAAATTTTCACCTCCTATTTCCATTATGTATGATAATACAAGTGTCGTCAGTATCTCAAAGAATTTGGTTATGCATTCCAAGACCAAGCACATTCCCATCAAGTATCACTTCTTACGTGAACAAGTGCTTGAAAAAAAGGTGAAGTTGGAGTATGTTCCCACCAAAGAACAAGTTGTTGATATATTTACCAAACCTTTAGCCAGGGAAGCATTCAAATATCTCAGACAAAAGATGGGAGTATTCTCTGCCATGCAGAAGATCAGATCTACTTAGATACAAAATATTAAATTGGATACGCGGATTTCCTGGAGGACAGTCGCGTATATATGCGCATTTATACATAGAAAACCGTGTATGGGTGTTTGCTGACAATTTTTTTTGTTTTTTGGGTCAGAATTATTCAACACAGCTGTGGTGTTGTTGGGTATCTCTGGTGATGTTTCAGCTCTCATATTTCTATTTCATTCTCTGATATTTGATGAATATGCCTTGATGATTTGTTGTTGAAAGTGTTCAGGATGCACAAGCTAAGGAGGAGCTTTGGTCATATGGAAAGGATGCATTGTTGGCATTCTAATTATTTGCTGTGGTCTAATCTCATGCTTGAGATTCTTTGGTCTTGATTGTATAAGTTATTTCTATAATTTGATTAAAATGTCATGTTAAGACCTATGATGTAAAATTGTAATATTCAGTCATGTAAGGACTTGTTCAAATTTGTAAACCCACTTGGTTGGGTAGTTGAGTCAAATATGTAAATCCACTTGGTTGGATCATTGATGTAAGTATGAGTCCTTGGTGATAGGATGAGTTATAGAGTCATGTACTTCATTGAAAAATATGTTTTGAAAATTCAGCATAAACTCAGGGGGAGCATGATACCTTCAGTGCACATCAGATCTACAGAACTCATCCTTATACAAGGGAAGAAAAAAAAAAACCTTGTTTTGGTCCGCCCTTTGCCCTTGATGTCAAAGGGGGAGAGTATTATGTATTATGGTGTTTGAATAATGGTGATGTCAGTATCAAACACTATCATGGTTTCCATTAAGTCCAAAGGGGGAGATTGTTGGAAATATGATGCAATGTGTTGTCCTTGATGGCAACCTACTTGATGGCAACCTACTTGATGAAGTTGTCCTTGATGGAAACTAACTTTCTAAGTTGTCTTTGGATAGAAACCTATTTGTTAATGATGTAAATATGTTGTATCTACATAGCAGTTTAGAAGTAACAAAGAAATAAATTCAAGTAAGTGCCAGAGTAATGATGAAAAAAATATGTCACAAAGGATACGCGGGTTTGTAAAGGAAAAGTAGCATATGTACGCGTAAAAGTATGTACCAAGTAGCATATGCCCATTTGCGCTCTAAATTTATAAAGCCAGGGGACATGACCATGGTATTGGCCCACAGTATTGAGTGCTGGATTATCTATCTGATCCCATCCAGGAATACCATCAGCGGTTAAGTGGTTTTGACTCATGGTATTGATAAAGGCTAAAACTATATAAGGAGAAGAGGATCATAGTGCAAGGTGTGCATGAAAAAAAAAAACTATTGAGGAATAAATATCTTTGAGAGATATCTACATGGTTGAACTCTGTTTCTGATAGATCTAAATTTATGATGCACCCATGGATATGATGAAGGTTCAAGATCTCTAGATCTAGAAATGATGAATCTCTAGGCTGATCTGCAAAAGAAATGATGAAGAACTGGTGCAAGTCTACTGATGATAATGAAGAAATCTGGGTAAGTTTATAGATCTGGTATATTCTGCAAATTCTACCATTTACAGATCTATACGCTAGTTTCTCTTGGTAAAAGCGCGTGTATACGCGGGTTATCTTAATAAAAAGTGCGTATGGAAGTTAGGGTTTCTTAAGCTTATTTATAGATATTACTTCTGTGATTTATGTTTTCTCTCTGCTGTCGGTCAATGAAGTCTTCTTGAAGTTCTGGGTTGATTGAATATGGAGTATGCTGCTGATTTGATAATGAACAAATCTAATCACTGATTGAGAAAACATGATGAATGAGGAGTGACTATCTAAAAAGTTCTGCTTTGCTGATAGATTGTCTGAATTGAAAGTTCCATATCTGAATATGAGTCTAAACAGATTCTGAAAGAAAACATACGCTAGTTGGTGAAAAGAAAAGCGCGTGTATACGTGGAAACGGTGAACAAAAGTCACATATAATTTCAAGAATTAAAAAAAAAAATAGCATGCACTGAAGCATACGCAGGTTGGTGTGAAGAAAGACACGTATATACGCAGGTTGCATAAAGAAAAATAGTGTATGGTATCTGAATTAATGGTTGTTGAAGGTTGAATATGTATCTGATTATCTACTCTGAATTCTGGGTTATTTCTGATATTCTGGTTACAGTGGTCTTACTGTTCTGATTGAAGTTTTGGGCAAAGTATGGTTGTTAATGTTAAGGGCTTGTGTCGAAGCTGTGTAGATCCAGTATGAAAAATGATGAAACGTGGTCTACAGTGGGTCTGAGGGTTGAAGCCTTTAGTATGGAAGTAGAAGCTTTCAGCGAGTAGAAGCTGGTGTTGAAATCAGAGGGTCGAAGCTCCCTTCCAGGAGAGGCTGCTAAAGGAGATCAGGGGGTTGGAGCTCCCTTCCAGTTGCAGCTGGAAAATGAGAGAAGGTTGCTGTTTTCTTCAGGTATAAGCCTGCGTACTGGTATAAGTCTGCATCAGTAGAATGTTGTAAAAGGTTTTCTATATAATAAAGATTGAAGACAGAGACGCCAGTAGCGGTGTTTTTCTCCCGAATTGGGTTTCTACCTTAAATATTGGTGTTCATGTGTGTGATTCTTTATACTATTGATTACTGCTCATAACTTCTGATTATCCAGCCTTATTCATAACTGATAAATCTTTTTAAAAGATTGTTCCTGAGAAATTCTCTAAATCTGAAAGGTAAATTAGTATATGCTAGTTCCCTTCTATATTTCCACGTGCATACGCTAGTTCAGTTCATAAAAACCGCGTATGAAAATATGGTCAAAGAAAAGGTTGAATTTATTTTATAAACTCTAAATACTGATTCACACCGCCCTCTTAGTATTTTTCCCAACAATTCAATTTGCATCAAAAGGTTCTCTTACCTCCAGAGATAATACCAAATTCCTCCCTCCCTAAGTCGTCCATACTAGCCTACTAACTACCTCTCTAAAGTACGACTAAGGAGTCTTGGTTATAATTCCTCGACAAAGCTTTGGTGTTAATATTTAGTTTTTTTTTTCTTTAGTTCTATAAAATTGATGGTTATTAGGACTACTGGTATTTCAAGTCTTTAATTTATGTTTGGAAGTTAAAATCCTTTTACTTTTCAAAGTTACAGAACTACCACATTTTTGGTAGTATAACCCATTGTATTCGTATTCATATATTTTAGTGAAATGAATTAATTGACTCTATTTAATTTCTCAGAAGTTATTAGTACTTTATCCATTCCTAAATAGAGAGATCATAATATTTATTGTTCGATTAATTTGGCTTTTGTATAATACATTTTTTTTCTCAATTTTTTTATGTAATACAAATGTTTATCTTATAGCTTACTTCTCATATGTTTTTGTTTGTCATAATTTAACCATTATAGGAACACATCTCACATATTTTATGACTTATGACTATGCCATTCAATTCCATAATTTAATAGTTATCACACTTAAGTACTAATTATGTACTAATTTTACATTCATATAATTAATTTTCATTCTTATATGAAGTATAGTCATTTTGACTCCTTTTGTCCATTGATAATGATTCGTTCATAATATAATTATTAGCACATAATCATTTTACTGGTTCCTTTTTCTCTTCCTGTATAGAGTCATTATTTCATTGAAGATTTTTTTGGACTGCATACTAAATTATAAGCATATTGATGCCTCATACAATAATTATGAATATATGTATATCCATTTAATAGACAACACTAAACTTAATTATATAGGACTTGGAAATATATCTACTTAATATAGTTATAAAAAAATAAATTATGAAAAAATATCAGATCCTACTCTACTAATGAGTCTCAACCACACTCACAAACATATTTATTGGTTTTTACAATGTATGGAATTAAATTTGACCTATATTCATGCATGAAAACTACATTTTTCCCATCCAATTGAAGTGTTGAGCCATGCTCTAATAGCACTCTACAACACCCTCCTCCCACATTTACCCAAGTTACCGAGATACTAGGGTAAACATGTGATGAAGAGTTACTATGATATGATTCAAATCCGTAAGTGCAATTAAGGAGGTTGAATCGATGAACCAACACTTAACACAACTCCTTCAAGTTCTACAGGGCCCAAAAGTGGTAATCCACCACTCTAGGTGCCCAACACCTGATTTATCCTAGCCTTTCAATGAATTAAACCCCTTTTCTCTCCGATGACAAGGAAGGCATGCAACTGGAACCCTATAGTTGCTCCCACAATGCATGTATGGGAGAGACTATAGACTTTTTTAGTTAGTTTTGTCTCAGATACTACAAGATCTAAGCCAAATTTTCAAGGCTAGCGTCCAAACCTCTTCTCAAAACTTCATGAGACTTTACAATAGAATAAATGACACCAAGAGAAAGCCTCTAACATAGAAATTTATCAAGGAATTTACATATCCAAGAGAAACTATGAAATTCAGTTCATGAAACACATGACGAACATGAAATCTATAGGTCATAAATACATATCTGAACATAGGAGTCTCATACTTATATCAGAATTGTAAAGAAGGTCTAATGGCCTCTCTTATTAGGTGTGATGAAATGTATTAGTTCATGGATTCAATAACCAATCACATATTTATCAAACATATCAACAACCATAAATAATACACATCATATAACCTACCTAGAACCAGCATATAAAAGAAATATATATATATAAACCATGGAAACTCAAACATAATGTCACCATCATAATTAATACTTATGCTGATAGATAAAAATATAAAATAACTCTTATTAATATATGAAATTTCCAACCAAGTGAGGGACTTCCACATCCCACCAGACCATTGAATGTGTTGAACTAAAACTTTCTTTCAACTTGTCACCCCCGTGCCATATTTGAAGCATGAATGTGTGATCTCATGGAAAAATCCAAATATAACAAAAACAGGCCTTCCAAAGGCCAAACCACCTAAACCCTCAACCAGTGATTCCACCTCAAAGTCAGACATCACTAACCATCACCAAATTAGTCTCTACCTAAGATTTCTAGGCCTCTACATTTTTTCTGGTTGGTTATGAAAATTAGTCTCAATGGTTGGTTACCAAGCCTCCACGACTATTAACTAAATGCACAACTAGTGTCAGGCTCCAGAGAATTTTTCCAAACAAGGCTCCAGAAATAGTAACTCAACCCACCAAGGGCTCGAGAGAATTTGTCCAACCAAGGATTCTAGGAGTGGTAAATCAACCCAAGTTGTTAGAGGGTTTCCAAAGAATTTTTTTAACCAAGGCTTCTAGGACTAGTAGCTCAACCCAAGCCATTACAAGGCTTCCAAAGAATTTCTCCAACCGAGGTTTCCAGGAGCTATTAACTCAACCCATAGTGAAAGGAACATGAGCACCAACCAAAAAAAAAGGAAAGAAACCCATAACTCCATATGTAAAGGATATGAAAAACCATTGTCTATCCAGGAAATACCCCATGCCAGTTACAAATCATAACCAAGCAACCACATGCATGTGCCATGCATGCCAAAACTAGCAACAAAACCTTACATGCAACTCAATACCTACAAATAAATATAGTTGTAGTTGCTAATCATGATGTTCTCTTATGCTCTCTTGATTTTCATTTTCCTTCTTGGTATAAATCCCAAGTATGACACACTCTTCCATGAGTGCTCCAACAAACTCTAAGTGTCCAAGAATATGAGAGAGAACAAAATGATAGATCCATACAAAACGTGTCAAAATTTTTCTGAACTAGTCCTCATAAGCCTTTTTATCAATTAGGCCTCTAATTTCTCCATTTTCCATTATTTTCCTTGAGTTTCCTCCTAACATTCAACCTAGGATATTTCACCTTCCTTTTATCCTATTTTCCATTATTTTCATATATAAAATTCCAATTGATGCCACTTTTTCCTTTCCAAATCCTTTGTAATTTCTTTTAACAATTTCCTTAGCCATAATAAACCAAATGAACACACACTAGGATGTTTTTCGCAACATTCATATTGGAATACATGTCCCATTACCTTGGTCTTATATTTTTTACATGGATTTTATACCAGGGTCATTACAAAAAGGAACAAAATTTGACTGGAAAACAAAATGTTAGGAGAGATTTAACAAATTTAAACACTTACTTATAGTGGCCTCTACTTTATGTATTACAAACATGAATCAAGAATTATTGTTTTCATGAATGCTTGTTTGGAGGGATGAGGGGGAGTCTTGATCTAGGAAAATTTAGTAGTAGCTTATGACTCTAGGAATATGAAAACAAGTGAAAATAGTTTTTCACTATATGATTTAGAGTTGTTTTTTTTAATATATGATTTAAATATGTGGGGGAACTAATTATTATGAAAAAAATACTCTGTTAATAGATAATATCAGCCTAAAATGATTTTTTCAGCAATCCATATCTTAACACTAGATAATTTAGGTGGCTAACATTTCTTAGTCAATTCGAGTTTGACATTAAACACATAAAAGGACAAGACAATAAAATCATAGATGCATTAAGCATAGATTCACACGATTTAATGGGGATATCTTTTAGCAGTATTAGTAAAAATTTTGTAGAGAATATTAAAAATTGAACATAGGAAGTTCATAAATACCTAGAAATTCAACAGAAATTGTATCAAATATAAATTCCAAGATGCAGAAACTTATTAAAAAAATTTTATCTACAAAAATAGATTGTATGTCCCAAATGTGAATGCTCTAAAACAGTTGATACTAAATGAATATAATAAGAAATCACATGTGGGACATCCAGGATATCAAAATATTATAAAAACATGAAGAAAATAATTTTTCTGGTTGGTTATGAAAATGAGGTGGAAAAATACTTATCCAAATGTCTAGAATGTCAGCACGTGAAGGTGGAACACCAACACTCTGTCATATAGTTAAATCCACTACCCATTCCTGAATGCAAATGATAAGTTATTTCAACGGATTTTAATATAGGATTTCCAAAACTAAAATGACAACACGGTTCCATCATGGTGTTGGTGGACATCTCTAGTAAAAAAACACATTTTATACCTATAAGGTCTAATTATGGAAAAAAAAAAATTTCCAACATTTTCATGAAGGAGATTTTCCGACTACATGGCATACCAAAAACGATAGTGTCAGTCAAATATGCAAAATTCAATTCCATTAATCCCCATATTGGTGGAAAAATAGAACGAAATAAACATATTTTAGAGGATATGTTCATAATGTACTTCATGGACAAACATACAAAGTGGGAAGATTTATTGCACTTAGCAGAATGTTCCTACAACAATAACTACCAAACCTCAATAAAAATGAGTCCATTTCATTCCTTGTATGGAATAAAATTCCACACACCTCTTAGATGGAGTTATAATGAGTACGGGCTGATATTGGGGCTAGAGCCATTGAAGGAAATGGAGAATGTGGTGTAGAAAATTAGAAAAAACATAAAAATTGCACAAGACCAGAAGCAACTTTATAATGATAAGAAGAGAAGTCATAAGAAATTTAATATTTCATATCATGTTTATTCAAGGGTGAAAGCAAGGAAAAGTACCGTAAGGACCATATCCTATACAAAACAAGCATGATGAATTTGTGGTCCTTTTGAGATTTTGGATAGAGTTGGATTAGTAGCATATCAGTTGTCATTATCGAGCCATATTAAAGTGCACAATGTTTTCCATGTGTCTTTGTTAAAAAAATATGTCCATGATAATTATCACATCATTAACTGGAATTTGATATCAGTGGAAGTAGAAGGAGATTTCCTGGTAGAGTAACTTCACATCTTAGATTGGAAAGACATCTTGCTCGATAATCAGCTAATTGCTAAGGTTAAAGTGCAATGGAAGAAATTTACAAATTATGAGACTAATTGGGAGTTACAGGACAAAATGCAAGAGGCCTACTTGGCACAGTTTCAAAAGTAAAGCAATTGAACAATGAACACCAAGGACAATATTGAATAAAAAGGGGGGTAAGATGTAATACCCCTTTGTTCCTATGCTAATGTATTACTATATTAATATTAATTTATGTTTTTATTTTATTATAGGAAAGCGATGATTGGTTGAAATTGATGTTAGCAGTAAATTTGTTATGATTCAATAAATAATGTTGATAATAAATGGAAAAATGGAAACTACTTGGGGAGGAAACACTGGAGTAAAAATATTCCTACAAAAAATCATTGGAAACCATCACTCATGGATAAAATTTCTCTAAAAGGAACTCTTGAAAAACCCTAGGATGAAATGGATAATATTTAATGAGATTGTTATGAAACCAGATCCAAAAATAGAAGAAAAGAGAGATCAACGCCTTAGAAATAAGCCATTTTGAGGGGCAAACCTCCTTTACATTAAATAAATTAACAATTCTTGGATGATACAAATGAAAAAACCTCCTTTCCATATATAGGAGTCCATGGGCTCAGAATATAATCCCAATGGACTTAATAATAATAATGTAAGGGCACAATAATAAAAATATGGGGGCCATGGGGGATATAATAACAATTAGGGTAATACACTAACAACAGTAAGGGGATACAGTAGTATTATAGGGACCTAACATGCCCCTCTCCTTCAAACAAGTGTCTCCCTCAATTCTTGATTATTTCTGGATTCTTTTGTATAAAATTCTCATCCTCACATGTGGAACCTTCAATGGGTAAGTTATTCCACTTTTTGAGATACTATGAAATTGATCGATCTCATAGCTGTCGAGTTCTTAATTATGTGACAGCTTCAGGTTCGAATATGATTTTTCATTCCTCATCAAGTTCTAGAAATATTGTTTGAACTGGAATTTTGTCATCTATAACCTTGTTTAAGTGTGAAACATGGAAAACTGGATGCACTCGCGAAGAAGTCGGAAGCTCCAATTTGTATGCCATAGTACCAATATTTTGCAACACCTTGTAAGGAATATAGTAATTTGGAGAAAATATATTATCCTTCTTAGCTTGCTTTAGGGGAATTTGTTTGATTGATTGTAACTGTGAAAATACCCTGTCTCCTACATCAAAACTTCTCTCACTGTGATGTTGATATGCCTGTTGTTTCATTCGATTTTGTGCCAGATTTAGGTTATCCTTTAAGAGTTGGAGAAGTTTTTGTTTATGCTCAATGTGATATTCCACTGCTTGAACCTTATAATTTTCTCTTAAATATGATGTGATGGATAGTGGATGGTACACATAAAGTGCCATAAATGGGGTCATTTTTGTTGTAGTATGGAAGGAAGTCTTATACCACCATTCAGCCAAAGGTAACCACTTGACCCATTGTGTTTGTTTATCAGATACAAAACAATGAAGATATCCTTCCAAAAAAAAAGTTACTATCTTAGTTTGAACATCATATTGAGGATGATAAGATGAGCTATGAGCTAGTTGAGTACCCAAACAAGAAAATAATTCCGTCCAAAAATTTCCAGTAAAAATGGGATCTCTGTCGCTTACCATAATCTTTGGGTTTCCATATAACTTTTGAATTTTTTCCATAAATGTAGTAGAAAATGTACTTTCTTTAAATGGATGAGATAAAGCAAAAAAGTGTGCATAATTGGTAATTTTATCAACTACCACCATGATGACACTATTTCCTTCGGACTTAGGTAAACCTGTGATAAAATCCATTGAAATATCCTCCCAACATTGGCTTGGAATGGATAAAGGTTTTAGAAAACCAAGGGTCTTAATTGTGTCAACTTATTTTGCTGGAAAACCAAACATTCTACCACAAAATTTTGAATATCAGATTTAAGGCCATCCAAAAAAAATTCTTTCTTCACCCTATGGTAAGTTCTTAAAAATCTATAGTGTCCTCCTAAAGGATAAGTGTGCAATTCCAAAAGTATATTTTGTTTTAGTTTGGAATTCTTACAAAGATATAAGCGATATTTGTACCATAAGGAATAACTTTTTGAACTAAATGTATCATATGTACTAGGATCTTCCTGCAACTTTTGAATGAGTGTCTACACTTCTTCGTTCTTCTTTTATTCACCCCTTTCTTCGGTTATCCAATCTGGTTGGATAACGGAAATGGAAAAAAAATATGCTTCAGCCTCTTCATCCTTTCTTGAGACTGCATATGCAACAACATTTAGCTTCCCCTTTTTGTAGATGGTTTCAAATTCATAATCCAACATCTTTCTGACCCATTTTTGTTGCTCTTCTGAATATAGTCTGTGTTCCAAAATTTGTTTAATACTATCATGATCAACTTTTACCTTGAAGTGTCTTCCGATTAGGTAAGGCCATTGTTTCTTTACAGCGTATAGTATTTCCAACATTTCCTTCTGGTAAATATCTTTCTGTAAATATTTTCCTTTCATTGGACGACTTTCGAAAGCAATTGGTATTCCTTATTGCATTAAAACAACACCAATTCCATTTTTTGAGGCATCACATTCCACAATAGAGGTTTTTGTGATGTTTGTCGTAGCTAAGACTGGTGCTAGGAACATTTCCTCTTTAAGATGTTCAAAGGCCTTAGTTGCTTCAGGAATCCATGAAAATGGATATTTCTTCAATAATGTTGTTAGAGGTGATGTCGTTTTCCCATAGTTCTTAAAGAACCTTTGATAATACCCTGTTAAACTGAGAAACTTCGTAACTTCTTTATGGTTGATGGGACTTTCCATTCCTTAATGTATTTAATTCTGTTAGGGTCTACCTTAACACCCCCTTGAGATAAAATATGACCTAGATATTAAACCTCTTGTACTCCAAAGAAATGTTTGGAGGTTTTTTCATATATTGTTTCTCCTCTAATATTTTGAGCACCCTTTCAACATGTTGAACATGATCCTTCCAAGACCTTCTATAGATTAGTATATCATCAAAAAATACAAAGAAAAATTTTGTAAGGAAGGGTTTGAAAATGGAATTCATCAACCATTGAAATGTAGAAGGTGCATCAATAAGGCCAAAAGGCATGACCAAAAATTCATAATGACCCTCATGAGTTAAAAATGTTGTTTTTGGAATATCTTAAGTCTTCATTCTAATTATATGATATCCTGAACGAAGATCCAACTTGGTAAAATAAATTTCTCCATGTAATTCATCCAATAATTTGTCAATCATAGGAATGTGAAATTTATCTTTAATAGTGAGATTATTGAGCTCCCTATAATCCGGACACATGTGACATGATCCATCCTTCTTGTGCACCAATACTACTGGAGCGGAGAAATAACTTTGACTAGGTTGAATTATACAAGCCTCCAACATTTCTGCAATCATACGTTCAATTTCACTCATTTGGACATAAGGATATTTGTGACGCCTGATGTTTTGAATAACACTTCCTGGAATCAAATGCATATCATAATGATGATCATGAATATTTTGGAGTCCTTTGGGAGTTTCAAACACCTTGGAATGATTTTCCATGACCTTTTCGATATTTGGAGAAATAGATGATTTTGATATTGGAACTTCTAGTGAGCATAATTGTGCAATTATGCCTCGTTGTTCTTTCTTCAAAATATTTGTCATGACATTAAAACTTATTATATTTCTTCGCTTCCCTACGATACCCCTTAATTCAACTTCCTTTCATTCCGAAAATAATTTCAGTAAAAGTTCTTGAAAATTAAAAGCTACCATCCCCTAATATCTTAGCCACTGTACTCCTAGTACAACATCAACACCTCCCATTGGAATGGAAAGAATTGGACTATTCAATACATATTCCCCTATTGTTAGCTTGATATTATGGCATTTTCCAAATAAATTTATAGTTCCTCCATTTTCAACCATCACTTGACATTCTGGTGTTGGGTATAGGCATCAATTTAATTCCTTGGCTTCCTTACAATGAATAGAATTATGGTTACTACCTGAATCAATCAACAATATTACCTTTTTCTTCCTGATATGTCCTTCTATCTTGAGAGTTTCATGAGTTTTAATTCCTTCCAATGCCTTACACGATATGGTCAGACTCATTTCATATTTCTGTAGGGTTGGTTCTTCATGTATATGCTCTTCTTTTGAAGTTTATTGTTCATTCTCTTCCTCTTCACAATCTATGTAAAATAATTTATTCTCAGTACACTTATGAACTTTAGTGTATTTTCTATCACAACTGTATCAAAGACCTTTTACTATTTTTTCTTCTAATTGTTGTGATGTCAAGCTTGTCAGTTGTGGAAGGTTAGGAGTAGCAACACTTCCATATTTATAGATGTGAGTGGTATGCTTCCTTGTCGCCATAATTTTACATTCAAATTTTCTTGCCAACCTGAATGCCTTCTCCAATGAATCAAGTTCCCAAAGGTGAACCTCATGTTGGATGTTATCCATTAAAGTCCTATGAAGACATCAATATTATGTTCCTCTAGAATATCATTTACCCTTATATTCAATTTTTTGAAGTCCTCAATGTGCTCCACCATGTTGTCGCGTATGACCCCACAACCCCCCTTTTATTTACTATTAGTAAATAATAGTAAATAAATGAGGACCCTTAGTTAAAAAATCCAAAAAATCAATTAGGATTTGTTTGCCTTTTCAAATAAAACTTTCTATCATAAACCTATAGAAATCCCTTAGAAAGAATATTTAGAAACACTTAAGTTTATGATAGATTATAATAAAATTTCTCTTGAAACAAGATAACGCATCCATAACAAAAATAGTATATATAAAAATGCATTGATCGCAGATCGCATAGCGCAGAAAACATAAATGATTAAGGAATATCTTTTGCACTCTTATTTATTATGCACTTTTGCAATTTTGCGCTTTTGCGATGATTTCATTTTGCGATTTTGCACTTTTGCGATATTGCGCTTTTGCGCTATTGCGCAATTTCCACTTTTGCGCTATTTTTATGACTGCGATGACTTCATTTTGTGATATTGCGACATTGCGATATTGTGATATTGTGCAGAAAATCACAGATCGCAATGTCGTAGATTCATATAGGCACGCTATCCCATGGAAATCTTCCCATATGTCAAATCCGTTATGCGCTTTAATGATTATATTAAATGATTGGATTGATTATTAATGTGAAATGAGATTGTGTTTAGATTGAAATTCGTTTCAAAATTTAAATATTATATTTCATCCACTTTCACATTCAAAACAGTCTCATCACCTTTATTATATCATTACTCTCATTTATTCGTAAAACGCAGGCACGAAGGAGAAAACCACTATACAAAGCTTCCGCTAAACACTATGGGTAAGAAGGAGAAGAGCTCAAGTTCTGAGAACAAAGAAATGGCTTCGCTATACGCAGACACCGCCTGTAACAAGGATGCCGATATATCCACTTGGGAGGGAATGTATAATCTGTTAGAAGATGAAAACCCTGTGGTGATAAAAGTTGCAGCTACAACAGGTTCAAAGAATACGTCTGAAGCAACCCTTAGAGACTTGGCTTGCTCATTTCTGCATAGAATAGCACCAAGGCCAAGGAGTCTCCCATATACAGACATGGTGAGATGGGTGCTGGATAGCATAGATATTTCAGACAGACAATTCATAACTCCATTGGAAGAGCTAATCGGGTCATTCACCATAGAAGATCTGAGATTAATGTATAAGCTGCCAGAACCTCAGGCGACTTTCAACAAGCAATTTATGGAACAGTTTGCCAAAGAAAACTCAAATTTGGCAGAATGCACAAAGGAGTGGACCAAAAGAAGTGAACCATTGAAGAAAAACAAACAAGGTATGTACAACAAGGGTTCACTTACCTCTCCTTATTGTTTTACTATTGCCATGTTATGCAGGCTTTTTGGAAAGCCTGACATAAATATGATCTTACCCGAATGACTTCCTTTGTTGAATGCGACTGTTAATTCTACAATTGTAGATTGGGCCAAAATCCTATCTGATAATCTCACCACTTCTATTTTTCACTACCGGTCTAAACGAAATGTTTCCCAGCGGGTTTATCCGCCTTTTTATTTATCTGCTAATGTCATGGACGCCATCTCCTATGTCTCCAAATTCCCTGTGATGGGCTGGAAATGGACTATCCACGATCCCTTGCCCATTCATGTGTACCATAAAGAACTATGGGAGTCTAAGTTTGTCCCACATTTTTACCAAATTTGTCATGGAATAATGTTGCCATTGTACAGAACATTGTATAATAAGGATGCCCCGAGGTTATCCTAAAAAACAGAGGTTGATATTCTCCCCATCGCAAGATGGTTTGGAGAAGAATTGTTCACCTATATTAGGGTTTCTGGAATTTATGCTTCTCCCCATGTTTTACCCTTATATGTTCCAGATAGACTTGTAGCTCGGGAAATTGCCTATCAGACATGTGGCCATGGAGGTATAACAAAAGATTTAAAAGACAAGAAAAAGGGAATTTGGCCACAATTTCCCATAAAATGTGGAAAATTTTCACTGTTTGATATTGGTCATGTATTTCAAGAGATAGGCAACGTTACATGCCTACAGCTATTCAAATTCTCAAGAAGGTTATTTGACCGAAATGATATTGTTAACAATTTTACCAATGCAATCAAAGTAAGGGAATTTGCCGGGGAACAGGATCTTTTTGATGATATGTTCCAAGCAATAAATTCATTCAAAGAATTTTTGAATTCATCTCAAGCCCAGCTATCTCCAGAGGAATTCCAGGAATTCAAGCTTTACAGAGAAAGGAGACTAATTCCTATTCCTTTGGATAATCTACGCTTAGAGCTTGCAACGGAGCAAAATGCTAGTGTTAGTCTTAACGACAGTTCAAGTACAGGTAAATCCAAATCAAAATCTGACAGAGATTCTGAACACTCCAATAAGTCTAAAGAAAAGGAAGATAAAATGGAAGAATCCATTAAAGATTCTGCACAATCTAAAGAGCTTACTCAACAACAAATTTTGACTTCTCAACAAACAAATCCTCCTCCACCCAATGTATAGCAACAGCCAGTCACCATTGAGTTAGATAAAGAATGGGAAACCTTTAATCAATTGATTAATGTAGAAGGACAGAATGTACAGACCCCTGTCCAGACAACCAAAGTTTTGAGCACAGGAACAAGTAGCACAGCCGCAGTAACAGAGCACATACCAATCACACTCTCCTCTGAAATTGTACTTAATGTAGAGGACATTCCTCCTCTGGATGTATTTTATAGCCCAAAATACAAATCAGTAGTAAAGAGACAAAGGAAAAAGAGAAAAATAGAAAGTGCAATTGCTACTGAACCAGAACAAGTAGATGTTTTGTGGAAAGATCCTGCCACAGAGCCTACTCATAATCTCACTAAGTTATCTCAAATAACAGGAGCTTATGCTTCTGCAACAATTGATAAAGCAGTTGAGATACAAATTTTGTTGGATGAAAAAGAAGAACATATAAAAGCTCTGCAACAGCAATTGCAACAGGCACAGGCCAATAAGGAAGCACAATTAAAACTTGAAGAGTTACAACAACAACTTCAAGAAATGCAAACAGGACATCAAAAAAGTCTGGCTGATAAAGAAAAAAAAATACAGATTATCCAAGAACAGCATAAGGATGATCCTAAGCTTCCAGAATTCATTTCAGAAACCATTTCTTTGAAAAATCAACTACTGCAACAAGAGGAAGTTTTCTGCCAAAAAATATTGCAATGGAATTTTTTGTGCCAAGAGAGCGATAAAATCACAAATCATGTTGTAGATTTATGAAATGATTATGATTTGATTAATGAAAATATCAATGATTATCTAACATGGCAAAATACAGAAGAAGGCAGAAAAGCTGGTGCACCCATCATTAACGAGAACCATAAAGAAATACTGTTTAATAATTGGGATGCATAAATCAGAAGGGCAGAAAAGGTAGCAGAGGAGGCATCTACATCGGAAAACACTCTCACTGATTGTGTAAATGACAATTTACACAAAGCTAAATTGATTTCTGAAACTATTCCAGGATATCTCCCACAGGCAAATCAACTACAAACAGAATGGAGGCAAAAGGCAGAAGAAAGGGCAAAATCCATCCAAGGGCTGACAAGATTGAATTGGGACTCATACTGGATGTACTTGGTAAAGCCACACAGTCAGCACAGTGCGCTCAATTGTATCATCAATGCTACAGAGAAGATTGCTCCTAGGCTTGCCGACTCTGTCTTTTCAGGACAGTTGAATTCTGAAGTCGGTCAACCGCATCTTCTCAAAACTATGCTGGATGCCTGCAAGCTTAAAGATCAAGTTAATAGATAGATAGATTTAGTTTTAATTTCACTATATTTTAGCCTAGTAAAAGGACGGTCATTGAACCGAATCCTTAATTTTTGTAATAAACTATTTTTAGAGTTAGTTAAGTAGTATTTAAACCCCTCTCATGCATTTAGAGAGGGGTCCTGGATCTTAATATTTTTGGACTTGGAGATTGCATTTCTGTACTTCATTGTCTTATATATTTTTTGAAAAGGATCACATCTGGTGATTTTCATGCGGAATTATCTTTGAAGTGTTGCATTTCTGTACCTTGGAATTTGGTTTTGCATCATAGTTACTGGATAGAGTATCAGATTGCATTTGAAACTCTTCAAGATGAACAGGGTATTTCTATCTGTTCACTGTTGATCTTCTTTTGTCTTATGATATTTGGTTTAAAATTGCTATCATTTATATGTATATTGGTTTTCACAACACTTTCTTTTATATATCATTTCTGAGTATAATTGAAACATTATTTTTCATAGTTACATGTAAATGGTATACAATGATGAATGCAATATGTTTATATAACTCTGTTTAATTTCTTAAACAGAGTTATCTTTATTTGTTTCTGCATATTTCAATTTAATTAATAATACATTTTCATGGTTATTGTTGAATTGGAACAATCTTAAGTTGTATTCACATATAGCTACCCGGGTTAGTGTTAGAATTTATTTATCAGTATTTAGCTTAAATTAGATAGTTTTATTTCAGTTAGTTTAGTCCCATTTCCACCCATCCAATCCAATCCATTTAGTTACAAGGAAATTGGTCCTTTAAATCCAGTCAAAGCCACCACACCAAACGGAAAAGGAGCTGCCTTAAGGTCCCGACCGAGTGGTTTTCCCCGATGTTTGAAGCAAATATTTTCTAGGCTTCAACATTTTTGGCGCTAGAAGGAGGGCCTGAGCTATGAATGGAAAGTAAATATTTATCCACAAGCCATCCTGAGAGCAAAACACCCTCATTAATTTCTTCAATTTCTTCTGAAATTCAGAATCCAAGAGAAGAAATTGCAGAAAATATTCAGACACCCACTATCAAAATCTTAAAACATTCAGACAAACAACATCCTGAGTCTCCTGAAGTTCAAGATATAATTCATAAATTGAAAGGATTCTCATTATCTTTGGAAGAGTCTGAAATATCTGAAGGTAGTGTAAGCTCAAAATTTATTCCTTCTAAACCTCTTACTAGGTTGCAAAGTGAAAAACTTGGTATTTCCCTGAAAGAATTTCCTTTACCTAGTAAGGGAAAAACAAAAAGAATTCAATTAGAAATAGAAAGTGATACAAGTTCATCATCTCATATTCAATCACCTGTTTCCAAAAGTACAACTCAACAAAGTGCAGTTGTTTCATCATCATCTCTTCAATCATCATCTCCACAAACATCTTCTCCTCAATTCTCATCAATCTCAAAATCATCTATTCCAACCACTTCTATTAAAATTCCTCCAGATTCTAATATTCCTCCAATAGTCATCCCAATAATGGCACAAAGACCATGGTCTACTCCAGGAGCAGTCAACATGGCTGCACCTTTACATGATTTACCAAACAATCCTGGAAAATGGCTTCCAAAGTTTAGCCCAGATCTTAACATTCAAGCTGAAGAACATATCAATAATTTTATGCTGGCTATTAATTTGAATGGAGTCATACATGAAGATGTTGTAGTTAGATTATTCCCATATAATCTTTAGGGAGTAGCAGGATCATGGTATTTTTCATTACCATCAGGATCTATAACAAGTTGGGACATTTTTGCAGATCATTTTTTGACCAAATTTGGAGATGATCGATCAATTGCAACTTTACTCAATGATCTCTCAAATTTGAAAATAGAACCCAAGGAACCTATAAAAGAATTCAATGCTAGATTCAACAAGCTATTGAACAAAATTCATACAGATTCACAACCTAGTGAGCAAGTCAGAATCGAATGGTATATAACTGCCTTACCCTCAAACATAGAAATTTTTGTAGACAGAGCTGCAAAGCCTACATTAGCTGAGAATATGAAAGAAGCTATTGCAGTGGAAAAACATATTACTTCTCTGGAAAAGAAAAATGCTATTGAAGAAAGGAAATCAAAGAAAGTCAGCTTTAGAGATGATTCAAAGAAAAAGGCCAAAGATCCATATGACATGGAAGGTTTACAAAAAGTCCTTAAAACCATGTCAAATGAAATGGTTGAAATTAAAAAACAAGTGGCTGAAACTTCAACCAAGAAACCATTCCGAAATTTCAGAAGAAACCAAATTGAATCTAAACCTCCTAATGTAATCTCTAATGCAGAATCAGAAGAAGAGGAAGAAGAAGAAGATACATCTATAGTATTAGATCAAGAAGACGAAAATGAAGAAATAGCTGAATTGAATGGAATGTGGGATTTTATTCTCCCTAATTCTGATAGTGAAGAAGCTATGCCTATAAGAACTAGGAGTAAATCTATAGCAGAACCAGTGCAAACAGTTCCTAAAAAGAAAATTACAACTCCAAGTACCAAAGACAAACCCATTGTGAGGAAAACTTTTCCATTACCTACTCAAAATCAGCCATCCTCTTCTAATCCTCTCACATCAACAACGAAAACTTTAGTAGTATCAGATCCTATGGAATACAATATTGTCGAAGACATGAAAAAGATCAAAGCCAACATTTCCTTACATGAACTCAGCAAACTAAAACACCAGCAAAAGTTGTTATTGAAAGAATTAAATGCTACACCAATTACTCCTTTACCAAGCGGCGTAGTTGCAAAAGCATCAAGAGGAACTGGTAAGCCACCAGATAAGGTAGATGCTACTGATACTGTGCTCATTGGGGAAAAGTCAAATTCTCAAACTCCTCCTTTTCTTTTGAATTATGAGATGTACAATAAAAATCTACACAATTGTTTGATTGATTCCGGAGCTTCCTCCAATATAATGCCTACTTCTGTCTGTGCTAAATTAAATATTGAACCACAGAAATCAGCAGTTCATATCGTTCAGTTGGATCACTCTAAAGTCCAAGTGGTAGGAGAAACCAATTCAGTTACTATCAGATTAGCCTCAGATCCTAGGATTGTCCAAAGAATTGATATTCTAATTGCTGATATTCCTGAATTCTATGGATTAATCTTGAGCAGGGATTAGTCTGCGAAACTTAACTGTTATATCTCAACCAATTATTCACACATGTGGCTTCCCTACAAAGGGAAACCAAATCAAATCAAAATTGAATGAGAAAAACATATGATGCATACTGTCACTGAATTTTAACAACCTAATGAACCTGTAGCATTCAACAACAATATTCTTGGAGGCTATTCTGCTGAATCATTCCTTGGAAATTTCAAAGCTCCTCAATCACCGTTTTCTGTAAATACTTTTGTTTCTCAGATAGAAAATTTTTCACAATCTGATTCTTCCAGAATTGTAAATATTTCTGATGTAATTGTAGATAAGCCAATAGATAAGTCTTTATTTTGGTCATTATATTTTGATGGATCGAAATCTAGTGATGGAGCTGGAGCTGGATGCATCCTAATTGATCCAAATGGGGAGAAAATCATGCTATCATGTAGATTAGAATTTGAGTGTACTAACAATACCGCAGAATATGAAGCCTTGGTTCAAGGACTTTATAAAGCTATAGGGTTAGATGTTAAATACTTGAAAGTTTTTGGTGATTCCGAAATTGTCATTAAACAAGTTAGGAATACAATTCATTGCCTTTCAGGACATCTTAAACACTATCAAACCCTAGTACAAGACCTCACCACTCATTTTTTAGCATTCAACATTTCTCCTATTCCTAGGAATCAGAATACATCAGCTGACTTGTTAGCTAATGTTGCATCTAAACTCTTACCTGCTGAAGATTGCAGTCCTGATAGGTTTTCTGTAGAATTGATTTTTCGTCCATCAGTCCCAGATAATGTTACAAATTGGAGAGTATTTTATCATGATCAAGATATTCTAAATTTCATGACTTCAGAGAAATCATATGATGAGAAAATTATTGACGAAGATTATCATGATTTACAAATTTCTTCAAAAGGTAATGAAAACCCCATTCCAATATCTGTTGTTAAATTAGAGGATTTATATGACATTAGAGACAGATTCAAGAAAGTTACTAATACAAAACTTCAAAGCTCAACTTTGAAGTTTGAATTAGTAAATCTTGGTTCTGATTCTAAACCTCAAAACGTTAACTTAGGACTCAATTTAACACCGGAGGAACGGAATGCATTCATTAAACTGTTGAACAAGTATAAAAACGTTTTTTCTTGGAATTACGATGATCTAAAAACATATGATACTTCGATTATTCAACATACAATTCCAATGCTTCCTGATATTAAACCTGTTCAACAGAAGTTGAGAAAGATCCATCCAAATCTCGAAAGTCAAATCAAATCAGAACTTAATAAACTTTTGAAAGCCAAAATCATTTTTCCAGTCAGGCACTCTAATTGGGTTTCCAATATGGTACCCGTAAGGAAGAAGAATGGTGATATAAGAATCTGTATTGATTTCAGAAATTTAAACAAGGCATGTTTAAAAGACAATTTCCCATTGCCAACCATGGAACAGATACTTCAAAAGGTAGTTGGTTCTAAACTTATGTCTTTTCTCGATGGATTTTCGGGCTATAATCAAGTTTTAGTTCACCTAGATGACAGATTGAAAACAACTTTCAGAACAAAATGGGGAACTTATGCTTATCAAAAAATGCCTTTTGGTCTAATAAATGCAGGAGCAACTTTTCAAAGAGCCATGGACATAGCATTCAAAGGTTTGATCAATAAATCAGTTTTTGTTTATCTTGATGACATAACAGTATTTTCAAAAAAGAGAGCCAATAATCTACATGATTTAAAACAAATATTTGAAAGATGTAGAAAGTTTGGTATCACCTTAAATCCCAAGAAATCTTTCTTTGCTTTAGATGAAGGAAAACTCTTAGGATTTGTTGTGTCAAAAGATGGTATATATATTGATCCAGATAGAGTGAAAGAAATTTCTGATAATTCTTTACCACATAACAAAAAATCCATGCAATCATTTCTTGGACAGATCAATTTTGTTAAAAGATTTATTCCTGATTTTTATTTAATTGTTTTACCTATGCAAAATATGATCAAGAAGAATTAAATATTCAAATGGACGCATAAAGAAAAAGAAGCTTTTGATTCAATCAAACAAGCAATCATTAATGCACCAGCATTGAATACCCCATATTTTTCTAAATATTTTACTTTGTATACTTTGGCCACTGAAACATCTTATGCAGTCGTTTTAACACAACTCAATGATCAAGAAATTGAAGCACCAATTTCTTTCTTTAGCTCAAATCTGCAAGGAGCTAAGCTTAATTATTTCGATGTTGAAAAACAAGCCTTTGCTGTATTTAAATCAATCAAACATTTCAGACCTTTTCTCTTGAAGACACATACAAAAATCATTGTCCCATTCTCTGCAGTGAGGCAATTATTAATTCAAAAAGAAGTAGGAGAAAAGAGAGCTAACTGGGCAACAACCTTGCAAGAATATGATATTGATATTAAACCAGCTAAGATTGTTAGAGGATAAAGTTTTTGCAGATTATTGGCAGGAGCTCATAACATACCAGAAAATCAAGATTCAAATCAAGATATTCAAGTAAGTCAGATAAGTGTTACAAATTCCAGATCTCAGTATGCTGATCTTATCTATTACTTGAAAAATGTGTATGCTCCTTCTAATCTCAGCAATAAGAGTAAACGCGCTTTAAGGTTAAAGGCTATTAAATACCAGATCATTGATAATGTGTTATTTAGAAAAAATTATGATTCAATCTTATTAAGATGTTTGGAAAAGACTGAAGCTGAAAAGGTTTTGCAGGAATTGCATGATGGACCAGCAGGAGGTCATTTTGGAGGTGATACCATAGCTCAAAAAATAATTCGCGCTGGTTATTAGGCGTTAGTAAGTGCCAAATTTGTCAAACTGCAAGTGGAAGACAAAGGAAACCAACTTTTCCTTTGCAACCAGTAACTATTGAGCAACCATTCGAACAATGGGGGCTTGACATTATTGGTGAGATAGTACCTCATTCTTCCAAACAGCACAAGTACATCCTTACTACAACTGATTACTTTACAAAGTGGGTAGAGGCAATTCCTTTTAAGGTAGCCAATTCTGATGCAATTATTGATTTCATAGATCAATTCATCATAACCAAGTTTGGTGTACCTAAAGCTCTTGTCTTTGATAATGCATCTTACTTCTCTGGAAATAGTTTAATTGAATTTGCAGTCAAAATAGGTTTTAAATTAAAATATTCAGCAAATTATTATCCACAAGGTAATGGTTTGGTTGAATCCACTAATAAAAACCTTATCAAAATCATTAAAAGAACCATTGATCAAAATCAAAAGAATTGGCACAAATCTTTAATCTTTGCATTATGGGCTGATCGTATCACTGAAAAATCTTCAATAGGGACTTCACCTTTCAATCTGGTTTATGGAAAAGAAGCTGTGATACCATCAAACTTAACACTTCCATCATTATCCCTAGTGTAGTTTATTGAAGAAAATCCTTCTTCATCCATTCAATTGAGATATAATCAAATCCTTAAATTAGAAGAAGATAGGGATAAAGAAAAAATTACTCATGAAAAACATCAACAGCTTGTAAAATCTTCTTTTGATGCAAGTTCTATCGGCTCAAATTTTTTTTCAATTGGTGATCTCGTTTTGAAATGGGACAAAGCACACGAAGAAAAAGGTAAACATACCAAATTTCAGAAAATGTGGCTGGGACCATTTCAGATCGTTGACAAGATAACTCAAATACATTCATACTCCAAGATCTAACAGGTAAGAGAGAGTCTTTCCTGTAAATGGGCTTATCTTGAAGAAATTATTTTCATGAGGTAACCCCTTCTTAAACTGTATATATTTCTTTCTGCAAAGTTTTTTATTGTTTTTTTTTTTACAAATAAAGGTTGTTTATGAGTCTCTGATTGACTGTTTACTATTTGAGAAAATTTCTTCGGAAAAATATTATAAATATTTATTTTGTGTAAATAAGAATTTTTAAAGTAATGATCACAGTTTTTGAATAGTTTAAAATAAGATGTTAAACTTTGAAAAGATTATTTCAATCATTTACACGATCTTTTGAAAACTTGAGGAAAATGTAAATCATTATAAATTTTATTAAGCAGAGAAAGGTTATCTATCAAAGTATAGATTTTTTCAAAGTTTTGGAATTCAAAAAAATCTGAAAATTGTCATCCATTTATTCTTAAGGATAAAACTATTTCACCCCATCCATTTAAATTGTGATTTTTTAGAATGTAATTCTAGGAAATTATACAAAATTTTAAGAGATAAGAGGTCTCATTACGAGCCGACTTACCATGTTCATGAGGAGTAATAAAACTAAAATTACCAATACTGCATACCAAAACAGGGTAGTGGCTTATAAATATAAGACAAGGGGTCTCATCACGAGCCAGCTTGTTCAGTTTAATTATAACTAGTGAATGGCATTGTTATTAACTGGCTGCCAAACCAGAACAATGGCTCTTAAAATAAAAATAAATAAAAGACAAAAAACATGAGATAATAGGTCTTATGAATTTATCTTTTAAAAAGTCACAATTTTAGTTGGATGGGACAATGAATAGTTAATGGTTTAAAGGTAACCCTGTCGAGACTATGAACATTTGCTGGCAGCAGAGGCAATACCTATGGCAATAGAGTATATTATAAAACCAAAACTTGGAGAAATCCACTTACTTCATTATTAACACCAATCAAAGCTTGATATAACCCAAAATGTTTTTATTTCTTAAAGAACTAGAAAGAAATTATGAGATGATTTTTATTTCTTTTTCATAGTGACATTTTATTTGAATTATCCTAAGATAGTTTTCATTATCTTTAAAAACCTTTACTTACTAAAGATAGAATGTTCATTTTATTTTTTCAGAGATAACTGTTTCTTTCAGTGAATCGCCAATTGTTGTGACCTGCAACAACCCCCCTTTTATTTACTATTAGTAAATAATAGTAAATAAATGAGGACCCTTAGTTAAAAAATCCAAAAAATAAATTAGGATTTGTTTGCCTTTTCAAATAAAACTTTCTATCATAAACCTATAGAAATCCCTTAGAAAGAATATTTAGAAATACTTAAGTTTATGATAGATTATAATAAAATTGCTCTTGAAACAAGATAGTGCATCCATAACAAAAATAGTATATATAAAAACGCATTGATCGTAGATCGCATAGCGTAGAAAACAGAAATGACTAACGAATATCTTTTGCGCTCTTATTTATTATGCGCTTTTGTGATTTTGCGCTTTTGCGATGATTTCATTTTGCGATATTGCGCTTTTGCGCTATTGTGCAATTTCCACTTTTGCGCTATTTTTATGACTGCGATGACTTCATTTTGTGATATTGCGACATTGTGATATTGCGATATTGCGCAGTAAATCACAGATCGCAATGTCACAGATTCATATAGGCATGCTATCCCAAGGCAATCTTCCCATATGTCGAATCCGTTATGCGCTTTAATGATTATATTAAATGATTGGATTGATTATTAATGTGAAATGAGATTGTGTTTAGATTGAAAGTCGTTTCACAATTTAAATATTATATTTCATCCGCTTTCACATTCAAAACAATCTCATCACCTTTCTTATATCATTACTCTCATTTATTCGTAAAACGCAGGCACGAAGGAGCAGACCACTATACAAAGCTTCCGCTAAACACTATGGGTAAGAAGGAGAAGAGCTCAAGTTCTGAGAACAAAGAAATGGCTTCGCTATACGCAGACACCGCCTGTAACAAGGATGCCGGTATATCCACTTGGGAGGGAATGTATAATCTGTTAGAAGATGAAAACCCTGTGGTGATAAAAGTTGCAGCTACAGCAGGTTCAAAGAATACGTCCGAAGAAACCCTTAGAGACTTGGCTTGCTCATTTCTGCATAGAATAGCAGCAAGGCCAAGGATTCTCCGATATACAGACATGGTGAGATGGGTGCTGGATTGCACAGATATTTCAGACAGACAATTCAGAACTCCATCGAAAGTGCTAATCGGGTCATTCACCATAGAAGATCTGAGATTAATGTATAAGCTGCCAGAACCTCAGGCGAATTTCAACAAGCAATTTATGGAAGAATTTGCCAAAGAACACTCAAATTTGGCAGAATGCACAAAGGAGTGGACCAAAAGAAGTGAACCATTGAAGAAAAACAAACAAGGTATGTATAGCATGGGTTCACTTACCTCTCCTTATTGTTTTACTGCTGCCATGTTATGCAGGCTTTTTGGAAAGCCTGACATAAATATGATCTTACCCGAATGGCTTCCTTTGTTGAATGCGGTTGTTAATTCTACAATTGTAGATTGGGCCAAAATCCTATTTGATAATCTCACCACTGCTATTTTTCACTACCGGTCTAAACGAAATGTTTCCCAGCGGGTTTATCTGCCTTTTTATTTATCTGCTTATGTCATGGACGCCATCTGCTATGTCTCCAAATTCCCTGTGATGGGCTGGAAATGGACTATCCATGATCCCTTGCCCATTCATGTGTACCATAAAGAACTATGGGAGTCTAAGTTTGTCCCCCATTTTTACCAAATTTGTCATGGAATAATGTTGCCATTGTACAGAACATTGTATAATAAGGATGCCCCGAGGTTATCCTTAGAAACAGAGGTTGATATTCTCCCCGTCGCAAGATGGTTTGGACAAGAATTGTTCACCTATATTAGGGTTTTTGGAAGTTATGCTTCTCCCCATGTTTTACCCTTATATGTTCCAGATAGACTTGTAGCTCGGGAAATTTCCTATCAGACCTGTGGCCAGGGAGGTATAACAAAAGATTTAAAAGACAAGAAAAAGGGCATTTGGCCACAATTTCCCATAAAATGTGAAACATTTTCACTGTTTGATATTGTTCATGCATTTCAAGAGATAGGCAACGTTACATGCCTACAGTTGTTCAAATTCTCAAGAAGGTTATTTGACCCAAATGATATTGTTAAGAATTTTACCAATGCAATCAAAGTAAGGGAATTTGTCGGGGAATAGGATCTTTTTGATGATATGTTCCAAGCAAGAAATTCATTCAAAGAAGTTTTGAATTCAGCTCAAGCTCAGCTATCTCCAGAGGAATTCCAGGAATTCAAGCTTTACAGAGAAAGGAGACTAATTCCTATTCCTTTGGATAATCTACGCTTAGAGCCCGCAAGGGAACAAATTCCTAGCGTTAGTCTTAACGGCAGTTCAAGTACAGGTAAATCTAAATCAAAATCTGATAGAGATTCTGAACACTCCAATAAGTCTAAAGAAAAGGAAGATAAAATGGAAGAATCCATTAAAGATTCTGCACAATAAAAAGAGCTTACTCAACAACAAATTTTGACTTCTCAACAGACAAATCCTCCTCCAACCAATGTACAGCAACAACCAGTCACCATTGAGTTAGATAAAGAATGGGAAACCTTTAATCAATTGATTAATGTAGAAGGACAGAATGTACAGACCCCTGTCCAGACAACCAAAGTTTTGAGCAAAGGAACAAGCAGCACAGCCGCAGTAACAGAGCACATACCAATCACACCCTCCTCTGAAATTGTACTTAATGTAGAGGACATTCCTCCTCTGGATGTATTTTATAGCCCAAAATACAAAGCAGTAGTAAAGAGACAAAGGAAAAAGAGAAAAATATAAAGTGCAATTGCTACTGAAGTAGAACAAGTAGATGTTTTGTGGAAAGATCCTGCCACAGAGCCTACTCATAATCTCACTAAGTTATCTCAAATAACATGAGCTTATGCTTCTGCAACAATTGATAAAGAAGTTGAGATACAACTTTTGTTGGATGAAAAATAAGAACAGATAAAAGCTGTGCAACAACAATTGCAACAGGTACAGGCCAATAAGGAAGCACAATTAAAACTTGAAGAGTTACAACAACAACTTCAAGAAATGCAAACAGGACATCAAAAAAGTCTGGCTGATAAAGACAAACAAATACAGATTATCCAAGAACAACATAAGGATGATCCTAAGCTTCCATAATTCATTTCAGAAACCATCTCTTTGAACAATCAACTACTGCAACAAGAGGAAGTTTTCTGCCAAAAAATATTGCAATGGAATTATTTGTGCCAAGAAAGCGATAGAATCACAAATCATGTCGTAGATTTACGAAATGATTATGATTTGATTAATGAAAAGATCAATGATTATCTAGCATGGCAAAAGACAGAAGAAGGCAGAAAAGCTGGTGCACCCATCATTAACGAGAACCATAAAGAAATACTATTTAATAATTGGGATGCACAAATCAGAAGAGCAGAAAGGGCAGTAGAGGAGGCATCTACAGCGGCAAACACTCTCACTGATTGTGTAAATGACAATTTACACAAAGCTAACTTGATTTCTGAAACTGTTCCAGGTTATCTCCCACAGGCAAATCAATTGCAAGCAGAATGGAGGCAAAAGGCAGAAGAAAGAGAAAAATCCATCCAAGGGCTGACAAGATTAAATTGGGACTCATACTAGATGTACTTGGTAAAGCCACACAGTCAGCACAGTGCACTCAATTGTATTATCAATGCTACAAAGAAGATTTCTCCTGCGCTTGCCGACTCTGTCTTTTCAGGACAGCTGAATTCTGAAGTCGGTCAACTGCATCTTCTCAAAACTATGCTAGATGCCTGCAAGAGAAAAGATCAATTTCATAGATAGATACATTTAGTTTTAATTTCACTGTATTTTAGCCTAGGAAAAGGACGGTCATTGAACCGAATCCTTATTTTTTGTAATAAACTATTTTTAGAGTTAGTTAAGTAGTATTTAAACCCCTCTCATGCATTTAGAGAGGGGTCCTGGATCTTAATATTTTTTAGACTTGGAGATTTCATTTCTGTACTCCATTGCCTTATATATTTTTTGAAAAGGATCACATCTGGTGATTTTCATGCGGAATTATCTTTGAAGTGTTGCATTTCTGTACCTTGGAATTTGGTTTTGCATCATAGTTACTGGATAGAGTATCAGATTGCATTTGAAACTCTTCAAGATGAACAAGGTATTTCTATCTGTTCACTGTTGATCTCTTTTGTTTTATGATATTCGGTTTAAAATTGCTATCATTTATATGTATATTGGTTTTCACAACACTTTCTTTTATATATCATTTCTGAGTATAATTGAAACGTTATTTTTCATAGTTACATGTAAATGGTATACAATGATGAATGCAATATGTTTATATAACTCTGTTTAATTTCTTAAACAGAGTTATCTTTATTTGTTTCTGCACATTTCAATTTAATTAATAATACATTTTCATGGTTATTGTTGAATTGGAACAATATTAAGTTGTATTCACATATAGCTAGCCGGGTTAATGTTAGAATTTCTTTATCAGTATTTAGCTTAAATTAGATAGTTTTATTTCAGTTAGTTTAGTCCCATTTCCACCCATCCAATCCAATCCATTTAGTTACAAGGAAACTGGTCCTTTAAATCCAGTCGGAGCCACCACACCAAATAGAAAAGGAGCTGCCTTAAGGTCCCGACCGGGTGGTTTTCCCCGATGTTTGAAGCAGATATTTTCTAGGCTTCAACAGGGTTATAACCCCTATTTGCAGCATTTTGGAATGAATTGGAGGATGAATTCTTAGCCTCAAGTTTAAGCTTCATTAGCTTTCTTGAAAGGTTCTTGATCATTTTATTCATCTCCTCGATTTTATTTTCAGCTACCTCTCTATCTTAACTGGATGTGGACACCTCTTCTTTTCCTCTCCATCTAGCATCGTGATCTGACCCCCCTTTTGATTTGTCTATAGAAGAAAAATTAGCCTCCACCTCAAGTGCATTGGTTTGGGCATCATCTAAGGTAGCAGACTTCCTTTCTCTTAGAGAGAATCCGAATTCTGAATCAAATGCCGCTACAAACACCACATTAGCAGTAGTCTGGTGAGGCTTCATTTCAGCTGGGAAACTTTTGTATAGTTTTTCGAACCTTTTAATGAATTCAGGCACACCCTCATTATGTCCTTTTCTTAGTGCATTGAACTCTGTAAGACGGTATCCATGTTCTTTCTTTTCTCCCCATTTTCTGATAAAGGAATTTTCCATCTCCGCCCAGTTAGTAACGGAGCGGTCTCCCAAAATTTTGAACCATTTTCTGGCCTCTCCATCTAAGGACTGGACAAAAAGTCTCAACACTACATTCAGATGTTCGATATTGAAGTTTTCTGCAAAGGCACAAAAAACTTATAGGTGTTTCTGAGCTTCAGTATCATTTTCCCCAGTGAAACGAGGCAGGATTTTCAAATAATCTTGAGGCATATCGTTTAAGATCTCAGGCAATGCCAGGGGGGCATACTTGTTTAACAAGAAGCCTAGGATGACCATTGAAGGTTGTGGGGGTGGTGGGAGAATGAGATGCATAAGAGGAGGTGGTGGTGTTAGCCACCTATAAAATTTGTTATAGCAAAAGGTGGCTAAAACTTTTTGGAGCCTTCAAGGAACAAATTGTATTGTTAAAAATTGTTGGCCCTTGAAGACTCTTGAAGGCCTCATGCCTCTGTCCAAATCTTCACTACTGTTCCTATTTTATACTCAGAATTTCTGTTGTTTCCATAAGTGAAAATACTGCTGCAAAATCATCATTTTCCCATTTTCTCCACTCAAAAATAACCTTCATTTGCTCCCCTTTTTCTCCATTAAATTCCTCTATTTTTCATGACTCCCCTTCTCCCATTCATGAAAATCCTCTTTACATAGTTTAAAACTCATTTTTAAACTATACCGAAACCCCCAAAACCATTGAAAACTTTGAACAATTTCATAAAAAAAAAAAATTATTACTATGGACTTAATCCCCCTTGGGCTAAATCCTAACCACTTCCCCACCATACACTTTGGGGCTGGAACCTAGTGCTAAACCCTCACAGCGCTTATCGCATCGAAAACATCCAAGTGTGCAAGTCTTTTTTCCATTAAAAAAACTCCGATGTGATTAAGTCTCGTGTTTATAAAACCCGATCATGTTATTTTCCCATATAACCCGTGGGCCTGACTTAGACTCTTAAAACATTGAAAAAGTCCATTCCCGATCCATTTTTTCCTTTACAAATACAAAAAACCCTTTTTATCCAAAGTTTTGATCTAACGCGCCCATACAATGATTTTCAAATAAAAAATGGGTTGATTGTAAAGACCCGCATCAAACTTTCCGATGCGATTGGGTCACAAATATATAAAAACCCCGCCCCCTCTGCTTCACTCCATAAAACCTACACCCCGAGACCAAGTGTTGAAGTCCCAAAGCCCTTAATCGCATCACAAATATCCAATGGGTAGATTGAAAAGCCCGAGCCCGAGGCTCCAATTGCGATTAGCCCTTTGTTATATACGCCTCAAGCCCATCATGTTCCATATAGACCAAGGCCCCATAGTTGGGCACCTAAACCATTTCATATATATATACATCCCGCCCATACCATAAAAACTTTGTTTTATATTAAATGTTGGGTCTTCCTATGTTTTAAAGGGTTTCCGCCTGCGCGTAAGTTGAAAAAATCTCGACTGTTGATCATAAGCTGATCAAACGGCTCGAGCTCAATCCCATCACAAGTTTCATCAGGTGCATTTGTTTGTTCCCCTCGATTTTCGATCCCTGATTCACTTTCTGTCATCGATCTAATCTGCAGATCGACGATTAGCGCTTATTCGCATCGCAACATTTTCACCAAGCATGCTAAACTTTCCTCCACCTCCGATTGACATCTCCCGATTTTTTCCCTCTCGTTGATCTGATCCTCAGATCAACGACCTGCGCAACATCACATCAGAAATTTTTTGTTACACCCTTCCTCTCTCCCCGCTGATTATTAAGCTCCAATCGCCGATCCCCGATTCACTTTCCACTGTCGATCTAATCTGCAGATCGATGGTCAGCACTTATTCGCATCGCAAGTTTTCAGCGTTGTGAAAATTCTTTCCCCACCAATTGAATGCCTCCAATTGCATCTGGACCGTCCGTTCGATCTCATCTGATGGCTCGCGTTCCTCCCGAAACCCATTTCTATTTTTAATTGATTTTCCCTCTGCCTAAGGTTTTTTAACCTATTTTCTTTATATTTTCACTATTTTTCTATTATACATCCCGAATCACTCCCAATCGTCGATCTCTGCAGATCGATGGATCTAAATCATTACTTCCATTTGATCTCATTTTAACCTTCTCTTGGTTAATCTCCATCGTTGGATGTTGCCATCCAACGGCTACACTCCTCCCCGCGCCCTCTGAAGAATTTTTTCCCCAAATACGCAGGATTTTATAATATTTTATGTATTTTGTAGGTGTTTGATGGGTTTTCTATTGTATATAAAGGCCGAAGGCCGGGAATGACGATTCTCATACCTTCAATTCATAAAAGGGAACCATTCACGAGGCTCTACTCCACGTTTCGTCAATGCTTCATGGGAATTGATGCCTTGAAGTGCCCTGCACGGCTTGTACATCAACAGGACACTGTGTTATTAAATCACAATTAAAAGAGTATCAGTGTCAAAGATAGAACACAGCAGAACAGAAAGATTGAAGACAAATTTGGGGATTACGGCTAAGATCGATTATCAAAAGCCTAATCCTCCAAATTAAATCAGAGTTAAAGGAAATCATAAATGATATACAGACAAAAAGGACTCCACCGCCACATCTGAGGAAAATTGATTCCTCTCAGCTACCACAAGTGCCACCTGTAGCCACAAGCATTCAAACAGAGGCTGAAGTATTGAGTAAAATTAGATATTCGCCTCAACACAGCCAAAGAGTTACTTCTGCAAGGAACTTAATGCAAAAAATATTTGCAGAGTTACTCCAACATGACACAGAGCCTCAAAAGTCAACAAAATCTCCCACCGAGCTTAATCTTAAAAATGTAAAACAGTTAATACAGACAGAAAATCTGTAAACTTCTTCATCGAGCCCCTCAAAGGCCGAGAAGCCATTAAGACTATATTAATTATCTTGGGAGATCTTTTATTGAGATCTCACCTCCTCATTCTTCTATACATACTTCTGAAGAAGATGAGAAACTGTTGGTTGCATAACTTTGAAATACATTTGATCTTAAAATTCTGATTGTAAACAGTGTTCACTGGCCCTTGGAGCTCTGCTTGTGATAGATAAGTTAGGCTGAGATGAGTAGATGATTTCTAAACTAAAGTATTGGAATTAAAGCTGTAATTGGTTTGGAGCATCAATACAAGCTGATTTACGGGATCCTGGTCTATGTTGACGGTGATGTTTTTCTCATTGTAACTTGTCATTTTGTTTATGTTTTCACTGTGTTTCATCTTCTCTTATAAACAACAACATGCATAGAGTTAGGACCTACTGTATATCAGTACCCTTCTTTGACTGAAAATCTTTATTTATATGTTTTCTCCCAATCTGTGTTATTTAGGATTGATTTAATTCAGTTTAAGCATAGGAATGTTGGCGTTCCCTCATTTTATTGTCTTATTTGAATATTGTTCTTGGATGTTATTTTCATTTCATGTTAAGTAGAGATGAACTAAGGAAGATATGGTATTCCCTGGTCCTAGTTTTATCCCCAAAGACTGTCTAAAAGTTTCCCTTGGAATGTTTTGAAAGCTGGCTAGTTTGAATGTACTTACCAAATCTTAGGCCATTCTTTGCCATCTTTGTGTTTGTCTTGAAATTTACCAAGTAAAGTAGAGCTAGGAGAGGATTTGTGGTGAGCCCGACCCTCTAGTTTCTACTCCAACAGTTGCCTTCAAGGTTCCCTCTGTTTTTATATGTTTTCTATTGAAAGTGCATCAAATGCAGGCTAGTTTAGAAGTCATTTCCTGATATTAGATTTCTTTTATGTCTTTCTTAAGTTTATGTCAAAACAGGTTAGTTTAGAAGTACTTGCCTGATCTTGGGCTGCTCTTTTTTCTGCATCTATTTAATTTCCCTTCTTGTTGTATCATTTCATTCCATAAATCAATCTTCAGAGAGATCCTTAGACATAGATGACTTGCCCCATGGACCACTCTTGCCTCTTGCTGTTCCAATTAAACCCTATTATGACTCCATAGCCCAATGGAGTAAAACCTGCAATTATCTATCTTTCCTGGCCAAACCTTGTTCTATTTTCTTGCAACTTCACACCTTTGAAACTTTTTGCACTTATAACTTTCTCCTCAAAAAATAATCATGCTCAACCATCCAAAAACAAAACAATCCCTTGGCCTTGATAACTAGCCTATTATCATTTCCCCAAACTTCAAAGACAAATGCATCTTTGCACTTATTGGAGAGATCCCTCTCCTCATTCAGGAGGGCTAGATCCTAGAATAACAAAGTGGTTGAAATAATGTTGCTTCTGCAGTTTTAGTCTTACCAATCTGCTAAAATTATAGATTCCTAACATTTCTGGCGACTCCACTGGGGACATTTCGGAATTTATAGTTGCTTGACAAGCTTTTATAGACTCATTAGTCTCCCAAACCACTATAAAAAAACTCAGAGAAAACCCAAAAATATTACAGATTGGTATCAAATAAACATGGTGGTGGACCATAAAACCTTTTACCTCCTTAGGAGCTAAAAACTTACACTTGGCGACTCCACGATCCTCAACAGACCTTAAGACTCCACAAAACCCTTATCATTGTAATATCATTAAAACTCAGTTAGAGGACTGTAGGATTTGAATTTGTGAAACATATTAGTTAAACCTTTTAAAATATTGTCATATCTAGTTGAATTTTTCTTGTTTATTTGGGTCTAAAAAACACAGCATAGTGGCTCCAAGAAATATTCATACTAGAGCCCATCCTGACCTTGATCCACCTGAGATAGTTGATAACCCATAAAGTATCCTTAGGAAGTCTCCTAGGATTGAATTATCAACTTTTTTTAGATCACCCTTGAGAGCTAATTCAGTTCCAGAAAACCTTGTGGCTCTACAAGAAACACATGGTGGTGGAACCATAAAATATTTTATCTCCTGACGAGCTAAAAATTTTCCATCTAGAGACTCCACACTCTGAAACTTCCAAAAGTCCAAATGACTCCACTGGTATAAGACTCTGAACTGGTTTAATAGACACAATGACCTCTTCCTTGATTTACAAAAATGATTCCAACGGTACAACAAAGATATGCCCCAATGAGTAGAGATCATATCCCTGGGTTTCCAGATAAGATTCCCTAGGTGAATTGGGATGACAACTTGCCTATTTTTCAAGGTGGAAAGTTTGATGACCCTCTATTACATCTCATCAAATTTCATATACATGTATGGAGGTTGAAATTTGAATGGCGTGAGGATTTCCTAATAAAAATGTTCATGTTAACATTAGAAGGAAAATCTAGGGATTGGTATGAATGCTTAAGATCTAGTAGTTTGTTTTCTTTAAGAGACCTTGAATATGTGTTCTATGAGAAATATAAAGAAAACACTACATCATTATCATTGGGTGCAATATATTATCATCCATCACAAAACATCATGCAACACATTATAGATAATGATGAAGCTTTGGAAGAGATGCATCCTGAAGATATTTTAACAGCCATTCATGAGTTTAATATCTTATTGAAAAATTATAAAAATATAGATGAATCACTTGAGGGAGAAAAAAAACAAGAAATAATGGACATTCCTCAAGATATCCTTGAAGACTCAAATATTGGTTCATCATCCCTTATAGCTGAGGCTTAAGAAGACATCCAACCTCAAAATCAGTCTTCGCAAGACAGAGAACTATTGTACTCATATTCAAAGGAACATAGAAACATCTTCCCCTTTGATATAAAAAGAGATAGATCAGACTATTTATAAACAATCAGTCTCTGAAACTTTCTGCAAAACAAATACTCTTTCCCATTCACATAAAGAACTTTGTTGTACAGATTTAAAAATTTCTTTTGTAGATCAGAATAAAGAAAAATCAGTTGATAACCCAGTATGTTTGATTGGTAGTATTACTCATATTCATGATTCTCCTAAATTTGATCTATCTAGTGATGATGCTTCCCAAACAGAAGTTAATTTTGTAGGATCATCATTAGTAGATTTATGGAAGGAAGATCAGTTCCTTCAAAGAAGTAATGAACCAGTGACTATTTATGATACTAATGATGAGAGTTTTCAAATCCTAGAAGTGAGTGAATATTCATTGAATCTTTGCTCTGCTTCATTTCAAATCATCAGTAATAGTTTCCATGTGATTGGGACTCACCAGATTTTCAACTCAAAGGTTGAGGAGGAAAGTAATGTAGAAATTTTTGAGCAGGTTGAAACCAAGGAGCCTTCTCTTGAAAAAGAGGAAGCAATGGAATGTAACCCTTCTCAAGAATATAATAACCTCCTCACACAATACAGTCCACTGAACCAGAGCCTACCAAGGCTACAAGAGGACAACACTGCCAAATATGATGAGTCCTCCAGTTCAGATGATGATGAAGAAGAGGGAGAGAAACAAATACAAGATTGTCCTATAGAGGATACACCATATTTTCAAGAAGAAAATTCTCCCTTCACTAATGTTAATCTGTCATTCAAAGAACTTGAATTTGTATCAGAAGCAAACATTGATTTAAGGAAAGAAGATATTTCACTGTTTTCTATTTTGCAGGTAAAATATGATGATGCTTCCTAGCAACTTTCTGAAGATATACTCCTCAAAGCTGAAGCCTTGGAAGCAGACCATCTACCAGACATGGAGGGCCAAAAAGAAGAGAATATTCATATTTTCTTTATTGATCCTATGGAAGAGTATGTGGAAATCCCAACTAGCTCAGATTATTAAGAAGTGATCCTTTTCAAGAGCTAGAGACATGAAAATCTGTCACCTTCTATGATAGCCTTGATATTGAAGGTTAATCTTCAATATGTTCTATTGATACCGTTGACAAGTAGCCAAATTTTCTTCTTCTTTATGACATTACTAAACTAGCTACATTGGCACTTTTTTATCATATGAATATGTAAATAATTCATGTTTAGAATAGGTTAGATACGAATGCTAATAAAGCTCAGTTCTGAGAATGTAGTTAGTTGTTGTTTTCTTCTTTGAAGAAAAATCAAAAACACAAATTACAAAAACAATAGAAAATAGAAAAGAGGGCAGATTGTGAAAACAAGAAAGGTATATCCCCATACCAAAAAGAGCAATAAATTCTGAAAGTGTGCAAGATGAAATTCCACTCCTGAAAAACAAACTCCTAGTTAGTCAAACAGCCTAATATTGACTAATTAGTTTTAAATTTACTGCTGATAGGACAGTGAATTCGATTTTCCAAAATGTTTAATCTTGGCTTATCAGTAGATAGATTAGGATAGAAATTAAAGGTTCAAACATACTCAAAATCTGAACCTAAATTTCCAAGCAAAAGAATGACTCAAATCTGTTTTAAATCTTGAGTCACAAAAGATGTAAAACTGGTTCTAATCAACTCAAAATATGAGCCAGTCAATAGAAGAAAAATAGCTCAAACAAATTCAAAACAGAGTTGAAGAAAAGATGAAGGAAGTGCTTTGAAATTTCAAATCTCAAGCCTTCCATTTTTGTTTTAAATTTTGTGCAAAATAATGTCTATGTGTAGCTTGTTTTTATGCCATAGACTAGCATCAAGTTAGAACATTCAATCCTGACTTGAATGATTTTGAATTTCTATTGTAGAATTTAGAGAATAAAGTCTGATTGGACAGTTTAATCCCAACAGATAGTAGATTAGGTAGAGAATCATATGGGCTCAACTGCTTAATCTGATTCCATGGAGAAATAAGAAGTAGAAATAGATTATATTTCCTGCTTTCAAAAGAATAAAATTTTATAAAATAGTTTGCCAATCCAAGTGCACTCTAATGAAGAAAAAAAAGTTATATCAGTAGGATTGGGTAGGTAGAAAGCTTGTTGATGAAAGAACCATTTTTTTTATGGATGCTAATATGTTTTCAAAATAAGATCATTTAAGCAAAGGAAAGTAGCCCAATGGATGAGGCATAGGTCAGCCTCCGAGAAAACACAATGGATGTGGCACAGGTCAGCCTTCCAAAAGATGCAAGTCTGAAGTTCTTGGTGCCTTAAAGAAGGCACCATCCCCAAGTGGAACCACTGTTAGCCACCTATAAAAGTTGTTATAGCAAAAGGTGGCTAAAACTTTTTGGAGCCTTCAAGGAAAAAAATTTATTGCTAAAAATTGTTGGCCCTTGAAGACTCTTGAAGGCCTCATGACTCTGTCCAAATCTTCACTATTGTTCATATTTTATACTCAGAATTTCTGTTGTTTCCATAAGTGAAACTATTGTTGCAAAATCATCATTTTCCCCTTTCCTCCGCTCAAAAATAACCTTCATTTTCTCCCCTTTTTCTCCATGAAATTCCTCTATTTTTCATGACTCCCCTTCTCCCATTCATGAAAATCCTATTTACATAGTTTAAAACTCATTTTTAAACTATACCAAAACCCCCAAATCCATTGAAAACTCTGAAAAATTTCATAAAAAACAAGTTTTTATTACTATGGACTTAATCCCCCTTGGGCTAAATCCTAACCACTTCCCCACCATACGCTTTGGGGCGGGAACCAAGCACTAAACCCTTACAGCGCTTATCGCATCGCAAACATCCAAGTGCGCAAGTCTTTTTTCCATTACAAAAACTCTGATGCGATTAAGTCCCGTGTTTATAGACCCCGATCATGTTATTTTTCCATATAACCCATGGGCCCACCTTCGGCACTTAAAACATTGAAAAAATCCATTCTCGATCCATTTTTTCCTTTATAAATACAAAAAACCCTTTTTATCCAAAGTTTTGATCTAACGCGCCCATACAATAATTTTCAAAAAAAAAAATCGGTTGATTGTAAAGACCTGCATCAAAATTTCTGATGCGATTGGGTCACATATATATAAAAATCCCACCCCCTATGCTTCACTCCATACAACCTACACCCAGGGACCAAGTGTTGAACTCCTGAAGCCCTTAATCCCATCACAAAGATCCAATGGGTAGATTGAAAAGCCCGAGCCCGAGGCTCTAATTGCAATTAGCCCTTTGTTATATATGCCCCAGGCCCATCATGTTCCATATAGACCAAGGCCCCGGAGTTAGGTGCCTAAACCATTTCATATATATATATACATCCCGCCCATACCATAAAACCTTTTTTTATATTAAATGTTGGGTCTTCCTATGTTTTAAAGGGTTTCTGCTTGCGCATAGGTTGAAACAATCCCGACCATTGATCGTAAGTCGATCAAACGGCCCGCGCTCAATCATATCACAAGTTTCATCGAGTGCGTTTGTTTGTTCCCCCCGATCGCTGATCCTCAATTCACTTTCCGCCATCGATCTAATCTGTAGATCAATGGTTAGCGCTTATTCACATCGCAACATTTTCACCAAGCACCTTAAACTTTCCTCCACCTCCGATTGACATCTCTCGATTTTTTCCCTACCCTCGATTTGATCCTCAGATCAACGGCCCGCGCAACATCGCATCGGAAATTTTTTGTTACACCCTTCCTCTCTCCCTGCCGATTATTAAGCTCTAATCGTTGATCCTTGATTCACTTTTTGTCGTCAATATAATCTGCAGATCGACGGTCAGTGCTTATTCACATCGCAAGTTTTCAGCGTTGTGAAAATTATTTCCCCGTCGATTGAATGCCTCTGATTGCATCTAGACTGTTCGTTTGATCTCATCTGACGACTCGCATTCCTCCCGAAACCCATTTCAATTTTTAATTGATTTTCTCTCCGCCTAAGATTTTTTAACCTATTTTCTTTGTATTTTTGCTATTTTTCTATTATACATCCCGGATCGCTCCCAACCGTCGATCTCTGCAGATCGATAGATATAACTCATTAATTCCCTCTTCTCTCCTTTTAACCTTCTCTTGGTTAATCTCCATCATTGGATGCTGCCACCCAACAGCTACGCTCCTCCCCGTGCCCCCTGAAGTAGTTTTTCCCCAAATACGCAGGATTTTATAATATTTTCTGTATTTTGCAGGTGTTTGATGGGTTTTCCATTATATATAAAGGCCGAAGGCTGGGAATGACGATTCCCATACCTTCAATTCATAAAATGGAACCATTCATGGGGCTCTACTCCACGTTTTGTCAATGCTTTATGGGCATTGATGCCTTGAAGAGCCCTGCGCGGCATGTACATCAACAAGACACTGTGCTATTAAATCACAATTAAAAGAGTATCAGTGTCGAAGACAGAACACAGCAGAATAGAAGATTGAAGACAAATTTGGGGATTACGGCTAAGCTTTATTATTAAAAGCCTAATCCTCCAAATTAAATCAGAGTTAAAGGAAATCATAAATGATCTATAGACAGAAAGGCCTCCACCGCCACATTTGAGGCAGATTGATTCCTCTCAGCTACCACAAGTACCACTTGTAGCCACAAGCATTCAAACAGAGGCTGGAGTTATTGAGAAAAATTAGATATTCACCTCAACACAGTCAAAGAGTTATTTTTGCAAGGAACTTAATGCAAAAAATATTTGTAGAGTTACTCCAACATGACACAGAGCCTCAAAAGTCAATAAAAGCTCCCATCGAGCTTAATCTTAAAAATGTAAAACAGTTAATAGAGACAGAACATCTATAAAATTCTTCATCGAGCCCCTCAAAGGCCAAGAAGCCATTAAGACTATATTAATTATCTTGGGAGATATTTTATTGAGATCTCACCTCCTCATTCTTCTATAAATACTTCTAAAGAAGATGAGAAACTGCTGGTTGCAGAGCTTTGAAATACATTTGAACTTAAAATTCTGATTCTAAATAGTGTTCACTAGCTCTTGGAGCTCTGATTGTGATAGATAAGTTAGGCTGAGACGAGTAGATGATTTCTAAACTAAAGCATTAGACTTAAAGTTGTAACTGGTTTGAAGCATCATTGAAAGTTGATTTATGGGATCCTGGTCTATGTTGACGGTGATGTTTTTGTCATTGTAACTTTTCATTTTTTTTCTATTTTCACTGTGTTTCATCTTCTCTGATAAATAACAACATGCTTAGAGTTAGGACCTACTGTATATGAGTACCCTTATCTGACTAAAAATCTTTATTTATATGTTTTCTCCCAATCTGTGTTATTTAGGAATGATTTAATTCAGTTTAAGCATAGGAATGTTGGTGTTCCATCGTCTTATTATCTTATCTGAATATTTTTCTTGGATGTTATTTTCATTTCATGTTAATTAGAGATGAACTATGGAAGATATGGAATGCCCTGGTCCTAGTTTTATCCCCAAAGATTGTCTGAAAGTTTCCCTTGGAATGTTTTGAAAGCTGGCTAGTTTGAATGTACTTACCAGATCTTAGGCCATTCTTTGCCATCTTTGTGTTTGTCTTTTAAGTTACCAAGTAAAGTAGAGATAGGAGAGGATTTGTAGTGAGCCCGACCCTCTAGTTTCTACTCCAACAGTTGCCTTCAAGTTTCCCTCTATTTTTATATGTTTTCTATTGAAAGTGCATCAAAAGCAGGCTAGTTTAGAAGTACTTGCCTGATCTTAGATTTCTTTTATGTCTTTATCAAGTGTATGTCAAAGCAAGTTAGTTTATAAGTACTTGCCTGATCTTGGGCTGCTCTTTGTTCTGCATCTATTTAATTTTCCTTCTTGTTGTATCATTTCATTCCATAAACCAATCTTCAGAGATATCCTTAGACATAAATGACTTGCCCCATGGACCACTCTTGCCTCTTGCTATTCCAATTAAACCCTATTATGAATCCATAGCCCAATGGAATAAAACCCGCAATTATCTGTCTTTCCTGGCCAAATCTTGTTCTATTTTCTTGGAACTTCACACCTTTGAAAATTTTTGTACTTAGAACTTTCCCCTCAAATAATAATCATGCTCAACCATCCAAAAACAAACAAAACCCTTGGCCTTCATAACTAGCCTAATATCATTACCCAAAACTTCAAATACAAATCCATCTTTTCACTTATTGGAGAGATCCCTCTCCGGATTCAGGAGGGCTAGATCCTAGAATCCCAAAGTGGTTGAAATAATGTTTCTTCAGCTTTTAGTCTCACCAACTGGGCTAAAAATACGTGCATTCCTAACATGCTCAAGCCTTCTCTTACAAGGATGCTTTCCATGCTCAGCCTCCTAAGAAAATTTCTCAACCCACGGAGGCCCCCAAGCCTTTTTTGGTGGATAAATCGGAGGATGTGCCCTCGATAGAAATTTCCCACCCGAAACTTGAAAACCAGAATCAAATATTTGCAGAATATGCCATTATTTGTCGATTCAATGGATTATGGCCTCGCACAGAAGATCTATACCAATGGATTCATTCCACTTGGATAGATAACTGCAAGGTTTTCTTCTGCTCAAAGGGCTTCTTCATTGTTGTGTTTTCTCAGATACACTAATGTGCCCTAACTAGTGTTCCATGGTTCCGGGGAAAAGGTGTTATTCCTCCCTCCTCCACTAGGAGTCGAAAAAGTTCATTGCCCAACTCCATCCTAAATCTAGTGTCAGGCTTATGCCTCACACCCACTGATACCTACGCATGATCAGGTGGACTGGGTTTGTCATGGGCCTGATCCTCCGCATCTACCATCTTCTGATCATCATTAGGATCTACACCTAGATCATTTGGTGGCGGTGGCATCTCATCGCCAACAAATGACCCAATATATACACAATATATATAAGTACACAAAAATAATTAGACAATTTCATTAAACAACTTAATAAAAACAAGTTAAAGAACATGTTAGAATAAATTTAAAGAAAACATTAATATTACCTCTATCATTTGGCGGCTCATCAACTATGAAGAGGATGTTGGCACACCCTCGCCAATCCAAACTAGCATATGGACATGGGACCAGAACGAAGGCATGATCATCAACATTAGATAGCAACCCCAGTGCATCATGAGATATCCTCGAGAAAAATTAGACTCACCCCTCTTGGTCATCATCTGTCCCCACATCTGCATCAGTACATGCAGCATCAGCCTACGAGGGTATTGGAAAAAAGTAGGCCTCGTCTCTGGAAACCTCTCAAAAATAAACAAAATAGCTCTGAATAAAAATCGAATTTCACCCACCCTTGTGCCTGAGCACGACATCTATATAAAGTTGTACAGAACTGCCACAAAAAAAATCGTAGACCACCTCACAAGTCGTGGCGACTGTAATAAAGAATCAACATAAAATAAAAGTGGGAAACTAATGCGTTGCCCGTCACTAGTATGGTGTGCAATGGTCGAAATTAGTAGTGAGAGGCACCTCACCTCCTCTCCACCAAATGAAGCAATACATAACTAACCACCTGAGACCTGAAAATCTGCAGGAGACAGTATATCGGTGATAATGTATCTCTGGGAGTACAGCAACTGACTCCTATCTGCATAGCCGACAGGGAACGAGGAAAAATCCTGCCCTCTCCTCGATAGGCCAGTAATAAAATACATGTCCTCCTCAGTGGGTGTGTACCACTGGTTAGGAACAACCCAGAAAGCCTGTCAGTGGGCATTCCACCTGAAGATAAGTTGTCACAATAATCGTTGAGATTGCAACAAGATGATGAGCTTAGTGAAAAGAGTCGCCTTCACTAAGTGGGCCTGCAGGCTATTTTTGGCGCAAGTCTATTTTTAGACTATATCTATTTTTAGACATGTCGATCATATTTCAGAAGTTGCAGGATGCTATTTGTGGATGGTTGATCAAGTTGGAAAAATAGATGAAATTCTATTTTTAGAATATTGGGCGAAGTCTATTTATAGATCGTCAATATAAAAATAGATGCATGTTGATTATTATTAGCTCTTAATAATAATCAGACTCTAAACAACAACTTATTCTCTTGGAGCACTTCAGTTCAGTGCATAGATGTGGCACATCAGTGGACTGAGGGAATTACGCAATTCCCAAGGGTTTACTAGAGCTAATGCATGGAGGACTCAGTTAGAACTCAAGTGGCAGAGTTATGACACAATTGGAAGAATTAGTTATGGAGTTGTATTCAGTTTAACTCAGTTAGACTCAGTTGAGCTAGTTGTATCTAGTCTAACTAAATGATACACTAGTGAGAGTGGAGTGAATTAATTAGTTAATTAATTCACAAATAATAACTCATTAATCAACTGAACAATACAGCAATTAACTACAGTGCATGGTAGTTTCAGTGGAGACCCAGTGGAGAGGTAGGTGAAAGGGCAAGATGGACTATCTGTTGTGACTATAGTGATGCATTGATTGCATCACACACACATTGGAGTTGCCAATGAGGATTGCACAGTTAAGGCAAGGGTAATTCAAATTCATTCAGAGCTATTCTTCAGCAGGGATTGCGTAGTGGAGGCAGGCTAGCAGGAGGGCAAAGATCGGTGCATGGATTTGCAAGATTGTTCTTGATTAGTGTATGACGATTGTACTGTATTGAGAGCTTGATAAGCTTTGTATGAGTATTGTCATATGATTCCATGATACATAATATATAGTTGGGGTTTTCAGCTTCAGGCTTTCCCGGTTAAAAGCAACTATGTTATGTGCAATTATTTTTATTTATGCTTAACATGTGTGTGCAATTAATTTTCCGCAAAAGATTAACAAGTGGAATGATTCGGTATCTTGCATAATTTTAAATAGTGTGAGATCAGGTGGATCTAGGACATATGCATGATTAGTGCATATAATTTCTACATGGTATCAAAGCATTTTTAATTGAATATTTCAATTGTAAAGTGAGTTTGTGCTGGTGGACAATTCGAATTTGCTACAGAAGATTCTTGGTGCAAAAGTTGAGTATACATTGAAATGGCTTTCAATGGGTTGCGATTGGAGTATGCCCTTGATGGGAGCTCGAATTACATAGCCTGGAAGGACAGGATGGAGGCAGTGCTGGAGGATAATGGACTGAAGGAGTTCATCGATAGCGATGTTCCTAAGCCGGGATCTAGTGATGTTGCATTACTTGACGCATGGAAAAATAAGACAAAAAAGACGAGGAGAATTCTGTTGGAAGGTGTGAAGGACCATATTGTGTCCAACCCTTACGGGAAATCCACTCCATTCTTAATGTGGAAGGCTTTGACATACTTGTTCCAGAGGAAGTTGGCGCTTAAAGACAAGCTCAGAAAAATAAAAATGGAGAAAGGCGACAGTATTCCAAAATACCTCACGAAGTTTGTCCACTGCAAGGATGAACTGGGAAGTGTGGGGGTTACTGTTGATGATGAAGACTCTGTGAGCTTGGACTCTGTGAGCTTAGCTCTCCTGGGCTTTCAAGAAGAAATAGCTAGAATACTCTCACACTATCACAATGGATCCAGAGAACAGAAACTGTCGGGATGGGAGCAACTTTGGTCGGATCTTGTGCAGGAGGAGATAAGGCGGAGTACCAGGGATGGTTCTTCATCAAAGAATGAAGATGAAGAACATTGTGCTTTGGCTGCCAAAGCAAGGAAAGGGAAGGGGAAGAAATTTCCTTCAAAATCTGAAGCTAAAGGCAAGAAGAAGGATTTGTCCAAGGTGAAGTGTTTTCACTGTCATGAACATGGAATTTCTGCCACTAATCGTCTACGTAAGAAGAAGAGAAAGAAGGTTGTCAGAGCTGGCACTGGAGAGGCCTTGTGGGCCTCACTTGAACTTGATTTCTTGATCGCATGCTTGGTTTCAAGCTATATGGGAACGATGTGGTATCTTGAGGTGGTGCGCCTTTCCATATGATGGGAGAAAAGATTTTTTTAGTGACTTAGAGGAGAAGGACCTCTGTATTTATTATGAGAGATGGGGCTTAATGGCGTAGGTAGGTACAAGCTAAGCATCGGAATTGGGACCATTACCTTTGAGAGGGATTCCGGTAATCCATTCTTGTTGAAGAATTTTATGCATGTTCCAGGACTGAAGAAGAACTTGGTCTCGGTCGCAATGCTGGAAGACAGAGGTTATGATGTTGTTTTCAGTGAGGGAAAATCATTCCTTCGACATAAAAAAATGGGTCAAACCAAGAAGATAGGGGTTAGAATTAAGAATCTCTATAAGCTAGAGGTAGATGGTTGCGCTGTAATGGTGGGAAAAGCAAAATAAGTAGTGAGCTGAGATGAGGGCGAATTATGGCACAGGAGATTGGGCCATATTCACCATGGCGCTTTGAAGATTTTGCAGCAGATTTCTAATGGACTTCCCAAGGGTACTCTTGCGCAGTCATATCAGTGCAAGGGATGTACTATGGGTAAGTTTGTGAAGACCACCTTTCATGAGAAGGAGAACCGTGCTTCGATGATCCGGGATAAAATTCACACAGATGTGTGTGGACCTTTCTCGGTTGCTTCAACAACAAAACACAAGTATTATGTTATATTTGTTGATGATTATTCTCATAGATGTTGGATCTTCTTCATGCAGAAGAAGAGTGAAACGTTCTCAAAGTTCTGTGAGTTCAAGGCATTGGTGGAGAAGGAGTTGGGGAAGCAAGTGAAAGCTCTACGGAGCGATAATGGTGGTGAATACATCTCGGGCGAATTCAAAGACTTCTGTAGCAAAGAAGGAATTCGAAGAGAACTCATAACGCCTCATAATGCCTCATAACCAATAAAGAAATAATGGGGTCGTTGAGCACCCTCACAACATCGTGGCATGGCATGACCAGGGCCTTCTGATGCACTTGTGGGCGGAAGCATGCAACACTGTGGTTTATGTGCAAAACCATTGTCCTCATAGAGTACTTAGCATGAGTACACCTGAAGAAGCTTTTACTGGTAAGAAGCTTGCTATTTCTCATTTGAATATTTTTGGCTCATCTCTTTACATTCATGTGACAAAGTACGCCAAGAAGAAGTTGGAGCCGACTGCAGAAGTTGGGATATTTGTGGCGTACACATAAACACCCCATAATTATTGTGTGTATTTTCCAAATAGTCGAATGGTTGTGGTGCGACTGGATATAAAATTCAATGAGGTGAAATCCATGAAGTTGTTGCTTGAGAGAGAGCTACACTTGCATGCAGAGGAGGAACTTCTTGTTCCCAAAGATGAGCCTCTAGATGTGGATCAGCCACAGGAGGAAGTTCATGGTGTGGAGGAGTCCACTCATGCAGAACCAAATATCGTACAAGACAGAAGCATACCATTTAAGCTAAGAGATCGAGCTTGATGCAAATATTGCAATGAGTCCCTTCACAATACAGACAGAGACAAGCCACTCCGACCGATTTACTAGAAACATGGCTCTTATGAGCAAGGTCTCGTGATAGAGCCATATTCTTCCATATAAGCAAAGCAGATCCCACATCCCCTTGATGCCATGGTGGAGGAGTATGACTCCATTATCAAATGTAAAGGTTTAGAGAGAGTTCCAAGAAGCTCTGGTGGTGGAACGGGCCAGGGGATCAAGATGGATCTACAAGGTAAAGAAAGCTGCTAATGGGAGTGTCAAGAAGTATAAGGCAAGATTTGTTGCCCGGGCTTCTCACAAATTGAGGGGATTGACTATGAAGAAACCTTTGCACCTATCGCACGATATTCTTCCATACGGACCATCCTTGCTCTCTCAGCGCAGATGGGTTGGCACATTCATCAGATGGATGTGAAGACTGCATTCCTTAATGGGATCAATGAGGAAGAGGTGTACATTGAGCAGCCTGAAGGATTTGAGATCTTCAGCAGCAAGTCGCATGTGTGCAAGCTCAAAAGAGTGTTGTATGGGCTTAAACAAGCACCCCGTGCTTGGTACACTCAGATCGACATCTATTTCACTGGACTTGGCTTCACCAAGAGTGAGGCGGATGCAAACCTGTACCAGATTGTGGTGGAGGGTAAGCTTTTAATCATTGTACTTTATGTTGATGATTTAATACTAACAAGTGATGAGTAGTTGATACACTCATGCAAGGCAGATCTTGTAAAGGAGTTTGAGATGAAGGATTTGGGCCTCCTTCATTATTTCCTTGGATTGGAAATATGGCAGCAGGAAGGTGAATTGTTTTTGTCTCAAGGCAAGTATGCCCGGGAGATACTGGAGAAGTTTCACATGCAAGGCTGCAAGCCTATCGACACTCCTCTTCCAGGAAGTTGGAAGAAAGAGGATGCTACATCGGCAGAGGTAGTGGATGCCACTGTTTATTGACAGTTGGTGGGTTCGCTCATGTATTTAGTCAATACAAGACTAGACATATGCTATGCGGTGAACCAGCTTTCGCAAGCAATGGTTAAGCCTACCAAGCTGTTTTGGAAGGCGGGAAAGAATTTCTTGAGATATCTCAGGGGAAAATCTGAGTATGGTTTATGGTATAGATAGATGGATGAGGTGAAGTTGCATGGCTTCACGGATGCAGATTGGGCAGGGAGCCCAACCCACGTAGCAGCACATCAGATGTATTTTCAAGATCGGATCTATGGCAGTAATTCCTTGGTACAACAGAAACAAATATCTGGTGGCACAGAGTTTAGCTGGTGCTGAATACATGGGGTGAGCAAGTCAAGCCGCATGTGAGACTACTGCATGTGAGACTATCCGGATGAGGAAGATCCCCGGTGGTTTGTTCGGTTCACACTTAGATCCCATAGTGATACATTGTGATAATCAGAGTTGCATTAAACTCTCGGTTAATCCTGTGTTTCATGATAGATCTAAACATATTGATATATGGTATCATCATATCAGAGATTGTGTGCAGCGGAAGATCATGTTGCTTCAATACATTCCTACGAAAGATCAGGATGCAGATATTTTGATGAAGGCGCTCACCAGGAGCAAATTCGAATACCATAGAGGCAGGATCGGGGTGAAAGATAATCCCTATCTTGTTGAGAGGGAGTGTTGAGATTCAACAAGATGATGAGCTTAGTTAAAAGAGTCGCCTTCACTAAGTGGGCCCACAGGCTATTTTTGGCGCAAGTCTATTTTTAGACTATGTCTATTTTTAGACATGATGATCATATTTCAGAAGTTGCAGGATGCTATTTTTGGATGGTTGATCAAGTTGGAAAAATAGATGAAATTATATTTTTAGAATATTGGGCGAAGTCTATTTATAGATCGCTGATCTAAAAATAGATGCATGTCGATTATTATTAGCTCTTAATAATAATCAGACACTAAAAAACAACTTATTCTCTTGGAGCACTTTGTTTTAGTGCACAGATGTGGCACATCAGTGGACTGAGAGAATTACGCAATTCCCAAGGGTTTACTGGAGCTAATGCATGGAGGGCTGAGTTAGAACTCAAGTGGAAGAGTTATGACATAGTTGGAAGAAGTAGTTATGGAGTTGTATTCAGTTTAAATCAGTTAGACTCAGTTGAGCTAGTTGTATCTAGTCTAACCGAATGATACACTAGTGAGAGTGGAGTGAATTAATTAGTTAATTAATTCACAAATAATAACTCATTAATCAACTGAACAATACAACAGTTAACTACAGTGCATGGCAGTTTCAATGGAGACCCAGTGGAGAGGTAGGTGAAAGGGCAAGATGGACTCTCTATTGTGATTATAGTGATGCATTGATTGCATCACACACACATTGGAGTTTCCAATGAGGATTGCGCAGTCAAAGAAAGAGTAATTCGAATTCATTCAGAGTTATTCTTTAGCAGGGATTGCACAGTGGAGGCAGGCTAGCAGGAGGCAGAGATCGGTGCATGGATTTGCAAGATTGTTCCTGATTAGTGTATGACGATTGTACTGTACTGAGAGCTTGATAAGCTTTGTATGAGGATTGTCATATGATTCCATGATACATAATATATAGTTGGGGTTTTCAGCTTCAGGCTTTCCCGGTTAAAAACAACTATGTTATGTGCAATTATTTTTATTTATGCTTTACATGTGTGTGCAATTAATTTTCTGCAAAATATTAACAGTGGAATGATTCAGTATCTTGCAAGAAGTTAAATATTGTGATATCAAAGAATCTAGGACATATGCATGCTTAGTGCATATACTTTACAATAACCCATTATGGCCCTTCAGGGATGTAACCTCCTCATAGAACTTGAGGAGGCCTACCTCCCTTAGGAGAAACTGGATGGCTGTCATAATAGGGTGAGGGTACATAAGTCTCTTCCTCTCTCGTGCCTCCCACAGGCAAACCACATTATATTGCTCCGCCATATGTTCTTCATGCTCCCTCTCTTCTCTCCTTTGACGTCGATGAATGATTTACATATTAAATACATTTCTTTTATTAAATGAGGATAGTGTACATATATATAAAAGAAACAGTTGAAAGCGCTAAAAAACAACACACCCGTACCGATGCATCTCTGCTTTATCGCGCCGTCCATTGTGTACCCAGAAATTTTCAGCACACCGCACAACATGAAATGTACTTTCTCCTGCAGTGTGTTGACGAAACTATCCATCCCTGGGCGGATAGTTATGCCAACACACTGCCAAGCATTACTTAATGGTGAACGGTGCGGTCGTTTAACCGATCGCACCGTTGACTATGTACAAGTTCCAAAGGGCAGTGCGCTGACCAAACTACTCGCCTCAGGCCGGATAGTTTCGTCAGCACACCGCCCTCCTGGCATCATTACACGGTCAATGGTGTGGTGTTTTAACCGACCGCATTGTTGACTATGTACCAGTATCGGGAGGGAGATGCGCTAACCAAACTATGCGCCTTGGGGCGTATAGTTTAGTCAGTGCACCGCCCTCCTGACATCAGTACATGGTCAATGGTGTAATCGTTTAAACAACCGCACCATTAACTATGTACTGGTGTCCGGAGGGCGATGTGCTGACTAAACTATCTGCCCCAAGGTGCATAGTTTGGTCAGTGCATCGCCCTCCCGAACTTGGACATAGTCAACGATGTGGCCGGTTAATCGACCGCACTGCCATTTATGTATTTAAAAAAAAACACGATACGCCTTTTCGGTACCGCACCAAAACTGGTGTGGTGTCCGTTAGCACCGGACACGATGTGGCCTGTAAATTTACAAGCAGCACTGCAAACCGGTGCGAGCCGAGCAACTCGAGCACACCGCGCGGGAAGAAAAAAAAATAAAAAAGGGTAAAGTTTAAGCTTTTTTAGAAATCCAATCTGATAAAATGTTTTATTATGGAGAAACAAGTAAAATACCTGTACATTTGGGCGTCGAGGAGGCATATTTGCTGAATAATTTTCAAAACTAAATTTCCCATCGTTTTCCAAAATTCGAAATCGAGATGGTGGGCAATGGATGACAGTAGTGCGTGCAGTGGGAGCACCAATGGCAGGGCGCCTTACACAAGGGAAATTTTCACCAGTGCTTGTCTGCTTTGGAGCACTGAAGAAGTGAAAATGCGGATTTTTTGGCCGTAATTTTTTATTTATTTAACCATGTTCTAGTGCGCGGATTTTTTAGGCGCACCAGGTGGTTTCTTCCAAGCGCACTGGGGTTGTTTCAGTTTAGCGCTAATTTTTATGACGCACCGAGCCTGAATCTGTGTAGCGCACCGGTGCGCTACAGTAATGAGACGCACCTAGAGGGTTTGTACGGAGAGCATGGTGTCTCGGTGTACCAATTTGTAGTACGCACCGGTGATTTTCTAATTGAATGCACCGGTGTGGTGTAGGATGAGAAACGCACCTGACAAAAAACATATGCAAAAAACCTCCACCCGCCAACCTCCACTACGAACAAATATCTAGGCTATTTTTATAAGGGGTTCTTCAAAAACATCGCTAGAGGGTATTTTCCTTGTAGTGAAGGAAATATTGAGGTAGGGTTACGGGAACATTAAGGTTGATATCTTTAGATATCATGACTAGTTGGATAGGTTGAATATAAATGTTCCTAAATTTGTTGATACAAAGTTCATATGAAAATATATCTTGAAGGAACATTAAAAGCTTCATTATAAACTTAGCAAGAGCCAATTATTTGTCTCATGTTGAAAGTTGGTGCTAAAATACCTCCATGCTAAATTTGGTTCATTGTTCAAAAAATGAAGAAAGTGACGTATATTTGAAGGAGGTTCTATGGAATAGGTTGAAGCACCATTGCTCAATGAAAACCTTGGTTGAAAAATTATTTCATTGTTGGAACAGAACCTTGGTTTAGAATTTGTCAAGAGAATATGAGCAATTCAATAAGAATTTGAGGGAACGTTACAAATATAATCTTGGTACCATGTGAAATATTTGATGTGTTTTAAATAAGGTGTTGGTTGTTACCAATATGGAGAGTGCTAGGTCTAAAATATCCAAAGCTAGTGTTCTCTATGGGCAAAGGATAATGCAGGGAAACAACATGATGCATTTCTTCTCTTTGAAGAAATTGAATGCTTTACAAAATCTGCCAAGTGGGATATCGAAAAGGTTCCTTCTACAAATTTTGAATGTGTATTTGAATTAGGAAGGAGAAGAGGAAAATAAATTTCTATCATGGAAGGATTCTCATAGATGGAATTTCATTTTATCATCATGGAGGATGACTAGGCATGCTTCCAATTACTATGGAATTCTTTAAGTGTGGGAAAAAAACCATAGAATCATGGATAGATGCACTAGATATAGATATAATGATCGCAGAGAGGATTAACCCACATTTTACAAAATGAGGAATTTGAAAGGGAACGATTCAATGAGGTTTTAAAGCTAGATGATGACTCAATAATTCACACAAAGTGGAGCTAAATATACCATGCTTCAAAGAAAGATAGAGATA
>JAXQQM020072742.1:0-93411 GCA_034641835.2 Pinus albicaulis | reverse complement strand
TGCAGGGTGTTGTAGGGGCTACAACACAATATCAGGCTCAAGAAATGTGGGGGAGCAAGCTCTCAACCCCTGGGAACAATAGTACAACAATCCTTAGAAGGATTGACTGAAATATATATACAAATGGAAAAACTGCGGAAATGTCGGAGTTGCAGTGTAGCAGCTGCAACTCAAAACTGGAAATGGATGGAGATGCCTGAATATGATGTCCAATCTAAAGTAAACCTCCTCCAATGGATCTTCCAAGTGAAAGGCTGATCCTAACACTGAAGATCTCACCCTCCAAACTAGCAATGCAAATCCCTACTACAAATTCTCTCAGAAATAACACAGTCAAGGAGAGGGACTGTGCTATAGTAGATGGGAGATGCTGGGCCTGATGCCAAGATATGAAAATCAGCTCTGAAACCTTCCTCACTGATCTCCCGGAGGACTAGAAGCTCCCTCCTCTAAAAGATAAGTTATGGAAGTGGTGTGATGGAACCCTCCACTGCAACACCCTGCAACACAACGTCATACTTCAGCAGAAATAACGTTGTAGCTAAGGAGGTGGCTTGGCCTTGAGCCTAGATGTGGAGAAATGAAATGCAATCCTTCAAGGGGTCTCTCAAGAAGGAGAAGGAATCCTAAACAAGAATTCCACTACAACCTTGCTAAACAGCCCGAGAATGAAAAGAGTCTACGTAGACCAAAATCAAATACTCAAAAACATAATCCTCTATGGCTGGCTCTTCCTCCTTTTATGAAAATGAAAGCTTCTTGCCTTAGACCCCACACATTAGTTTTCCTCCACCAAGTGATCTTCCTCCTATTCAAACTGCGTTGTCTTCCCAAGCAATCCACACCCTCTTTGGCAGCGCTGTTGACTTGGTCAAACTTGACCTTGTCCTCATGCATTTGCCCCTTTTCACACTGGAAGGTGAAAAATAAAGCTATTATATTGATCCCCTTCACACTATGAGGGATTTTATTCCTACTCATGGGTCTCCTCACCCATTTTATTCACCTCCTAGATGACATAAGAAAAATCAATGTTCCAATTAGCTTCATGCTGATTTTGGGAACATTACACATGATGATTGGCTGTGGAAGGTGACGACAAGGCCAATGCCTTCTGAAGATCATGGTTGTTAATGTTGGTACAAGTGATTTTAACTGTTGTAACCTCGATTGAGTCCCAAGCCTAAGAGATAAGTCTTTCTGAGGTCTTGACTCCTTGATTGGCAAGGAAATCCACCAACTTGTTGGCTTCTCTCCTGGCCGCCGTGAAGGAAACCCCTATGGCTTTCGCGATGCTGGCTTTGATTTTATGAAGGATTTTATTTATGCTCCAGTAGTTGGAAACATGTCTGACACTACTCCCTTGCTGGAGTTTCTTACAATCTTGGGTAGCAACATTGGAGTCACCCTCTACTAGAAGGGGCCAATAGTTGTTGTGTCTAGCAATTTCTAAGCCTTGAGCAAGCGCTTGGAGATTCGCTGCATTGTTAGTGGTATGGCCAATATTTCCATAGTAAATCCAAACGATAGAGCCCTGAGAGTTGCGAAAGACCTCTCTAAATCCTGCCATACCTGGGTTGTTCTTGGACGCTCCATCATAGTTTAGCTTGGTGAAATTGTGATCCCGAGTGTGCCAAATGGACAGAGGGAGGTAAGGGGTTAGGGTGACAGGGGGAGGGGAGGTTGAGGAGGGACAGGATCCTGCAATCTTCAGTAGAGGGGGGGGTGAGAGGGGTCCAGGAGTTTGGCTATGGAGGCAGATTCACGCAGAGTATATTTGATCCCGTGGAGAAGTTGTTGTTCCTTTTAGGCCACATTTTTGAAAATGTGGGAGTTTCTTTCCTTCCAAAGGGCCCAGCATATGATTCCGTGGAGGAGGTTCTAAGCCAGGTTGATGAGGGGCTAGTTAGAGAAGTTTGGGTGCCAATTCTCCAGAGAGGAGAGAATGGAACCGAGAGAGCGATCAGAGGATTTGAAGACAAAGTAGAGCCACGGCCAAATGTTAGAGGCAAAAGGACAGGTGTTGAGGATATGGTTGGCTGATTTCGAGTTTGAATGACACAACGTGCACTTGGAGGGTCCTGTGAAGTCCTTCTTCTGCAGATTATCCCAATTGATAATTTTCTTGTGCATGGCTAACCATAGAAAGAGTGTTATTTTCGGCCAATGGTTCCTGCTCCAGAGTCGCTGCCACTTGCGGTCGTGTTGTGCGGGGGTGGGACTCTGCAGGATGTTGTAGGCCTACTTGATGTTGAATCTCCCCGCCGCATTGGTTCCCCACCGTAGAATGTCCGATCCATATTCTCTTTGGATTTGTTTGTTGGTTAGCTCCTCTGCTAGAATGTTCATTAACTGATGGAAAGGTATTGGGGCCATATCTTTAATTTCCACCCACTCCCTCCACTCAGAATTTTCTGAGATTTTCTAGTAATCTCTGACCTTGTGTTTGTTTTGAATTTCCAGCTGCCTTCTGATTGGAATATAGATCTCCGAGTCAAGTTTAGAACATTTCTCCCAAGCATCCTCCCAGAATATGGTGTTCTCACCATTGCATATCTCCCACAAGCTGTGATTTTGAATGAGTGATATATTTTCCCACTCCTGATTCCAAATTGGAGATCCTATAATATTATCGGAGAGTCTGATTAGAGAATCCCAGGGCTGCAAGGGGGCGTATTTGGCTTTCCAAAGCGTGGCCCAAGGTGTGGTAGGATTGTAGATCCAACACCACCATGTCTTGGCTCCCATGACATTGCCTAGGAGGTCCGGGTCTCTAAGTCCAAGGCCGCCCACTTTCTTGGGCAAGCAGACTTTGTCCCAAGCCACCAGGGCCCATTTTCCATTGCTGGCTTTGCCTTTCCAGAGGAAATCTCTTTGGATGGCTCTGATCTGTTTTGAGATGGAACGGGGAGCCGCAATGGCAAAGATCTGGTATAGGGGCATGGCTTGAAGAACATAGCGGACAAGGACCAGTCTGCCAGCGAAATTAAGGAAGCGGAAGGTCCAATTGGAGATTTTTTTTTTGAGCTTGGAGATAAGGGGTTCCCAGTTCGAGCAGGCCAAGGGTTTGTCCATGAGGGGAACGCCCAAGTATCTTGAGGGGAAGCTTCTTTTCTAGAAGCCCAAGATTCTGGTGATATGGATTTGAATGGCAGTGGGAGTGTTGAGAAAGAAGATTTTTGACTTAGAGTCATTGACAGAGGACCTTGAGGCCAAAGAAAAGTCATCAAGAATTGCGAAAAGCATGGGCTTCTTTGGATGTGGGGATGCCCATGAGGAGCGTATCATCCACCAACTGCTGATGGGATATGGGGGGGTTAGGGGGATAGAGATTGAGGCCAGAGATAAGATTTCTGGAAGAGGAAACATAAATAGTCCTACCAAGGCCCTCAGCCATGATGACGAAGAGGAATGGGGAGAGAGGGTCTCCTTGTCTAATGCCTCGCGAGGGGTTGATGATGGAGGAAGGGGAGCCATTGAGGAGAATGGAGAAGAAAGGCCCCATGACCAAAGCCATGATCCATTTAATGCAATATGAATTGAAACCGAAGGTAGCCAACATGTGTCTGATGTAGTTCCAATTAATCTTATCAAATGATTTTGACATGTCAAGTTGGATCAACATACCCTATTTTCCCTAGTCCTTGAGGAAGTGGATAACTTCCTATGAGAGAACGATGTTGTCCAGAATTTTCCTGCCCTCAACGTAACCTGTTTGATTAGGCCAGATGAGGAGAGGCGAGAAGGATTTTATGCGGTTGGCCAGAACTTTGGAGATGATCTTGTAGATTACATTGCATAGAGAAATAGGACTGAAGTGATCAGGAGAGTCTGCTCTATCAGATTTGGGAATGAGAGCAAGAAAAGTGGCATTAAGGGAAGGAAAGATGGCATTCTTCATCCTTGATTCCTCAACAATGTCATAGACATCCTCCTTGATCAGGGGCCAGCAAGCTTTATAGAAGTCTATAGTTAAACCATCGGGTCCTGGGGCCTTGACATTGCGCATTGACTGGACTGCAGCTTCCACTTCCTCCATGGTTATTTTTTTAGAAGCATCTGATTGTGTTCTCTAGTTAAGATGGTGGGGATGTTGTTGGTGATCTTGATGTGATCCTCGTTTTCCTGATTACTCTCCTTGAGGATGTTCGAAAAATGCTGGTGCAGTTCTTCCTCAATTTCCTAATGCATACTTATAGTGAGACCCTGCTTATTTTTGAGGTTGAGGATTATGTTCTGTTTTCGATGCTGGATCATATATTTGTGAATAAGGCTATGTTTTATTCCCCATCTTTAAGCCAGCTAATCCTGGATTTTTGCCTCCATAGGGTTTCTTCCTGAGAGGCTCGTTCTTCCCATTGTTTCTGAAGTTCTGTTTCTTCTTGTTTGTTTTCCTCTGTCATGCCATTATGAATGATACTCTGTTGAAGGGATCTCATTTTTAGTTAGATCATATTTTTGTTCATTGTGATGTCTCCAAAGGTTTTCCAGTTCCATTTTTTTAATTCCTGTTTGATGATTTTAATCTTTGGTGGAAGCTGTACTGCATCTTGCTGGCCTACTGAGGAAGCGAGATGGACCACCATTCCTTGATTATTTCTTGGAAATCTAGGCGAGAGAGCCAGAACGCTTCAAACTTGAAGGGGGAGTTCTTTGGCCTTTGAGAGATTTTGATAGTTAGAACAATCAGCCAATGGTCTGAGCCAGCTTGAGGAGCGATGTTGGCTTCTGTTTCCAGAGAGGAGAGGAAAATTTCTTCTGAGAGGAGAAATCAATCAAGTCTGGAGGATATCTGACGGTCCCCCCCTCTTCTGTTGTTCCAGGTGTAGATGCCATTTTTGGTGAGGGTGTCAATGAAGTCCAGGTCATCTATCATATTTTGAAAGGCCTGAGAATCCGAGTCCAATCTGCAGATGCCACCCCTTTTTTCCCCCAGATTTAGGATAATGTTGAATTCTCCTACAAGAAGACGAAATGGATGGTTGAGTGGTTGGGGTTGACTCTTGAGACAGTTGAGCCAAGAAGAGCATTTAGAAACCATGTGGGGGCCGTAAATGTTGGTAATACATAGCTTTTCTTTGGTTCCCATGAATTGGAGAACCATTGTTAGGGTGTGCTTGGAAGCAAAGGAATCAATTAGATGGAACTTAGAGTCTTTCCAGAACGTTGCTATACCGCCTGCCGTGCCGGGTGCAGCAATAGCCAAGTGGCTGTATTGTTTCCTGAAGAAGGCCTTTTGAATGTCGTCCATTTCAGACAGACCACTCTTTGTTTCTCGTAATAGTAGAATATCATTATTTCCTGAGGTAAATTTGGATTTTAGGATCCTTTTTTTTGTGGGACTGTTTAGTCCTCTTATGTTCCAAGATGTACAGATCATAATAATGTATTGGGGGAGAGAGAGAGCACCCTTACCTTGCCTTCATTGATAAGGCGAATATCAAGCTCTTGGAGATGTTGACTATTGGTCTTCCGACCCCTTCTCTTTGTCGGCCCCTTACTGATCTGGTGGTTGGCTTTGAGGTTTGCTTTGATTCTGCTGGCTTGGTTTTTCCCTTTGGTTTGGTGTTCTCTCTGTTTTTGTCGGCTTTGTTGTAGAATGTATGCTTCCTCAATTCTTTGTATGTAATCTTCTGGTATTCCCTCGATACGTTTTGTGTTCCAGTCCCTTGATATTTTCTGCAGGTCCATGCCCATCAATATGTCTTCAATCGCCTTTTCCTTTGACATTGGAATGTCTTGGATGAAGTCCATATCATTGTCTTCTTGAGTTGCCTATTATTATTGCGAAAGGATGGTTGTATTCTCCATGTCTGTGTCCATGGTGTTCAGGGTCTTTTCCTACTTCGTAGGTTGCTCTTTGCTGTTGTTGTGCTGTCATGTTTCCTCTGTTATAGAGGAGAGGATGTCATATTTATTCTGTTGTGCTGGCCTTGGTGTTTCTCTCCCTGTATTGTTCCTTTTTCCTTGCCTATTTTTGTGGCTCACCTTGATGAAGCCTTGCTCATCCTTCCTACTTGCTTGGTTGTCTTTTGGGGGTGGCTGATTCTATGGGCAATCTCTAAAGAGGTGTCCATGCTCATGGCACTTCCGACATCAGAAAGGTATATGTTCATAATCCACCGTCTGAGTCCATATTTCATCTCTGAAGTTTAGTTTGATGGCTTCTGGGAGAGCTCCAGAGACATCAATATAGGCATAGATACGAGCATATGAATTGTAATGACCATTATTTGTACCTTTCGGCATCTTTATGTATTCCCCGAGTTCATTTCCAATGGCTTTGAGAACTGATGGCACCCAGTACTCCGTAGGGAGAGAATATAGTTTGATCCAGACCATGTCTCGTGTGAAGTCTTCTTTTTCCGGAGTGAAGTTCTCCTTCCAATATCTCATGTAGAGTCTAGCAGAGTTGAAAAAATACAGCCCACTCTCAAAGGTTCTATCCCTATCTTCCAGGAGAACTGTTGAGTCTCAAAAGTGTTTTCCATATTCATACATATTTCCATTATGTTATAACCATTTAGCTCTTATTTCATAGCCATCTGACCTAAAACCCTACATCAAGTAACCATTTTCATAAATATATGGGTTAGGATCCTTGTTTTCCAAAGTTATTTATTTTATGTATTTAAAGTGAATTTATGATTAGAAACTAGAAAATTAACATAGTTTCATATATCTATATATGTGTTATGAGTTTTGTGACACGTGTAGATCAAAAAGGAGACTTCTAGAAGACCCTTATGTGGCACTCTAAGGCCAAATTCGAATTTGGTTGGAGAATATCATGGGATCAAGAGGATATGTGTCTCACTTCCTTGTTGTATTGAAACTCTAAGAGGATATGTGTCTCATTCCTTAAGTTGTGTTGAAACTCTAGAAAGACATGTGTCTTATCATTTCCTATTTTGATTGTAACTCTAGAGATGGAGGGAGAGATTCATGGACTCCCATTAATGAGATAACTCCTCATATTTTGTATAAATAGGAGAAGCTTTCTCCTATCGTGGGTAATGAGAAGGTAGTGAAAAATAGGAGAAGGAAAATAGAGAGTGTTTTGTAACAAATCTTAAGATGGAATGGGATGTAGATTTGTGAAGTTTTTCAATAAAGAAGTTCCTTGATGGTGTTTTGATCACAATTTTAAGGAGCTGAAGAAGGAATACACCAAATTGTTAGCAGAGGGCCCCTGCTATTCAAGGAGGTTTTTCATATTTTCTAGATAAGTTGCTTTCAATTCTGTTTTGTCATATTTCCTTACTTAGATTGCTTTCTGAAATCATAGCTTTTAGCATAATTTTTCATGATTTATACTGCTGTTAAATGATCAGTGTCTTTGTCCCAGATTACAGTAGGCAGCCAGGGCATTTGCACATAGTTTTACAATGACTAATGACATGGAATCAATCTTGTCCTTCTGCTGATTTATTTTTCTTAGCTTTTAATTCCAGCACTGTTTTATTTATTTCAGTTTTGTACATTTTCTTTATTAGTTAGATTAGATATTAAATTACTCATGTCATTATTAGTTACCTCCGAAAGCCATAGCGAGACTAATGGTGAGGGATTGAAGTATGAGTGTGTAGTTTGATATTAGATTATTTTTCTGCAAGTTAGATATTAAATTGCTCATGTCATTATCAGTTACCTCCGAAAGCCATAGCGAGACTAATGGTGAGGGATTGAAGTATGAGTGTGTAGTTTGATATTAGTTTATTTTTTTGCAAATTAGATATCAGATTGCTCAAGTTGTTTATGATTACCTCCGAAAGCCATAGCGAGACTAATGGTGAGGGGTCAGAATATGAGTTGATGTAATTTGGTTTTAGCTTTACTTTGCTTGCAATTCTTGGATTTCTTTGAGCACGGTTTCTTTTGTATTTAGACAGCAGCAAGGGTAATGGGTTTCATGATCAATAGTTCATTGTTTGTTTGACTAGTATAGTGGCACATTTTCATTTAGGAATTAATTTTGTCATTGCATGTTTTAAAACCCTTTTGAAGTTTGAAGTTTGGGAAATCATTATAAAGGACATCATTGCCTTGAACATTTATATCCATACTTGTCTTTTAGAATTTCCATCTCACATTAGGAAAACAACCAAGATAAAAACCCCTAAGATAAATTTAAAAAAATCAAAAACGACAAAAAGTAAGAGATAGGTTATCTTGCACATATAGTGCGCCACACTTTGTCAGCTTACGAATCCCGGATTGACAAATTAATGTAGCAATTTAGGACACACTAAATTGACCAAACATTTTGGCGCCGTTGCCGGGGAAGTGTAACTAGGTAGCCTTATTTCTTACATCTAAAAAAAAAAATTAATAATTCTTGAGTATGCTCTCCTCCTGCACTTTGTGTGATCTGGAGGATCAGAAAAAGGATTGTTATGTTAAAAAAAAAAATTATAATTATTGAGTATGCTCTCCTCCTGCACTTTGTGTGATCTGGAGGATCAGAAAAAAGAATTGTTATGTAAAAAAAAAAAGAGAAAAAAAAAAGGAGACAAAATAAACTTCATCATTTCAATTGATTCAATAAAAAAAAATGATTAAAAAAATAAAAAATAAAAATAAATAAAAATAAATAAAAAAAATTCCAATACATTGTTTTGTTTAATGAAATATATATGTGTATTTTTTAATTTTTGAAAATATAACATACATAATTTTATTAAACAAATCAATTATAAAAAATGAAAAAATAATTTTTTTTTTTTAAATTGTTTTGTTTACTAAAATATATATGTATATTTTTTAAAATTTTTGAATATATATATATATATATATATATATATATATATATAATTAATTTTAATAACAAATCATTTTAAAAAAATATATAAAAAAAAATCAATAAATCATTTTGTTTAGTAAAACATATATGTATATTTTTAATTTTTGAAAATATAACATATGTAGTTTTATTAAAAAAAATAAAATAAAAAACACACACACACACACAAATCAAATCAATAAACAAAAACCAACGCAATGGCCATGGCCTTTGAAAAAAAACTTTGAACTATAACAAGACCTCCAAGCCATAAGCCTGGCTACAAACTTCCAACCAAAGAAAAATAAATTGTAATAGCAGCACAACATGCCGAGACATTCACACATAGGCCCCGATGATGAACACTCAAGATTGTTGATGCTTTGATTCTGCAAAACAAACAAACAACAGCTGAGTATCTTTGTAATATATTGACAAGGGCACTTGTAGTAAGAAGAAAATAGCCACTACTGTAATTGAAATTGCGAAATCCGGAACTGCATACTCAGCAAGTTTGTGCCAGTGTTACAGATAGGCAGCATTGTGCTTATTACTGCAGGGGATCACATTTTTCCTAGACTGGGATACACAGCACTTCCTCCTTGGTACTACTCCCTGAAACAGAAACGCTTTGGAGTTATTGCAACTACCTGGCTCTTGGAGCTCAGGTTCCAAAGTTCTGTTTTTATGATGCCAAGACGCCAATCTTCACATCACCCCGTTTTCTGCCACCAACTAAAATAGAAAAATATCAGATACTGGATTCAATAGTTTCACATGGATGTTTTCTTCAGAAATGCAATATCGAACATTCCATTGTTGGAATTCGTTCACATCTGGAATCTGGTGTTGAATTGAAGGATACCATGATGATTGGAGCTAACTATTACGAAACAGAGGCTGAGATTGCAGCCCTCCTAGCAGAAGGGAAAGTACCTATTGGAATTGGGAAGAACACAAAAATAAGGAATTGTATCATTGACAAAAATGCAAGGATTGGAAAGAATGTTATGATTTCAAACACTGATAATGTCTGTGCAGTGATCGCATCTAAAAAAATTTCAAAATCAATTTCACAGCCGAATGTAGCAATTCAGGAAAACGCAAAACAGAGAAAAACGTCAAAATTTGAAAGCACAATTTGGCCAAACTGAGGTGAATTTGGAAAAAATAAACATGGGTTTTTTCGCCAATAGGGTCAATTAGATAACCGAGAAATCGTTTTAAGAAATGAGTGGCGGTCTGGGAGAATTTCTCGGTTCTTGGAAGCCCATTTTTGCCTGCCGCGTGAGGAAAAACATTTTTTGGCACAGTGGAGAGTTTGAAAACGGCACTCTACATTGATAATCTGGTTTCCTGATCTCCAGGAAGAAGAATCTAAGTTGAACACAAATTCTATTGAAGCCAATCAACAACAGACCTCCACTGAAAATTTTTCAATTGGCGCCATTCCATCTAAAGAACCCTCTTCGTTGAATATTTTTCATACCCAATCTTCAGATAGGATAATCTGAGAAGGAAGAAATCGTGGTGAGCAGGTGGTGGTTCACATTGGAGTTTGCTTGTATACAATAGGAGAATGGCATTCATGTTTTTAGTTTTTTTTTTTTAATTTTCTTATTTAATAAATTGTTTGTTTAATAAAATTATATATGTATATTTTTTTTAAAAATGTAACATATATAATATTAAAAAAAAAAATTGTATTTTTCAATTTTGTTATTTAAAAAAAAAAAAAAATTGCATTTCTCTTTTTCAATTTTGTTATTAAAAAAAAAAATAAATAAATAAAAAATCTTTTTCAATTTTGTTTTGATTAAAATAATAATAATAATAAATTTGAATCAATGAAATGAATAAGTTATTTGCTCAATTTTCTGAAGGTATTGATTAATTTTGGACTGATGATGAAAGATGAATGGATAACTTTTTATTCAAGATTTTTAGCTACAGAAACCGTCGACATTCTGCAGCTAAAGTCCAATTCCGCAGCTGTTCTCCAATTCCGCAGCTGAAAAACCTCATTGTTCAAATCAGCCTAACTTTCTCATACAAAATCAGATTTTGACAATTCAAGTATCGTTGGAAAGGTCTCAACAAGATCTACACAGTGAGAAATCCATCATTAGAGTTTGAAATGGTAAATAATGAAATAAATTGCTGAAAAGAAGCAACATTCAACTTGAGGCACTAATTCCAAAACATGTATAAATTCTTTTGATTTTTCCTTTGAGAACTTGTTTCATTAATACAAATTCTTAGTTTTGTGTGTAAATATCATAACTAGAGAGATTGATCACCTCTTTCCTTTGATAATCTTACATTCCATTGCAGAAGAAGTATTAGTTTTTTTTGCAGGTTCCAGGAGGAAGGACAAATGACTACAAGAGAATGGTGTCTCTCTAAGAGACCAATTTGTTTCATAAGAGGATGATCGGCAACAAAGAGGAAATATGCTGATGTAAAATCAGATCCAAACACTTGAAAAACTTTCAGATACTATTGTCTCCATCACATCCATACCTCATAATAAACCATTCACCTCATTTCACTTCATATTTTCCATTTACATTCACATCCACTTTCCATTTCTTTTTGTCCATTCATAACCACAAATAAAAGCAAGAGGCTCATCCACATGCTTATTGCCCATTTCCATTTCTACTCTCCATTGCCATCTTCCATTTTCATTTTCCATTTCTTGTCATTTTCATTCCGCAAATAAGCCCTGCTTCAATGCAAATTATTGAGTCCATAGTCCTTTGAGTCTAAGTTCTTTGTAAAAACGCCTTGAGGCTTGCATGCCTTAATGGAAGGTTCTCATGTTGATAAACAATGGGAATACATTAATGTCCCTTGTTCGTCAGATCTTCTAGGTGACTCGACATCAGCAAAATCATTCATACCTAGCAAGATGTGTTTGGGCATCTTGACTCTCATTGTCATCAATGGTGAGAGTTCTCGTGTTAACTAGTGGCATCCATTAATGGCCACTAAGTCAACAATTTCCTACTATGTTCGACATCAGAACATCTTTTCACATAGTAGGAATTATGCCAATGAGTTTTGAAGACATGAAGACTATTATTTTCAGCATTTTGGAGCATATTGAACAAGTTTTAGTAGGAGCAATAAAAAGTCATCTTATCTCTTTATCCATGACTCATCTTGTTTAGCCACTTGAAGAAGAATATGATCAGAATTTTGCAGCCACCACACATACACAACTCATCCACATTTAAGGTAAGTGAAGGTATGTTGTTTTCTAATTTTTAGTCATGTAATTCATTAGAATGCTAAAATTGTAACTTTGAAAAAATTCCTCACTCCCTTTTTGACATTGTCATATCTTTAGTTGGGGGGAAGGGACATCATTTCATATCCACATGTCATACACTATCACACATTTTCATTTCATTTCCACCCACATATACTTCCCAACCAACTATTGTTGCAACATGATCCAAAAGATTATATGCCTTGCAAATGATCAATTCATTAATGAAGTAATTGATTCTAAATGTTTTCATGAACTTTGATGCAACAAAGAAAATAAAGCATTGTTACACAAGAACCATTGCTCAAAAAAATTGGTTGTCACACAAGAACCAACCATTAAAAAAATGTTGCAATCAAATGTATTATACTTTGCCAAAAAGAAAATATCAAGAAGCAAAGTTTGGAACGAATCTATATGAGTCAAAATTTATAAAAGATCAACTCATGGACAAATGAATCATTGCAATAGTTGCATGAGGACATACAACAACTTCAGTTGGGGGGTATGTTGAGTCTCAAAAGTGTTTTCCATATTCAAACATATTTCCATTATGTCATAACCATTTAGCTCTTATTTCATAACCATCTGACCTAAAACCCTACATCAAGTAACCATTTTCATAAATATATGGGTTAGGATCCTTGTTTTCCAAAGTTATTTATTTTATGTATTTAAAGTGAATTTATGATTAGAAGCTAGAAAATTAACATATTTTCATATATCTATATATGTGTTATGAGTTTTGTGACATGTGTAGATAAAAAATGAGACTTCTAGAAGACCCTTATGTGGCACTCTAAAGCCAAATTCGAATTTGGTTGGAGAAGATCATGGGATCAAGAGGATATGTGTCTCACTTCCTTGTTGTATTGAAACTCTAAGAGGATATGTGTCTCATTTCTTAGTTGTGTTGAAACTCTAGAAAGACATGTGTCTTATCATTTACTATTTTGATTGTAACTCTAGAGATGGAGGGAGAGATTCATCGACTCCCATTAATGAGATGACTCCTCATATTTTGTATAAATAGGAGAAGCTTTCTCCTATCATAGGTAATGAGAAGGTAGTGAAAAAATAGTGAAAAATAGGAGAAGGAAAATAGAGAGTGTTTTGTAACAAATCTTAAGATGGAATGGGATGTAGATTTGTGAAGTTTTTCAATAAAGAAGTTCCTTGATGGTGTTTTGATTACAATTTTAAGGAGCTGAAGAAGGATTACAAAAATTGGTAGCAGAGGGCCCCTGCTATTCAAGGAGGTTTTGCATATTTTCTAGATAAGTTGCTTTCAATTCTGTTTTGTCATATTTTCTTACTTAGATTGCTTTCTGAAATCATAGCTTTTAGCATAATTTTTCATGCTTTATACTGCTGTTAACTGATCAGTGTCTTTGTCCCAGATTACAGTAGGCAGCCCGGGCATTTGCACATAGTTTTACAATGACTAATGACATGGAATCAATCTTGTCCTTCTGCTGATTTATTTTTCTTAGCTTTTAATTCCAACACTGTTTTATTTATTTCAGTTTTGTACATTTGCTTTATTAGTTAGATTAGATATTAAATTACTCATGTCATTATTAGTTACCTCCGAAAGCCATAGCGAGACTAATGGTGAGGGATTGAAGTATGAGTGTGTAGTTTGATATTAGATTATTTTTTTGCAAGTTAGATATTAAATTGCTCATGTCATTATCAGTTACCTCCGAAAGCCATAGCGAAACTAATGGTGAGGGATTGAAATATGAGTGTGTAATTTGATATTAGTTTATTTTTCTGCAAATTAGATATCAAATTGCTCAAGTTGTTTATGATTACCTTCGAAAGCCATAGCGAGACTAATGGTGAGGGGTCAGAATATGAGTTGATGTAATTTGGTTTTAGCTTTACTTTGCTTGCAATTCTTGGATTTCTTTTAGCACAATTTCTTTTGTATTTAGACAGCATCAAGGGTAATGGGTTTCATGATCAATATTTCATTATTTGTTTGACTAGTATAGTGGCACATTTTCATTTAGGAATTAATTTTGTCATTGCATGTTTTAAAACCCTTTTGAAGTTTGAAGTTTGGGAAATCATTATAAAGGACATCATTGCCTTGAACATTTATATCCATACTTGTCTTTTAGAATTTCCATCTCACATTAGGAAACCAATCAAGATAAAAACCCCCAAGATAAATAAAAAAAAATCAAAAACGACAAAAAGTAAGAGATAGGTTATCTTGCACATATAGTGCGCCACACTTCGTCAGCTTACGAATCTCGGATTGACAAATTAATGTAGCAATTTAGGACACACTAAATTGACCAAACAAGAACGAAGACAATGGTGAAGAATCCTTTTGAACCAAGCTGGAGTTCTATCGCACCTTTTGGGTTCCATTTGGCTTGAATCCACCCTTTGAGGGCTCTTTCAGACGAAAATATGCCCATGAATTTTCAAATGATGGCGTGTTCTCTCATATATTCTCCGTAGACGTCGATGTCATGTTCCTGAATAACTATTTCAGGGATCTTCGTCACATTTGGGTTGCAAACTTTCTCCCTTTGAGTAATGTCCTCAGCCTGTGCTGTGGCCACAAGGTTGCTGCCATCAGAGTTCGTAGCGTGATGCGTCGCATGCGTTGAATCGCTCGCAGTCTCTTTGGGACCAGTAGCAGAGCCATTCTGCTTTGGGGGAGGATTTGCTTTGTCTTTTCCCAGATGAGGGGAGCTGGGGAGGAGCTCCAAATTGGATCGAGGGGAGGCTGAAGAATTGATTAAGCGTGTGAAAAAGGATAGGTCTGGTGAAGGAGAGGTCCCAACAACCTGATCTCTGAAGGATGGCACCGTTTGGCCTCCATCCTGCTCCATAGTTGGAGCCAACAGAGGGAAGCACTGGACTGCTAAGGCAGGTCTGCAGGGGCAGAGCCTGCAACAGCCAGAGGAAGGAGCCATAGAGGGACAGAGGGATTAGGTCATGTGCTAGGGTTTTCCTTGCAGAGCGTTCTGTGTTGCCCCTTGTTTTATTTGTTATTACCTTTAGTTCAAAATATGCGTAATTTTATTCATCATAAAAAAATAAAATTACAGTTTGCATATGTTTTTAAGCATTCCTGAAGAAATATTCCTCTCAAAATATAAAAACTATGAGAATAAATTAACAGCTAAAGCATACATCAAAGTGAAAGAAATAAATTACAACTCACATTTTGCATCATTTTTTTCTTTTTTCTATTTCCTTTTTTGAAATTTTAGCCAACCATCTGAATTTGGTTCAAAAGGAACCAAATCCAATTCACAACCCTCATCCATATGAGGGACATATTTGTATAAATATAAACTCTCTGAAACATGGGATCGCTTTGTGCCCCCATTCCCGTTTGATGCTTGTACCTTCATGTTTCCTCCCTTTTTGAAGAAAAATAGACGGACTTGATTGTGCCATTGATTCCTCATCCCTTTTTTCTTTAGCTTGGACAATAACAACCTCTTATAAGTGGGAAGGATGACTTTCCTTTTAATCATCAACCTCGTCTTCTGAAAGTTGAGGTTCTAAAAGTTGTCAACCTTTTGGCCTACTAGACTATTCCTTTTTATTTTTTGGATTCTTTTTCACATGGGGACATATGTTTTGTAGGTGACCTGTTTGGAAGCAAACACAAAATCAAAAGGTTATGTTTTCATAGTAAAAAACCTACAACCACTAAAATTTTTGGTGTTTCAATATTATGTGATTTGGAAGACCTTTACGAAGGCCAATCTCCATACATATCCTAGCGAAGGTGAAGATGCCTTTATCAGTTTTTTCTAGGTTCATTTTTTAAAGTTTACCCAAAGTGTTCCCAATGTCCTCAAGGACTTTGTGATGCCATAAGGGGAGGGGAATATTTGGGAGCCTAACCCACACTAACATGGTTGATATCACCATAGTTGTGGCATCAAACTTAGGGAACCATGAGGTAATAAATAAACCATCCTTGCCGCATAACCAAGGGCCTTCACTAAGAACAAAATCTAGATCGTTTTGAGTTTCAAATTGGACTATAAATAATTATTTTGCACACAAATAAATGTCACAATTGTTTGTCCACATAGAGAAAATTCATTTGTACGAAACTTTCGGTTTTGATCTATAATCATTAAATCTATAAATAATAGCTTTAGAATGGAGGAAAAAAAAGAGGGAGGTTACTTTGAGAATATTAACTTCCATAGAAGGATTACGCTTCATTTTATCTACAATGTAGGGACCTGGCACGCTTTGATTTGAATCTACCATGGATGATGAATTCCCTTGAAAAAATTCCTTGAAAGGAAATGATTTTTCAGTTTTACTCTTGACACCCTAAACACCCCCACACAGCCTTGATGTTAGGATTATGGAGGAATTTCTTGAGATACCATAGTCCTTGAGCTGGTTTGAATCTTCAAAAAAATTTCCTACATATTGTAGACATATAGAGGTTGCAATCAGACCCCATTTTTCTACAATATCCTACTTCAGAGAAAGAAAAAAGGCAAAGCTATTTTTCCAAAAAATTGAAGGCAACTCTTTTCTAATAAAGATATGAAACCTATTGATTTGCTTAATCTCTTCCTAAAGAATAAGTTTCCTGATCTCGAAAGGTGGGAGGGATATGTTTGAAAAATACAACAGAGAAGAGAAAGAGAGCTCTATCGTTGCCCTAGCCATCCATAAATCAAAGCAAAAATTGGCAAGAAAATAAGACAAGGTTGAGGTCTTAAAAAAATCCCTTGTTGGGATCCGCTAACATCCCATGTGCAACCATTATTCCCAACAATCAGATTCAACATATGATTCTAGATGATGGAAAGGGTCAAGCGTTGTTTGCAATGTTGAAAGGGGGACCATCCCCTCCCATTTCCACTATTTTATTTCCACTTCAGAAGTCATATTGTCGAAACTGCATTTGAGAGCGCATATCTCTAGGAAAAAAAGGTTGGAGGGAAAGATGTTCATGAAACAAAGGGGACCAGTAAGCATGACATTCCACCATGGCACCTCCATTGTCACGACCCTATACTTTTGGTACTCTTTCAACCACTTATAGCGGATGCAACACTAACTTTTTATTTTTATCAATACTCAAGCAAGTAGACTATGCCTATCTTCAACACTTGGTTTATTTATATTCAAGTGTGCTTTCAATTATGAAGCGGAAATAAATACAATAGCCATAAACATCGATATATATGATCATGTATGCCCATACATACAAGGGAGGGGCAACTCCAGATTATGAGTTTCCCTGATATTATGTTTCATAAACAAATGTACAATTTTACAATAATGATACAATACCAAGCCTATGCAAGCCACTTGCACCTCTTGCTAAAGTGTGCCTCAACACTTTCCCTTTCTTCACAAGTCTCAGCATCTTCTTTTTCCATATAGCAACCTTCAATTCTATCGTGCTCCATTTACCAACCAAGTAGAATAAGTTCCACCTCAACATTCTCCTCCAAGACTTCAAGTTCAGCTCAAATCCGTGGGTTCTCTTCTTTCATGCGCCTTAACCTGTGTAAGGTCTCAAAGAGCCACCCTTGGCATTCTTCCCAACTTTCCATGTCTTTTTCTGCAACTTCAGCCCTGACCAATGTCCCACCCCTGCCAAGGTCTCAATAAGGCCAAATAATATAAGTCCAAGCTTCAATACCACCTGCAACCCTGCAACTATATTCCTGCTTCCCGAATAATTAATGCAACGCGACTCGCCTTGAATCAACCTATGATACCAATTGTCACGAAGTAGCAGTGGGATCAGTCCTTCAATGAGCCATTTAAAAACAAGGCTCTGATACCACCTGTCACTAACCTATACTTGTGGTACTCTTTCAACCACTTATAGTGGGTGCGCCACTAATTCAATTTTTGTTTTTATCATTACCCAAGCAAGTAGACTATGCTTATATTCAACACTTCGTTAATTTATCTTCAAGTGTTATTTCAATTATGTAGCAAAAATAAATACAATAACCATACACATCAATATATATCACCATGTATGCCCATACATACAAAGGATGGGAAACTCTTGAATAAGAGTCTGACTGATATTATGTTACATAAGAAAATGTACAATTTTACAATAATCATACAATACCAAGCCTATGCAAGCCACTTTCACTTCTTGCTAAAGTGTGCCTCATCACTTTTGTTTTGGCCCGGGCTACAATGCTCTCCAACAACTCAAAAATCCATGATAAACCCAAAATTTCTCCTCAAAATGTATTTTGGCCTTTTGCCCACGAACACGTTTAGCCCCCGTCACCGAGGTCACCAACACCCTCAACCTGTGCACAGTCAGCACATGGGTCACCTAGGTCACCGATGGCCTCAGGTTCTGCACATGTTTATAAATACATTTGGGAAAATACTCGACTCAACCCTTTTTTCATGCACGCCCTTCGTAGTCTGCTTGAAACACCCGATGCGACTTTCTCTGTACGCGCCTTCGCACTGTTCCGCGCACCTTTGTGCATGAGCCGACCCACCTGGGTCGCGACGCCCTACACGTGTTTAGGAAAAGACACAACATCTCGGCTCGCTCGTTCAATCTTCACCTTTTTCGCTCATCCACTCATCTTGCGGGCACATACACCTGACCGAGTGACTTTAGAGCTTGCATAAGTGACGTGTGTTTAAATTATTGATTTTATTTGAACCTCCTCAACTCATTCGCATTTATATGCTAAGTTGCAGTCCCATTTTCCATAAGTCGTGACCCTTCGCTGATGCCCATGGGTCAGATTGGTCACCTATCTGCATGTCAGCCCAATAAGTATACTTTGCTCATCCACCCATATAAACTCGTCCAATGCGTATGCTTCCATCACAAACTTATTTCCCACTGGTGGGTTGCTCGAGTCAGCGCGCCTTGTCATGCCCAGCTCACCCAACCACTACACGGCGCGCCCGTATCACCAAACAGGCTCACCAACATGAATTTTCCCGACGCCTCTCATGGCGTTTGCCCGCTATGTGGCGCGCGCCCGTCCATCGTCGCTCATTGCATCCACCAAAACGCATGTTCGCTATGGCGTACCACAGCATATCGCCACGACATTACCGCTTCGCCAAGGTGCATCCACCACCACTCGATCGTCGCAACCAAAACTTAGGGACCTGACATCCTCCCCAACTCTAAACAAGGTTGTTGTCCTCGACAACACCATCATCATCGTCGCATCATATCGTCACAACATATCGTTGTAACATATCATCGCAAAGTGTCGCTAGCTCCAACATCTCCAACATTGTCCATTCTACCCACCTCCGTGATATCCATCACGTAAACCACCAAGGTCCATGTCTCTATAAAAAAATGTATCCATGGGAACATATCCTCAATCCATGATCATTAGCACATCCATTGCAATATCCATATGCTGCCTCTATCGTGGGAATTCAATCTCTCCAACTAGAGCTACATGCTGCTGCAACATATATCATGTCAACCCATCATATATCGTCAATATCGTCATGTGAATATTTGTATCAAGGTACTCCAACATGACTCAGCATAACATAATATGTTATGTATCCAGAATAAATCCCCACACTTCTGAACCCCATGACTCGAACTAGTTGGGTAGCTAATCCAACCATACACTCTCATCATGAGAATTCACATCCTCATGCCATACGTCGGTATTTTCTCCTGCATCCTGTCACATCATCGAATTCACCGCATCAAAATAATCCAAGTCCAGGTCCATGAAGTAATCTCGATCTCATCTGCAACATAATTTCCATCAAATAAGCCACATCCAGGTCCATGAAGTAGTCCTCATCATCCCTGCAATATGTTGTCCATGATGCTAACCTGTTAGTTGCAAAATCAGTCACATACATCCCAAAATCATCATCCATGTGTGAGAGGTCCTCCTCAAATTAGTTAAGAACATCCTCCCATCAATCCAATCCTCAATTTGCCATATCTAGGTCCATGAAGTAATGTCCATCCCATTTGCAATATGCACTCCTTCAGGTCTATTGAAGGGAAATTTTAACCTTACATCATCATCCATCCATGTGTTGCCCATGATATAGATCAATCAACCACCATGTCTATCAAAAGTGTGGCTAAGTCAAGAAGACTCAACCCATTCCCAAGTATACACCACCAAGGCATCTCCATCGAACTCCAAAGTGTCTTGTCTCAATCATCTCCATCAAGTCACTCCTCACGAACACACCCCATAATGTGCTCAAAAGTATGCATCCCATAATGCATAAAAATTAAGACAAATCTTGACCTCAACTCCTCAATCAACCAGATACTCTAATATCACTATAATATGAAGCCTCCAATGAATGAAACTCAACATGAACTCCTATGCACCTCCATCCAAAGCTTTGGAAATCATACTTGTCTCGGCCATGAATGCCATCACAAGTTTTTCCTTCCATGAAAGTCGTACGAATGTCCTCATAGGTTGCTCATCCAACCTTGGTCTTGTTTCTCAAAAGTGAACAACATCCCCATCAATCCATCTATAAAAGGTATCCATGTAACACCATAAAATCCATCCTACTCAACATTCCTTCTTTGACACTCCTCCATGATGCTCATAAGTGGCATCTCTATAAGTGCACCTGCGTAATGTATCTGCATAATGTCCTTCCATGCCCTCATGTCAAAGCTCATGACTTTGTTTTTCCAGGTGTTCATCAAGAGTGGACTCAACACAACTCTAGTCATCATTCAGGTAAATTTCCCTGGGTCACTTCTACCTTTATATCATCATCATGAGTACTTCCTTCATTGTTTCCTCCCCCACTAAAGGTCCACCAAGATGTCCTTCTTTGTTTTCAGCCATGAAAAATTCTACCCAAATAGTGTGCCCTTTCACCAATCAGTCCATGAGTCATGTCAAGCACCTAGCTAGTTCTCCATATGGCTAAGCATGACCCATACGTCAAATAGATCATCAAGTTCCACCCTTGTCACAATAATTTGAACCTTCTAGAATGAGGTCACAAATTGCCCTAACAAGTTCTACAACAAACAATGTTCCTTGCTTCTCCAATATACAAGGTCCCATCACAGTCATCCAAGGAGAGATCATCCATGGAATCGACACAGAATTTATCCCTTTGCTCATCCCTGCATACGGTCCATCCTCAAAATGCTCAAATGAAACACAAATCATACCTCCATGAAGACTCTCTAAGTGAGTATCATCCATTCTCATCAATGTCTGCAACGTGCTTGATCCTGGCTCAACCTATTTATCAAGTTCCTCTTTGATCATTGACACAACTGCAACATCCCTTTCTTCACATGTCTCGACCTCTTCTTCTTCCCTATAGCAACCTGCAAGTCTATCCTGCTCCATTTCCTAACCAACTCGAAGAAGTTCCACCTCAAAATTCTCCTCCAAGACTTCAAGTTCAGCTTGAATATGTGGGTTCTCTTCCTTCATGCGCATTAAACTGTGTAAGGTCTCTAAGAGATGCCCTTGGCCTTCTTCCCAACTTTCAATGACTTTTTTTGCAGCTTCGACCTTGACCAATGTCTTGCCCATGCCAAGGTCTTAATAAGACCAAATAATATAAGTCCAAGCTTCAGTACCACCTGCAACCCTGCAATTGTATTCATGCTTCCTGAATAATTAATGCATGATCTAGGTGGATATTGGTAGCCACCCACCTATTCCATTTGGAACAACACCATCAATTCTTGCAGCTTTTCACATTCAGCACAACTTACTATTTTTAGCAGGTTTTCGGGTCCTCCACTCTCGAAGCCGTTTTGGGGCCTTAATGATCCAGGTGGATATTGATGGCCACTCACCTATTCCATTTGAACCCCTACCATCAGTTCTTTTAGTTTTTAAGTTGCAGCACAACTTACTATTTTTAGCAGTTTTTTCGGGTCTTGAACTTTCGGAGCCATTTTGAGGCCCTAAACAACGTTTTTTGGGCATCGTTCCTCCAGAAAATATGATTCCATTTTGGATTCTGTTCCAGAATCAATATTTGCGAAAATAGTAGTCTTCCTCAGATAGATCTTTCTAACGATGTATCACACGCGTCAAACAAATATCGTATGCCGAAGTTATGTCCCCGGGAAGTTGAAAGACCAATTTACCCAAACGAGGCCCATAGTTTTGGCGCTTCATCTCCTAGGGTTAGGTTTTTGGATGTTTAGAGTTCTCCATTGTTTCTCAATAATAAATAGGCCCTAGAGCCTCATTGTAACACAATTCAAAGGTCTGTAGCTGCCATATCTCTTCTTAGAGATTTGCTACCAGCACCCTAGCTATTGATTTCCATTATGTCTGTAAGCATATTACTGTTATTTGATATTTATGAAATGAAGCATTATTTCCGTTGCATATCTATGTTTATGGTTATTTATGTATTCTGTTGCGTTCCTGCATAAATCCGAATTAGTGGTATCAGAGCAGTTTGCTATTTCTTTGTTTTTCTTTGCATGTCCCCAACGTGGTCAGGGTATAAGGAGTTAGGGCTCGATCTAGTTGAACCCTTGCAAGATCAGCCTCGCAAGCCCCGATGACCTCCCATGGCGGAAGAAAAGAAAGACGAGGGAGAAGGAGATCCTATCAAAATATTGCTCAAGGAGGCCCTCGAGAAACAAAGGAACGCGATGATGGATAACTTTGCTTAGATCCTTCAATGACTGCCCACCTACGCCGCATCTGCATCCAACAACCACTCTGGAGGCGCCACTCCCTTCAAGGTATAGGTAAACTTTGACATTCCTATATTTTAAGGCCAAATAGATGCAGGTGCCATAGATAGATGGCTAAATTTGCTGGAAGGGTATTTCTCGGTCCATGATTTCTCTGACCGAGAAAATATTATTTTTGCACTCCTCAAAGCTGCCCCCCATGTCAAATACTGGTGGGAAACCTACTGTGATAAACAGGATGAAGGGGAACCCTCTCTATTCTCGGCCACACCCACTTGGAATTCATTCGGAGATGACATCAAGGAACAATATTACCCCGTGGAGAGCTATGAGGACAAATACCTCCAATGGACCACACTGCAGCAACAAAGGTATCAAGATGTGCATAAACTGATGAATCTGTTCCATACCCTGCGGACAAATTTGGGTATTAAAGATTTAGAGAGACATTTGGTGCTCAAATATCGCGACTGTCCGCACAAACACATTCAGGAGGAAATAGAGTTGCTCGACATTACATCGCTTGGCACGACATATTGCTATGTCGCCAAGATTGAGCAGAAATTTAAGCAGAAGAAGCGAGACTTCGGATTTGCGAATCCGAAAGGTGCCCCCGAACCGAAGAAGAAGGGGCAAGGCCAAAGCAGTGCGACTCAGAACAACACCAAAAATCCAAAGAAGGACATAGGGAAGTGGTGTGAATTTCATAACAGCCCCACCCACAGCACAAACAAGTGTCGTGCCAAACAATCATTGGTGGCCGAACTAAAGGCACCCAAATCAGATGCATTTTCTGATCCTGAGTCAGAACTAGAAAAAGGCAATGAAAAAGGGAAGCAGATCATTGATGCGGATCCCAGTGCCATTTTTGCCACCACCAAGATCCAGAAGGAGGATATAGATGATATATAGGAGGGGGAGCGCCTCTTCCATTCGCAAATGTGAGTGAAGGGTTCTCCGCTGCAATTCCTTGTTGATAGAGGAAGCCAAAAGAACCTCATTTCAGCAGAGGTCATGACGCGGCTCAGCCTATCGACCATAGCAGACTCGTAGTTGTATACCATCGAGTGGCTTCACCTAGAGAGAGATATCCGCATCCACTAACAATGCTGCCTTCCATACAACATCAAGTCATTCACGGATGAGGTATTATGTGATGTTGCTCCTCTTGATGTAGCTGATGTATTATTGGGCCAACCATACTTGTGGAGGTGATATGATGTGTATGAGTCTAGGCCTCATGCTGTTATTATTACTTTGGGAAATAACTTGTATAAGATACCAGAGGTAGTACCGCCTCCTGTCATCTATTTGACTACTGCAAAACAACGCAGTAAGATTGTTTCCCAAACAAGGAAATTTATTTTCCTTACAGCTCGCTCACAAGGAAAGACGAATATTGTGGCCACAACCTCGAAACAAGGCTCCCTTGCACGGCTGCAGGAGATGGAAAAAGTCATGGAGGAATACGAGGACAGACACTCCATTGATCTGAATCCCAACGCACCACCACCTGATGTTGCCATACATCCTGCAACTACACATATAGAATCCACACATGTACTATCTGAGGCTGATAAAGAAACCAAATTTACCAAACACATCCAGCATATCCACCCACAGGTCCATGACATCTTCAACAAATATAATACCCAGTTCAACAGAATTCGCCTCATCTCATGGAGGATCTCAATGCAATGGGGACCATTGCTTCCTAAGGAGGGAGGAATGGGATCCGGGATACTGCTGGCCACCCACCTAGTCCATTTGGACCAAAGACCAACAATTTTTTGCAAATTTTCACATTCAAAGACAACTTACTATTTTTAGTATTTTCTGTCCCTCCACTCGGTCGGCCAGTTTTAATGATCTAGGTGGATATTGGTGGCCACCCACCTATTCCATTTGAACCCCCACCATCAGTTCTTTCAGTTTTTAAGTTGAAGCACAACTTACTGTTTTTAGTGTTTATCAGGTCCTGAACTTCCGGAGCCATTTTGAGGCCCTAAACGACGTTTTTTGGGCATCGTTCCTTCGGCGGATATTATTCTATTCTAAAATCAATATTTGCAACAATAGTTGTAGTCCTCGGATAGATATTTCTAACGATGTATCACACGCATCAAACGAAGATCGTATACCGAAGTTACGTCCCTGGGAAGTTGAAACACCAATTTACCCAAATGGGGCCCATAGTTTTGGTGCTTCATCTCCTAGGGTTAGGTTTTTGGACATTTAGAGTTATCCATTGTTTCTAAATAATAAATAGGCCCTGGAGCCTCATTCTAACACAGTTCAGAGGTCTGTAGCCACCACATTTCTTCTCAGAGATTCGCTACCAGTAACCTAGCTATTTTATTTCCATTATGTCTGTAAGCATATTTCTATTATTTGATATTAATGAAATGAAGCAATATTTCTGCTGCATCTCTATGCTTATGGTTATTTATGTATTTTTTTGCGTTCCTGCATAAATCCGGATGAGTGGTATCAGGACGGTCTACTCTTTCTTTGTTTTTCTTTGCATGTCCCCAACGCGGTCAAGGTATAAGGAGTTAGGGCTCGATCTAGTTGAACCTTTGCAAGATCAGCCTAGCAAGCCCCGACGACCTCCTATGGCAGAAGAAAAGAAAGACAAGGTATTGGGAGATCCTATCAAAATATTTCTCGAGGAGGCCCTCGAGAAACAAAGGAACGGGATGATGGATAACTTTGCTCAGATCCTTCAACGACTGCCCACCTACGCCGCATCTACATCCAACAGCCACTCTGGAGGCGCCACTCCCTTCAAGGTACATGTAAACTTTGACATTCCTGTATTTGAAGGCCAAATAGATGCAAATGTCGTAGATAGATGGTTGAATTTTCTGGAAGGGTATTTCTCAGTCCATGATTTCTCTGATCGAGAAAAGATTATTTTTGCACTCCTCAAAGCCGCCCCCCATGTCAAAGACTGGTGGGAAACCTACTGTGAGAAAGAGGACGAAGGGGAACCCTCTCTATTCTTGGCCACACCCACTTGGAATTCATTCCGAGACGACATCAAGGAACAATATTACCCCGTGGGTAGCTATGAGGACAAATACATCTAATGGACCACGCTGTGGCAACAAAAGGATCAAGATGTGCACGAACTGACGAATCTGTTCCATACCTTGCACACAAAGTTGGGTATTAAAGATTCAGAGAGACATTTGGTGCTCAAATACCGTGGTTGTCTGCACAAACACATTTAGGAGGAAATATAGTTCCTCGACATTACATCGCTTGGCACGACATATCGTTATGCCGCCAAAATCGAGCAGAAATTTAAGCAAAAGAAGCGAGACTTTGGATCTGCAAATCCAAAAGGTGCCCCCGAACCAAAGAACAAGGGGCAAGGCCAAAGTAGTGTGACTCAGAACAACACCACAAATCCAAAGAAGGACACAGGGAAGTGGTGTGAATTTCATAACAGCCCCACTCACATCACAAACAAGTGTCGTTCCAAATAGTCATTGGTGGCCGAACTAAAGGCACCCGAATCAGATGCATTTTCTGATCCTGAGTCAGAACCAGAAAAAGGCAATGACAAAGGGAAGCAGATCATTGATGCGGATCCCAGTGCCATTTTTGCCACCACCAAGATCCAGAAGGAGGATATAGATGATCTATAGGAGGGGGAGTGCCTCTTCCATTCGCAGAAGTGGGTGAAGGGTTCTCTGCTGCAATTCCTTGTCGATAGCAGAAGCCAAAAGAACCTCATTTCAGCAAAGGTCGTGGAGCGGCTCAACCTACCGACCATAGCACACCTACAGCCGTATACCATCGGGTGGCTTCACCCAGGGAGAGATATCCGTATCCGCTAACTGTGTCACCTTACGTACAACATCAAGCCGTTCACGGATGAGGTATTATGTGATGTTGCTCCTCTTGATGTAGCTGATGTATTATTGGGCCAACCATACTTGTGGAGGCGACATGCTGTGTATGGGTCTAGGCCTCGTGCTGTTATTATTACTTTGGGAAATAACTTGTACAAGATACCAGAGGTAGTACTGCCTCCTGTCATCTCTTTGACTACTGCAAAACAACGCAGTAAGATTGTTTCCCAAACAAGGAAATTTATTTTCCTTACAGCTTGGTCACAAGGAAAGAAGAATATTGTGGCCACAACCTCGAAACAGGGCTCCCTTGCATGGCTGCAGTAGATGGACAAAGTCATGGAGGAATACGAGGACAAGCACTCCATTGATCTGAATCCCAACGCACCACCGCCTGATGTTGCCATACATCCTGCAACTACACATACAAAATCCACACATGTACTTTCTGAGGCTGATAAAGAAACCAAATTTACTAAACGCATCCAACATATCCACCCGCAGGTCCATGACATCTTCAACGAATCTAATACCCAGTTCAACAGAATTCACCTCATATCATGGAGGATCTCAACGCAATGGGGACCATTGCTTCCTAAGGAGGGAGGAATGATCCAGGTGGATATCAGTGGCCACCCACCTATTCCATTTGAACCAGCACCATCAATTCTTGCAGCTTTTCACATTCAGCACAACTTACTATTTTTAGCAGGTTTTCGGGTCCTCCACTCTCGAAGCCGTTTTGGGGCCTTAATGATCCAGGTGGATATTGGTGGCCACCCACCTATTCCATTTGAACCCCACCATCAGTTCTTTCAGTTTTTAATTTGCAACACAACTTACTATTTTTAGCAGTTTTTCGGGTCATGAACTTCCAGAGCCGTTTTGAGGCCCTAAACGATATTTTTTGGGCATCGTTCCTCCGGTGAATATGATTCTGCTCTGGGATTGATATTCACGAAAGCAATTGTAGTCCTCGGATAGATATTTCTAATGATGTATCACATGCGTCAAATGAAGATCGTATGCCGAAGTTACGTCCCCAGGAAGTTGAAACACCAATTTACCCAAACAGGGCCCATAGTTTTGGCACTTCATCTCCTAGGGTTAGGTTTTTGGACGTTTAGAGTTCTCCATTGTTTCTCAATAATAAATATGCCCTCGAGCCTCATTTTAACACAATTTAGAGGTCTGTAGCCACCACATCTCTTCTCAGAGATTCTCTACCAGCACCCTAACTATTTTATTTCCATTATGTCTGTAAGCATATTTTTGTTATTTGATATTAATGAAATGAAGCATTATTTCTACTCAATCTCTATGTTTATGGTTATTTCTGTATTTTTTTGCGTTCCTGCATAAATTCGGATCAATGCAGCTCGACTCGCCTTGAATCAACCTTTGATAGCAACTGTCACGAAGTAGTATTGGGATCAGTCCTTCAACGAGCCACTTCAAAACAAGCCTCTGATACCACTTGTCACGGCCCTATACTTGTGGTACTCTTTCAACCACATATAGCAGGTGCGCCACTACCTCACTTTTTCTTTTTATCAATACTCAAGCAAGTAGACTACGCCTATCTTCAACACTTAGTTAATTTATCTTCAAGTGTTCTTTCAATTATGCAGCGGAAATAAATACAATAACCATAAACATCAATAAATATCACCATGTATGCCCATACATACAAGGGAGGGGAGACTCCCGAATATGAGTCTGCCCGATATTATGTTTCATAAACAAATGTACAATTTCACAATAATCATACAATACTAAGCCTGTGCAAGCCACTTGCACTTCTTGCTAAAGTATGCATGATCACTTGTGTTTTGGCCTGAGCTACAATGCTCTCTAACAACTCAACAATCCACGAGAAAGCCTAAATTTCTCCTCAAAATATGTTTTCGACCTTCTACCCACAAACGCGTTCATCCCAGGTCACAAAAATGAAAAAAAAACCAGAAAAGCTTGAAAACCTAGACTCCATTTATATATATATATATATATATTAATTATATATTAATATTATATATATGTAATTAATTTTAGAATATTAAAAATTTTGTTAGCTAAAAATAATAATTTTATTAAATTCAAAAGTATAATTTTAAATTTTTTTATCACATTTTAATAATAATAAATTAGAAAAATTCAAATCCCTTTCAATCTTCTTTACCTACTTTTATTTTTATATATAGCTAATTTAATAAGAAATAAAATAATATAATATAATTTAGATATATCACTAAAACATTTATATTTATACACTTTTACTAAGTATTTAACACACCTTTGAATGACACCTCACATTTTCAATTAGAGACAACATTGTTTAGACTTCAAACTTGCTTGCATTGACACCGGCACTATTTAATTATCCTATCACGAGAGACAACAATGATCAAATTGCATGACATAATTATAATTTGTGTATAGTTCAAATTTGTTGATTTTAACACATTTAATTATTCTATCATGAAACTGCATGGGATAAGTTTATATATTCGACGTCTTGGAAGATGCTTTAGATTGTCGTATGGGAAGGGAATTAAAAACAAAAGTAAGCTGATATCACAGTCCCATGTGGTGACTTTCTCGTACGTCTCCATCATGTGAACTTGGGGTTGGAGTAAAAAGTCCACACGGTGTATGTCTCTATTATTTGATATAGAAATTGGTGTTGTCATTATTCTATATTTTTTTGGAGTTGTTGTTGGATATATTTTTGAAGTTGTTGTAAGAGATTTTTTAGATTTCCACATATTTTTTATTTTTGGTTGAAATTTGGTGGAAAAATGTGTCGTTAGATCTTGATTTGTGTTGTTTAAATTGGTTTTTTGATTTTATATATAGATTAAGCATCTTGAAAATTTCTTAGGGCACATAGATAGTGCAAAGTTCATCAGTCAAAATTGTGATTTCATTGAATTTTTGGGGATTTTAGAGAAATTAAATCAGAAAAGAAATTGGAAAACTTTTCAAAATGTCACACTTAAAGACAACTACATAGAAGTTTAGTTTAGTTTTTTTTTTTTTTTTTTTTTAATAAATAATTTTGAAATGTAAATGAAAAAGTAACGTTTATGAAATAAATAATTGAGTATGTGTGCACGCGTCAATTGGGGTTATCACACGTGGTTGGAAGGAAGGAATGGAGTTCTCCCCACCTAAGTTGTCAATTCCTGCGAGTGACATAACAAGTATTGACAATAAACTTACGCATTGTCTACTGAAGTGACAATTTCGCTCGAACGATCATTTTTCACTAGAATATAGCCATTTTATTTACAAAAAATCAAGTTGTGTGGAGTGTTTGAATCTTCCTTTGCTAGAAATGGATTCAACACCATCACCCTTGTGGCACCAAAAATATTGAAGCTTGACAGCTATAACCTAGATTTCCAAAAATTTCCGCCAGATTTTGTCAAATCTGTGCCCAAAATTCCATTGGTTTCTAGACGAAAACATCGTCTCTTTAGACTATGCAATATACTTATATTCCTCATATGAAATATGCAACATTGTACCCATGGATTTTTTGTTTAATATAAAATAAAAAATTTAAAAAAATTTAAAAAATAATCTTAAATATGTTATTAATAAATTATTATCTAATGTAAATATATAGTTAATTATTAAAAGAATTGGATGTACTTTTTTAAAAATAATATGAAAAATTGGTATTCACACCAAATACATATAATTGTAAAAGTTAATTGTTAAAATGACATAGTTGTATTGAAAAATCTCTTAAGTTAAAATGTAAATTTCTAACATATAATGAATACCAATATAAAACATTATTTTAATTATATGGTTAAATGGATCTTAATTTATAACTACTATTTATATTAGATATCATTTTTGGGAATCAACTCCGTTAAGTAAGTCATTCATCTATGACCATTTCCATGAGAGGTAGCCGTAACTGACTAATTTCTCATGATTTTTGAATAGTCCACTTAGTACTCATTGCATCGGGTGATGCTCACAGGGGTGAAGAAGTGGAGTTGAAACTAGTGAAATGAATCACATAGCCTCAATCATCACTTCCGGGGTTTGCACCAGGTAACTAGGACTTTCCGGGAGGTCACCCATCCCAGAACGCCTCTAGCTCAAGCGTGCTTAACTGTGGAGTTTTCCCCACAATCAAACCCACTTAGCTTGCTACCCCATTTGCAAAACCTTAACAAGTATTGTGCCTCATGAACCATTCAAGTATAGCTCCCTTTATTCTTTGTATTTAAGTATGAGGGGTTTCCGCAGTGCATTATATTAAATATCATTTTTGGGAATCAACTGCGGAAACCCATCATACTTAAATACAAAGAGTAAAGGGAGCTCTACTTGAATGGTTCATGAGGCACAATACCTGCTAAGTTTTTTCAAATGGGGTAGCAAGCTAAGTGGGCTTGATTGTGGGGAAAACTCCACAGTTAAGTGCACTTGAGCCAGAGGCGTTATGGGATGGGTGACCTCTCGGGAAGTCCTTGTAACCAAGTGCAAGCCCCAGAAGTGATGATTGACGCTATGTGATTCATTTCACTAGTTTCAATCCCACTTCTTCACCCCTGTGAGCATCACCCGATGCAATGAGTGCTAAGCGGACTATTCAAAAATCATGAGAAATTAGTCAGTTATGGCTACCTCTCATGGAAATGGTCATAGATGAATGACTTATTTAACACAATTGATTCCCAAAAATGATATCTAATATAATGCACTGCGGAAACCCCTCATACTATTTATATTATATATATGTTTCACATATTTATACATATAAATATTTATATTTTTAATTATATGTTATTTTATATGAATGTGAGGTTTGGAGTTGATATATATCCAAATAATCATGAAGGAAGATTGAGCAGATTCAAAATCATTTTATAAACTACAACGTTAAGATTAAAGGATGTACTGATTACCTTATCCCCCTGATTGAAGCTAGTCTTTCCCCTACTGAAAGCAAATCATGGCTATGACTAGGTATATAATGTATAAGATGAAGTTATACAACATGGAAGCCAAGAGGTTTCCTAAAATTGCTTCTAAATTTAGCTAAAATCCCCACCTTCAGCTGAAGCGAGGATGGCATAAGGATGCCCAATCTTGGCTAGACCATTGGAGGGATAAAGGAGAAGATCATTTGGCATAATAAGGACAATATTAAAAATATTATTACTTCCAAATTTAAGGATAATTTATGGAGCAATAAAGAGTTATAGGGAAAAAGGAAACAAAGATATTATAAGGAGGTGACCAACCACAATCTTGAAAGCTAGAATTATTTATGTATCTTGACTAAGAACTAATTCTCATGAGTGTCGTAGTGAAAGTGGGGGTTGGTATACTCTCAAAATTCCAAGGGAAGAAATAGTGTGTCACCTGTGAGATACTAAGGTGGTTGAAGATGAAAATCACTTTCTCCTGTATTTCCCAACTTGTACCCAAATCCATTCTAATTTTCATCTCTCACACTACCAACCTCTTCACCTATTAAGGTAGCAAAACTACGGTGATCTAAGAATGCTTCTCTCACTTCTCTTCAAGCATAGAAATAATATGTAAAAGAATTTCAATTAATTTCTTACCTTTTTAAGTTCAATCAGGTATGGTTAGAGGGTGCATATTTTAATAATATGGTTAATTCTATCTAGAGTTTTGCTTAGGGAGCGCCTAGAATTTCTGCAATGGCTTTGATGTCTAAGAAACTACAAACCTTGAAAATTCAAGTCTAGATTTGGGAACACTATAAAAAACAATAGCTAAAATGGGAATTACAAGATATTATTGAGGAAATCAACAGACTTGGGAGTGCCCTTGAAAATACCACCCCCTCCACAACAAGCTTAACAAGACTTAAAGAACTAGAGGAAAATAAGCGAAAATTTTTAAAGACACAGGCGACAACATGACACCTTAAGAGAAGGGATATTTGGTTAAAGGAAGGCGACCAAAACACTCAATTTTTTCATCAATATGTGAACCATAGGAGAAATATGAATATGATTTGGGACATTAAGTTTGAATGCGTAGATACTGTATACTCCAATGTTTAGATTCAGAGGGAGGTGGTAAAATATTTTGAGAAATTCCTCTCTGCACGGGATGGTGTTAATATAGAAGACCTATTATGGGGGATTAAGGAGTACCATAACATGTTCTCAGATGTTGATAATGAGATCATATATTTCCCGATCTCGATGGAGGAAATTCAAATTGTCCTAAAATCCTTCTTATAAGATAAATGCCGAGGACTTGATGATTGGACTGTAGAATTGTTTATACATTTTTTTGACTTGATGAGAAAGAATATTCTAGACATGGTGGAGGAATCCTGTATATCAGGTCATATCTCTGGATTCGTTAATTCTACATTTTTTCTCTCTTCCCTTAATCCTCATATCCCTCTTTTTTTCTAGACTTCACACCCATCTCTATGTGTAACATCTCTTATAAACTGATCTCAAAAGTGATTGTCGATCGCATAAAAGATAAACTCTCGAATCACATCACTTGTGAGAAGTTTGGTTTTTTGTCAAATAGGTTGATACATGATGCCATTTCCACTGCTTATGAGTGTTTACACTCCATTCACACTAAAAGAATGGAAGCAGTGATCTTGAAATTATATTTTCAAAAGGCTTATGATTGCGTTGATTGGGTATTTCTTTGCCTCATTCTTACTAAGGTGGGATTGGATGTTTGCATTGTAGATTGGATCATGGATTGCATCACCTCGACCAATTTTGTTGTAATAATAAATGGTTTTCCATCAACGCTCTTCCATGTCGATAGAGGATTAAGACAAGGTTGCTCTCTTTCACCCTTACTTTTCATTATATTCATGGATGGCCTTAGCCTAAAGATCAGGAAGGCTATAAATCTCAACACATTCAGAGGTATTGATATGTAAAATAGTGTGGATGTTTCTAATTTGTTCCTTTTAGATGATGCTTTCACTTTTGGACAGGTTTCAAGAGCCCAGTGGAACACTTTACATGCTATTATTAAGAGATTTGGGGAGGCTTTAGGTCTGATAGCTAATGGTAAAAAATATTTTATTTTTTATTCTAATAGGGAGGTGGGGGAGATAGAATACATTGATAATTTATTCAGGGTTGGGATTAATAATATGGAGGAAGGTATGACCTATTTGGGATATCATTTGAAATCAAACAATTATAAGATCAAAGACTGGTCATGGCTCCTGGACAAGTTTCTACATAGGTTGGACATATGGACTCACAGGTGGCTCTCTTTGGGAGGGAGATATACACTGATCCAATTTGTCTTACATAAATTATCGGTATATTGGTCCCATTTATTTTAACTATTGAAGACTATTTTAAAGAAGATTTGATCCATTGTCATATGTTTATTTTGGTCTGGTACGAGAGAGAGAAATAAATATCACTTAGTCACCTAGGAAAAGATTGCAAGGCCAAAGGATTTTGGAGGTTGGGGATTATTGAATATGAACATTTTTGGATGGGACCTCCTTATTAAATCACTTTGGAGAGCATTATTTGGTAGCGGAATTTAGCAGGATATCATCAAATATAAATACTTGAGGAAGTTGGCCTTCGAGGATTGGTTTAGAAAGGGATCCTTCATATGGAAAAATTTTCATAAGATAAAAGGGTGGTTTTTTCAACTTCTCAGATGGTATTTTGGATCTAAAAATGATATTTTAATCGGGATTGATCAAATCGTTGGTGTTAGGCCATCAATTGAACTTCCAGATGTGTTGGGTGTGGAGCCTAATTATATTGTTTATTTTGTATCACAGCGTTGGACCCCTGTACCTTAATGGGGCGGCAACGCCGCCCGTAATTAAACTTTGCCTGGGGGGTCTAGGGGCGCCCCTAAAGCTAAAAACAGATGTAAAATTTCCTTGTAAAAGTATAGTAATTTCTAGTCAATCTGGGTCGTTGATAAGGCGAATGATCTGACGGTAAAAGTTATGTTTAGTTTAGGGTTTTTTGCCTTAGAAGGCAACCCCTCACTTTGTATGAGGGTATTGTATTGCCGCTGTGTATTGTATGTGTATTCTCAGAGCGAGAAACAGATAGGGAGACTGTGAGAGAGAACAGAGGATATTACAACGGATCTACTGTAGGTTGTGTCTCTTCATTTTGCTGGATAATAGAAAGGAAGCACTGGCTGTTCGGGGTGGACGTAGCCCAAACTGGGTGAACTACGCTTATTTGTGTCTCTCTAGTTTTATGTGTTTTGTGTGCTTGTGTTTTCCGCATATTTTATGTGTTTCATTGCTCTTTAATATATAATTTTCTAACAAGATGAATATTTTACCATACTTCACTCCAGGAGACTAATATTTCTCAATCAGATTATTAAGAGGTGGAATGGTTGATACCCTGTCTGGAGGGAAGTTGATGGCATTGGACTCGTCAAGACGCAAGCGAGTTTTTGGAAATATTTTATGATGGAACTTCGGAAGGCAGGTTTATACGAAGACGATAGGGGAGATGAACTCACATGGTTTGGTAAAATAAAACGAGGCTCTGTGGTGGTAGCATAGGTCTACAAGAATATTATATGTTTTTATTTTTCATTATCTAACATTTGTTGGTTTATGGTTGCTTGGAAAGAGTTAGTTCCAATTAATATTATCCTCTTCATATGGTTGGTTTGGAACAAAAAGATTCTGATGTGGGATAACCTGTCCGGAATGGGGCCATCGGGGCCTAGTTTGATGTCTTCTCTGCACTAGTTCCATCGAATCTATCCTTCACCTATTCCTCCAATGTTTGGTATCTTTGCAGGTTTAGTGCTAGGTCTTCCGGACATTAAAAATCCCTTTTAGAGTCTTCAATACCATGGAACAATGCCTCAGTTGGTGGAACTCGAGAAAGGGGAAAAATAAGAGCATACCTTTTTATAATATATGGGGGCTATGGAAAGCTCATAACCATCGTGTTTTTAATGGTACCTTAGTCAAGATCGTTTGCATCTGCTCCAAAATTTTGGCATGGGTTGACATACAGGTAGGTGAAGATCAAATGGACCAAGGAACTAGGTCAAATGTACCTCATACCCATATACGTTTTCCTGCAGGTATGTTTGATAGGTCACACGGGCTAGAATGTGTGGATGTGGAGCTTGGATCAGTTTTTCTCGTCGTTCCTATTACAAACTTTTATGGCAGGGTGGCAATGGAACCAACACTAGAGATGAAATTTTGGCACTCTGGGGGCTGTTATGGTTCACCGGAATAAAGAAAATACAACATATCCATATATACTGTGATTCAAAGTCTCTCATCGATGGCATCTAGGGACTTTCTAATTCTGCACCATCTAACCTCAAATTCTGGTTGAATCGTATTATGTTGCTAAAATGGGAATTTCAGACTATTACATTTCAACACATATACCGAGAGGAAAATAGTGGTGGCATAGGTCCTCTCCAAACAAGGTCTTCACATTCTTATTGGTTTCATGCATTTTAGCTTTACTGAGGATGGATTGGTGAGGGAGGAAGGCACTATGCTCATTAATTGAGTATTTTAGATATGGCTGCTACTTTTATATCAGAACAATTTTTATGTGGACATTTCCCTATTTTTTTGTAATATCATGTGATTATAACTGTTTAGGGGGGAGGATATAGTTAATTTTTTTCTTAGGAGGCCCATTTTTCAATTTGATTCAGTTATGTTTGCATGCGTCATGAAAACATATCAACTGCCACTAGTTTTACCATGAATTTGTGCACGAGTCATGAAACCATATCAGTTTCACTTATATGTGTACCAGTTACAAAACATGTGCATGGGTCATGAAACCATATCAGTTTCACTTATGTGTGCATCGGTTACAAAACCATATCATGTTTACTTATATGTGCATGGATCACGAATCGGTTACAAAGCCATATCATGTTTACTTATATGTGCATGGATCACGAAACCATATCAACTTCCACCAATTTGACCACTTATCTGTTTAGGTCGCGAAACAATTTCAATTGCCACTAGTTCGACCCCATATGTGTGCACGAGTCATGAAACCATATCAACTACGACCACTTATGTGTGCACAGGTCACGAAACCATATTAGTTGCCACCAATTCGACCACTTATGTGTGCACGGGTCATGAAACCATTTCAGGTTCCACCAGTTCGACCACTTATGTGTGCACGAGTAAGTAAACCATATTAACTACCACCAGTTCGACCACATATGTGTGCACAAGTCACATAACAATATCATTTGCCATAAGTTTGACCATTAATGTGTGTGAAACCATATCAACTGCCACTAGTTTGAACACCTATGTGTGCATGAGTCACGAAACCATATCAACTGCCACCAATTCGATCACATATGTGTGTATGGGTCACAAAACCATATCATCTGTCACAAGTTTGACCATCTACGTGTGTGCGAGTCATGAAACCATATCAACTGCCACTAGTTTAACCACTTATGTGTGCATGGGTCATGAAACCATACCAAATGCCACCAATTCTACCACTACCTCAAGGTGCCGCCATGGTTTTAGAGAAGCCCTTATGGGAATTGAACCTTTCCCAATGGTGAAAAAATCATCGCTTTCCACCATTAAATCCAACCCTTTTGTGTGAAAAGTATCATTTTTAACAAAACAAACAAAATATTTTTATCTTAAATTATACATATTGTTTTAAATACTATCAGCATTGTGACTAAAAAACTTGTTTTGGAATAATCACATAGCAAATATTCGGTGTCAACATTTCGAACTCACTACTGGGATTCATCATCAAGACAAATATGAAGGAATTGATCTAACATGAAAAATTAGATCAAATCTCCTCTTCGAAACCTGTAAACGTAGTCGTTCAAAAAGTCAAACTCTATCAACAAATTCCCTCTCGTGAAGGGCTAATATTGTGAAATCAAAATTTTGTGAATCATAATGATTGAAAACTTATTTCAGAATAATCACATAACAATTATTCGGTGTCAATTTTTCGAACCCACTATTGGGGTTCATCATCAGGACAAATATGGAGGAACTGATCTAACAAGGAAAATTAGATCACACCTCCTCTTCGAAACCTATAAACGTAGTCGTTCAAAAAGTTGAACTTTATCAACAAATTCCCTCCTGTGAAGGGTTAATATTTGTGAAATCAAACGTCTATGATTCATGTTGATTGAAAACTATAAACATAGATTCATCTTTAGGTATACCAAATGGCAAGAGAGATCTCTCTTAAGATACAAAATAAAAATTTGGTAGATGCAAAGTTAAAATCAATTTATGATGGCTATTTATATATTATTTATATTACATATAAATTTAACATCTCTATATATAAAAATATGTTTATAGTTAATTTTATTAAAATCCTCATACAACTTAAATATATGAGTATTATATATATGTGTGTGTGTGTGTGTGTGTGATGTTGATATAATTTGTATTAAATAAAATGATTAAATATAAAGTTTAATATACATTTAAAATTATATATATATAAAATAAGTTAGGATTCAATATAATTTGTATTAAATAAAATGATTAAATATAAAGTTTAATATACATTTAAAATTAAGATAATTTAAATATAATGTTTAATATTAATAAAATGAATATATAGAGAGAGAGAGTCTATTATAAAAATTTTGACTTTTTAATACATTTAAAGCCAAAAAGTAATATGAATATGAATATGAATTTATTGTTTTTTTTTTGTTTTGAAGGTAAGTTTGCATTACTATTAGACATTTATCTTCCAAGTGTCTTTCACACTTCCATTACCAATTTTTGTCTCTCTTTTTTCTACTTGTTCTTATTTTCAGGTTTCTTCCTTAATGGATTTCATGTCAGATCTTCCTATCCTCATTACAAATATTTGAGTGGTAATTTGCTCATTCCTTGGATAAGACAACTGGGATACAACTCAACTATTGTTATAAATATGGAAGTTACTATCACCTCCTTCCCATTATATATTTTTTGGGGAAAAGTTGACAATCCTAGATCTTATGAATGTCTGGCTTAGCCAAATATCTCATTGTTAGTATGGGGCTCTACCTCTTCATCAATTGTTATTAAAATATAATTACATTTGTTCAAAACTTTTAATTCATTTACATTTGCTTGTTCATACATACATCATTAACATAATCAATTACAATTGCTTGTTGATACATGCATCAGTAACATAATTAATTGCAATTACAATATCTATGAAGAATTAAAGATTAGAAATATTACAATGATAAATGGGCTTGGCAAAGAAAATGGCTTGTTATCATAAAATATTTCAAAAGGAAACAACTACCTCAAAGAGGATGAACCCTATAAAACTCCCATTAAAACCAGAGGATGTTGCATGCAAAATGAAATTGACTCGTTTGTCCATGTGTGGTGAAATTATACTCCAATAATAAGAGTGTGTGAAGTTATATGCTTGACACTCTATCTACCAAATACAATAAATAAAAGTGAAATATAAACAATTATATATATTTAAAAAAATAAACGAATAAAAAATAAAAATCCAATAAAATTTACATTATTAATCAAATATATTAAAATCTTAAAATCATAATATTAATTATTTTAATATTAAAGTTTTATAAATAATAATAATAATAATAGATATGCAAAATAAATTAAATATTATTTAAAATATAATTTTTTTTATCTTAGACTTTTGTGATCCATAATAATTTTTAAGAAAATTTTTGGATTAATCACATATGAAGTTTTTCTAGTTGAACATATGTTAATATATATGCTTATGACTTTTTGACATTTTTATTTTTAATATTTTAATATAAATTTTATATTTTTAAGCATAAAATAAAATATTTATATTTTCAAATTAATCACGTAAAATGAAACTTTCTAATTAATCACATAAATGTTTTTGTAAAAAAAAAAACAAAGTTTCATCTTATTTAATTAATCTGAAAATTTCTTATAAAATGAAATTTTAATCCCATAAAATGAAATTTTCAGATTAATCTTAAAAAAAAATGCTATAATTAAATCTCTACCATGAAATATTCCATGGAGGTTAAACAACTTGAATAGCCCACTCAGCACTCATTGCATCGAGTGATGCTCACAGGGGTATAAATAAATCCCTATTTTTATTTCTTTTTTTTTTGTAAGTTTGGTAGTATATATATATATATATATATATATATATATATATATATATATATATCGCTCATTAATCCAAGGAAGTAGAAGAAGGGATTAGACACATATATGGACATAACTATTTATATTTACAAAAGGTCCACATATATAAGTGGTTTATTTTAAATATTAATTTTTTATATACTTTAAGTTAAAATGTGAATTTCTAACATATAATGATTACCAATATAAAACATTATTTTAATTATATGGTTAAATGGATCTTAATTTATAACTACTATTTATATTAGATATCATTTTTGGGAATCAACTCCGTTAAGTAAGTCATTCATCTATGACCATTTCCATGAGAGGTAGTTGTAACTGACTAATTTTTCATGATTTTTTAGTTGTCCACTTAGCACTCATTGCATTGGGTGATGCTCACAGGGGTGAAGAAGTGGAATTGAAACTAGTGAAATGAATCACATAGCGTCAATCATCACTTATGGGGTTTGCACCAGGTAACCAGGATTTTCTGAGAGGTCACCCATCCTAGAACGCCTCTGGCTCAAGCGTGCTTAACTATGGATTTTTCCCCATAATCAAGCCCACTTAGCTTGCTGCCCCATTTGCAAAACCTTAACAAGTTATGTGCCTCGTGAACCATTCAAGTATAGCTCCCTTTATTCTTTGTATTTAAGTATGAGGGGTTTTCACACTGCATTATATTAAATATCATTTTTGGGAATAAACTACGGAAACCCCTCATACTTAAATAAAAAGAGTAAAGGGAGCTCTACTTGAATGGTTCATGAGGCACAATACCTGCTAGGTTTTTTCAAATGGGGTAGCAAGCTAAGTGGGATTGATTGTGGGGAAAATTGCATAGTTAAGCACGCTTGAGCCAGAGGCGTTATGGGATGGGTGACCTCTCGGGAAGTCCTTGTTACCAGGTGCAAGCCCCAGAAGTGATGATTGAAACTATGTGATTCATTTCACTAGTTTCAATCCCACTTCTTCATCCCTGTGAGCATCACCCGAAGCAATGAGTGCTAAGTGGACTATTCAAAAATCGTGAGAAATTAGTCACTTATGGCTACCTCTCATGGAAATGGTCATAGATGAATGACTTACTTAACACAATTGATTCCCAAAAATGATATCTAATATAATGCACTGTGGAAACCCCTCATACTATTTATATTATATATGTGTTTCATAATGATTGAAAACTTCTTTCAGAATAATCACATAACAATTATTCGGTGTCAATGTTTCGAACCCACTACTGGGGTTTATCATCAGGACAAATATGGAGGAACTGATCTAACAAGGAAAATTAGATCACACCTCCTCTTTGAAACCTATAAACGCAGTCGTTCAAAAAGTTGAACTTTATCAAAAAATTCCCTCCTGTGAAGAGTTAATATTTGTGAAATCAAACGTCTATGATTCATGTTGATTGAAAACTATCAACATAGATTCATCTTTAGGTGTACCAAATGCCAAGAGAGATCTCTCTTAAGATACAAAACTATAAAAATTTGGTAGATCCAAAATTAAAATCAATTTATGGCGGTTATTTATATATTATTTATATTACATATAAATTTAACATCTCTCTATATAAAAATATACTTAAAGTTAATTTTATTAAAATCCTCATACAACTTTTATATATATATAATTTGTATTAAATAAAATGATTAAATTTAATATACATTTAAAATTATATATATATATAAGTTAGGATTAGATATAATTGGTATTGAATAAAATGATTAAATATAAAGTTTAATATAAGTTTAAAATTAAGATGATTTAAATATAATGTTTATTAATAAAATGAATATATATATAAAGAGAAGGAGCGTCTGTTATAAAAAAAAATTATTTTTAATACATTTAAAGCTAAAAAATAATATGAATATGAATCTATTGTTTTTTTGTTTTAAGGGTAAGTTTGCATTATTATTAGACATTTATCTTCCAAGTGTCTTTCACACTTCCACTACCAATTTTTGTCTCTCTATTTTCTACTTGTTCTTATTTTCAGGTTTCTTCCTTAATGGGTTTCATGTCAGATCCTCCTATCCTCATTACAAATCTTTGTGTGGTAATTTGCTCATTCCTTGGATAAGACAATTGGGATACAACTCAACTATTGTTATAAATATGGAAATTACTATCACGTCCTTCTCATTATATATTTTTTTGGGAGAAGTTGACAATCTTAGATCTTATGAATGTCTGGCTTAGCCAAATATCTTATTGTTAGTATGGGGATCCACCTCTTCATCAATTGTTATTAAAATATAATTACATTTGTTCAGAACCTTTTAACTCATTTACATTTGCTTGTTCATACATATATCATTAACATAATCAATTACAATTACTTGTTGATACATGCATCATTAACATAATTAATTACAATTACAATATTTATGAAGAATTAAAGATTAAAAATATTACAATAAATGGGCTTGGCAAAGAAAATGGTTTGTTATCATAAAATATTTCAAGAGAAAACAACTATCTCAAAGAAGATGAACCCTATAGAACTCCCATTACAACGAGAGGATGTTGCATGCAAAATGAAATGGACTTGTTTGTCCATATGTGGTGAAATTATACTCTAATAATAAGAGTGTGTAAAGTTATCTGCGTTAATCATATGTTAATATATATGCTTATGACTTTTTGACATTTTTATTTTTAATATTTTAATATAATTTTATATTTTTAAGCATAAAATAAAAAATTTAAATTTTCAGATTAATCACATAAAATAAAACTTTCTAATTAATCACATAAATATTTTTGTAAAAAAAAAAAACACAAAATTTCATCTTATTTAATTAATCTGAAAATTTCTCAAATTAATCAAATAAAATGAAATTTTCAGATTAATCTTAAAAAAAAATGCTATATGATTAAACCTAAAATTTCGCAACTTGTTTCATTTTATGTGATTAATCACATAATTTCTCAAATCAATCGCATAAAATGAAAATTTCAGATTAATCCCAGAAAATGCTATGTGATTAATCTGAAAAAATTTCGCAACTTACTGAAAATTGAGGTTAGTTTCATTCACTAAAAGACAAATAAACGCATCTCAAGGCATTTACGCACGAGTTCGTGCCCCTCAACCATACATGAGGAAAACGTTGAAAAAGGAGGAAAATTGATGCAATCTTTTGAATAAATTATACAAAGTACTCTTCGTTTCCACACGCTTTTGATATATAGGTGTATGAAACTTTGGTATGTAAAATAAAGAATTTGTTTTGAGATAGCAATTTAATTATACTCTATTCCTCTTGTTTGGACCTATCACTTCTCATAAGAAACACATGCTTTTCTACTTTACCTTTGAGTCATATGACAAATTTGACTTGGGATCTCTTAGATTTTTATTTTTATTTATTTTTCTTTTGTTTGCAGGGCAATTAATTGTGAGCACCTATCTAGAAATCAGTAGTTGTTTTGTCAGAAAAGGAAATTATATTTGGTAGTACATGTCTTCAGAGCTTTTTATTAATGGTGCTTCTTGACAGCTTCAAAGAAACTTGGATGTAGGTGTTGGAACATATTTGTTTATTTTGCTTTCTGACCATTCTTGAATGCTGGATAGGAATTTGGATGGACTCTATGACACACATGAGGCTTGAATTGGGACCCTTGTACAGTTAATCAAACAAATTTATTGTCATTTTAATTGTATTGCAGGAGTTGAGGCAGCTTGCGCAGGAGCTTAGAGAAGAGATCATATTTAGTGTTGCAGAGACAGGAGGCCATCTGAGTGCAAGCCTGGGTGTTGTGGACCTCACAGTTGCACTCCACTATGTATTCAACACACCACATGATAAAATTGTGTGGGATGTAGGCCACCAGACTTATCCACATAAGATATTGACAGGAAGGAGGTCAAAAATGAGCAGCTTGAGACAAACTTCTGGTATAGCTGGCTTTCCTAGGCGCGTCGAAAGTGAACACGATGCATTTGGTGCTGGACATAGCTCTACCAGCATTTCTGCTGCCGTTGGTACGTGACCACTTTAGTTCACTATGAAGGAACTTCTTAATTTTATCCTTTCTAGTAAAATTTGAAGAAGCGGTTCCTAAATTCCCCTAGATTAGTGGTGTTCATTTCTTGCAAGATATTTTGCAGGGTTTTATATCTTATACGCTGTTTTATATCAATTTTGCTGATTCTGGACGAAATTGCAAGTGCAACTACTTGTTGTCTATGGATTCTGGTTGTGTTTGGGGACTTTCAATAGGTTTATTCCGTTGAATTCTTTAATGAACCTTTTTCAAGATTTTGGATTGCATGCTAATGGACTATAGCTGAAATTTTAAGTTCATTAAAATAGGGTTTCGACATTAATAGATTATAGGAGGTCACATTTGACATTCACATTTATTAAAGACAATATTCCATTTTCTGTTTTGGAAAATTCTAATGCATTTATATGTTGATTGAATGGGTTTACAGGTATGGCAGTGAGTAGGGATCTTCTGGGCAAGCATAACCAAGTTATAGCTGTCATTGGGGATGGTGCAATGACTGCTGGACAAGCTTATGAAGCTCTGAACAATGCAGGTTTTCTTGATTCAAACATGATTATTATTCTAAATGACAATAAGCAGGTTTCCTTGCCTACTGCTACTGTAGATGGCCCGGCCACTCCTGTGTGTGCTCTTAGCAGTGCTCTTTCCAGGCTTCAAGGCAGCAAAAAATTCCGAAAATTGCGTGAAGTAGCTAAGGTTGACACCTAGTCCACCCCTAAGCTTATAGCTCTGTACTCGCGGATTTCTTGGTTGCTTTCTTTATGCGTGTACAAAGAAATCTAAATTGTTGGTTTTTATTTTTCAGGGTCTTACGGATCAAATTGGGGGTGCAACCTGTTGTGGATGATTTTGTCACCCCCCTAGAGACAGCCTAGAGTTGCCATAGACCAGTGCCTAGGACATCTTAATATAGCAAGGAGCCCTTTTAGTTTGGGTTGTCAGTCCAAGAACTCGCTTACTATCTCTTGTTCTAAACAAGGAATTAGTTTGAATGGGACCAATCTCTCTCAAGCTAGTACAAAGACAAGAACAATGTAGGAACATCAAGTAAAAACTCCAATACAAAGGCACGTACGCTAAGAGACCGCTATCAGAAGAGTTGGGCCTATATAATACATCACAAGAATAATATATGATGAGTGTTGAGGAAACATAAGGAGATATTAGCTGACATGAGACTGATACCCAGATACACAACAGAACCATATAAGGGCGCACTAATTTACGAATCCTTATATGACAATGGCGTTTTAAAAGCACCCTCCTCAAGAAACTAATATAGCAGAAAATATGGAAAGAGTGAACATGGAACAGTATACCATGACTAGGCCTATTTAAAGCGCTTGACTAATTCCAGAAAGGGCATCAACAAGGATGAATCCTTACTGCAAACTAGTGAGCCACTCGCATTCTAGAACATGATACGAGAAGACAAATAGCATGAAAGAGATATTGTATTAACACATGAGAGAAATTACATACTGTGAGATACCAAAGACCAGAATCCTCATTACAGTTATAACCCCTCCTCATTGAGACCCTACGGGCTCTGAAGCTTCATACAAAAATATTACGTGATGTATACGAGAGCCTTTTCACCGCACCGTCCGCCGATAGAAATATGGAACTCCCTTACAATGTCTTATTTCCCGAGTATTTATAGAACATCAAAAATTCTAGGAGGAGGAGTGTAGATGAAGCACATTTAATGACTCAACTTGAACCAAAATAGCAAAACATTCGCGCCCTCCCTATGAATGACCGACTATAATTAAATGTACTACAATCATATTCGAAATAAATGCCGGGAGATTAAAATCTCCATATACAAGAAACAAAGTAATAAAATATATACATCGTGCCGCTTCGTAGTCGAGGGAAAATCTGGCCGCCGTAAGAGACTTGGAGATAATCTACATTCCTTGCATCGTATTTCTCGCCTTAGCTGAATTCTGAATTCTGATCTTAAAATGCGTTTAATTTCTCTGGAGGGTTCTGTAGCTCCATATCTTAGTCTTCTTTAATGGCTATCACCTCTCCCACCTACCCTCGGCTTCTTCTTTTAATTTCGCCAGCGGAATATGTCCTTTGGTATGCTCCTGATCTTTGCAATGGAGGCGGAAAGTTAAAGCGCCTACTAAGTCGTTTTAAAACCTGCAAAACCTGCAAAACATTAGATAAAATTGACTCGGAGACAGGGACTGTGGAAAAGGGAGATGATAACGACGTCGTGAAGACGAACAAATAACAGGAATATGTATGGTGGCAGAAGCGACTTGATGAAGGCTCGACAGATGGACGAAATGTGGAATTTCTTCGTGACACAAATGTCGTGAGGAAGGAATAACGAGAAATAAACATATAAACGAACACACACACACACACATATATATATATATACATATAAAGGGGTGACGTCATGGATAATATCAAGTATGATGATAAGGCATGAGAACAAGTGGAAGACCGACGAGGCGTGAGCCACCCGGTGGAAGTGGGTGGGGAGAGAGCGACACCTGGCGGCCAGACATGGCGACGCATGTTAACCAAGCATAGCTCAGACACCTCACCGTTGGATAGAGATCGGGAGATCCAACGACTCGCATGAATTCCGCTGCCCGGCGATTGTTCAGACATTAACGCGCGGGAGAAAGCGGTTTCCCGCCCGTACCAAAGACACGCGGCATATGATTTATGGCATCGCTGCTCCTGTGGCAAATACCGCCGCTTCGATGAGGGTGGTGCGGGGGAATACCACCAGTTTCAGGCGCGCGGGGCCCTCCATAATAAACGTTTGCCGCCCCGTTGATTTAATTAGATCGGACGGTGGATATTACGCCCGAAACACAAACGATAAGCCCCCCTTTCTTTTGGCCTGTGGTCCTTGGGCTCGGGTCGTATGACAGCAACGAGGGGAGGGGCTTAGGACTTGGGGGCTTCGGCCCAATATATTTAAATTGCGGGCTTTTATCATCGGGACAGTGTATTTTCGGAGCGGAAAAGGTGGCGATAAGCATGACATGGAGATTTTGATCGCAAAGGATGCTTGCAGCAAATTTTAATGGGACCGATGGTCAAAATTTAAATGGAAGGGGAAATATGTACAACATCGGCTCCATCTGGGGACGGCATGGTCGTCCTCGGGCATGTTGAGAACACGCAGACCATTCAATATTTCACTCTGCTACTTAATTTCCTCTGTGCCCCCGCTTCAGGTAATTATCAGCATTCTTTTCCTTTATAAAAATAAAAGCCAAAACAAACTATATACAATATATACAATCAGGCATTCCCAGCCTGGGTCAGAATTGAAAATACGGTTTGAGGAATTGGCCATTCACGGGGGCATCGAGCAAATCACCCTGTAAATTTTCTAAAGAAAAGGTGTTGTTTCTTCCCAGCTTCACTATTTTGAATGGCCCAAACCACAGCGGATCAAACTTAGCATGCTTGCCCTTTTCTGCTCTGCGAACATCCCATCTGAGAACCAGGTCCCCAATTTGAAACTTTCTATCATTTGCATGCTGATCAAATACATTTTTCATTTTCTCCTGGTGTTCTATCAATTTTTGGTCCACCTGGTTCCGTGTTTCCTCCAATTCAACCAATTGATTTATCCTTCTGATCGTATCATCTGGTTCTTCCTGGTTTTCCTGCATAAAACGTGCCACAGGCAGTGCCAATTGCATAGGAAACACGGCTGCTCTTCCATATACCAACTCATATGGGGATTTCCCTGTTGCTCTTTTGCTCGTTATTCTATTTGCCCATAGAGCAAATTTCAATTGAGAGTCCTAATTCTTCTGATTCTCACTTATTGTTTTCTTCAGTGCTCTCACCAGGGTTTTATTAGATGACTCAGCTAGACCATTTCCCTGGGGATAGTAGGCTGTGGAGTGAGTCAATGTAATGTTATACCTTTGGCAGAATTTTACGAACCTGGCAGACTTAAAAGCCTGTGCATTGTCCGTTACAATTCTGGTAGGACAGCCAAACCTAGATATGATATTGTCCTCTATAAACTTCATTATTACAGCATCTGTAGCATTTTTGGTAGGTATGGCTTCCACCCATTTCGTGAAATAGTCTGTGGCTGTCAATATCCATTTATGTTGGCCACTTGATGGGGGATGTATCTCTCCTATAAAATCTAATCCCCATTTCTGAAATGGTTCATTTACATGAATAGGGATCAAGGGCAATGCTGCTAATTTCTGCCTTTCTGCAAATCTTTGGCATTTGTCACATGCTCTAGCCAAGCAAAAGTATCTGAATACAACTTTGGCCAGTAGAAACCAGCCCTCAAAATTTTATGTGTTGTAGCCCTCCAGCTGTAATGTCCTCCACATATCCCCTCATGAAATTCTGTCATTACATTCTGCACTTCATTCTCTGTGAGGCATAAAAGTAATATGCCTAGAGGGTCTCTCCAATAGAGCTGTCCATTGGCAATTATATATTTATGAGATTTCATCCTTACAGCTCTGTATCTTACCTTATCACAACTCGAAGGACAACTAAGTGTCAAAAGATATTCAATTATTTCTTTATACCATGGACTAGCTAGATATTTCACATGTACCTTTTGGGTGGCCATCTCTAGTCCTTGTTGCTCTTCTTCCTTTTCGAATTCTTCATTTGCTATCATAGATAGATTGATGCCTAGAGCTTGATGATTAGATTCAGACAACATCTTGGCAAGTCCCTGTCCTTTAATTAACTTAGTAGGCCTTATGTCCAAATCATACTCCTGAATTTTTGCAATCCATCTTCCTCTTCTACCTTCGCTGTCTCCCTGAACCAGAATGTCTTTGACAACTGCTGTGGGGACATATGCAGTAATATGAGATTGCAAAACATACACTCTAAAGGCTTTAAGGGACTTCACCAGGGCATATGCCTGCTTCTCCAATATATTATATCTCAATTCAGCATCATAAAGCACTTGACTGAAGAAAGCTATAGGTTGTTCATATCCCTCTTCATTTTTCTGCAATAACACTCCAGCAACTGTGTGAGGTGAAGCAAATGAAAATATCATAAATGGCTTGCTGTAATCTGGTCTGGCTAACACTGGAGCTTCAGCGAATGCCTGTTTTATTCTTGTGAATGCATCTCTAGACTCCTGGGACCATTTTACTTCATTTTCCTTTTTCAACATATTGGTTATGTGCCTAACTATCTCTGCATAGTTAGGAATAAATCTTCTCAAGAAATTAATTCGGCCTAAAAATACCTGTACTTCTTTCTTATTTCTTGGCAAAGGAATGCTGTTTATCACTTCAACTCTCTTAGGGTCAATTTTCACACCTTCTTTAGTCACAATGTGCCCTAAGAGTTTTCCCTCATCTAATGCAAACAAAGATTTTTGAGGGTTAAGAGAAAGGTCATACCTTCTGCATTTTTCAAAAGTTCTTCTTAAATGCTCAATATGCTCATCATCATTCTTTGAAAACATTGTGATATTGTCAAGGTACACCACCAAGAACTTGTCCTGTTCTCCGACAAAGGCTATGTCCATTGCCCTCTGAAAAGTAGCTCCTGCATTAATTAATCCAAATGGCATCCTGGCGTACATAAATGTTCCCCATGGTGTGGTAAATGCAGTTTTCTTCTGATCTTATGGAAAAACAGCTACCTGATTATAACCGGAAAAACCATCCATCATTGACATTCTGGATGCTCCCACTACTTTCTGCAGGATGTGATCCATTTTAGGCAGTGGATAATTATCTTTGAGAGATGCTCTATTTAAATTCCTGAAATCCACACACATCCTTATTTCTCCATTCTTCTTCCTAACAGGAACAAGATTTGCTACCCACTCTGAGTATCTTAATGGTACAATTATCTTGGCCTTTAGTAACTTCTTGATTTCTTTTTCAATCGAGGGAAGCAGCAGAGGGTTTATCTGTCTGAGCTTCTGCTTATATGGCTTTGCATCTTCCCTCAATGGAATCTTGTGTTGCATTATACTAACATCAAAAGTTTTTAGGTCCTGATAGGACCAAGCAAATACATCTTTATAAGATTGAAACAACTTCAAATATTTTTCTTTGTATTCTTCTGGGACTCTTTTAGATAATCTAACAATTTTAGGATCAGCATGAGTACCCAGATTCAAATCTTCCACTTGATCTTCTTCTGTTACCTTGTTTGGCTGCAAGGGTACATCATCTTTGTTAAATAATCTTTCTAGAGGGATTAGGCCTCTAGGTATAATGTTTCCTTTCAGCTGCAGCATTCTGTTTCCTGCTATCTTTTCTTCCCATTCGTTTTCTGCAATATTTTCAACTTCTTCCTCTTCATTATCATCAATCTCCATATTGGAGAATTCTCCCACAGTCTCCATAAATCTTTTCATTTGTTCATCATCTTCGAATACCTGCCAATGCTTTATATTATCTGGAATGGATGGTCTGTACCGTACCTCCACTTCATATCTTAGAAGCGGATTCTGAGGAGGACGGAAAGTACTGGCGGCTACAGCAAGAGAGTCTGCTACTCTGTTTTGCTCCCGGGGCATGAACTGCATGTTAAACGCTGAGAAGAAGTTTTCTATCATGTCCCATACTTCATTTCTATATGCTCCGAGCCGAGGGTGTTTAGTTTGACATTCATTTTTGATCTGCCTCACTACCAGCTCAGAGTCTCCAAACACTTTCAGACACTGGATGCCCATGTTTCTAGCTGTTTGCAGTCCCAATAATAGTGCTTCATATTCAGCTACATTGTTTGTAGCCTCATACTCCAATTTAAAAGACAATGGCACCCATTTCCCTGTAGGAGAAATCAACAATACCCCAGCTCCATTGCCTTCCCTTGAATTTTCTCCATCAAAATGCAAAGTCCAAATCTCTGATTCCTGCTCTTCTTTAGGCTGCTCAGCTTGGATCTGACCAAAAAGGGGCTCATGTGCATAATTTTGATCTTCTTCTAACATCAAACATGAAAAGTCTCTCTCTTTGTTATAAACTGGAGAATTTTCTGAGCAGTCAGCCTTAGTTACCATTTTAACAAATCTAGTCTCCCTGTACAACCTCCTTTCTTGACCTCCAAAGACTGGGACAGTAGCATATGTTAAATCCAATTTAATTGATCCCCCGATCTTGGTACCCCAGGATCTTGACAGCAGCATGCCAAAGCGAGCTGCGATATCAGCAACCACAATGTCCATGACCACACTCTTTGCTGGGATTTGAGCCAAATTGACCACTAAATCTTTAATCATTCCCAAGCATTTAACCCTTTTAGAATCAAATGAATATAAATCTTTATATGGTCTTGTAATTTGCAGCCCTAGTTGCTCCATGACAGAGAGAGGCATAAGATTATGGGAAGCCCCATAATCTAACATACAATTGTGTAGCAGCAGGTCATGAATGACTAGAGACACATAAAAGGGCGGAGTAGAAGGATCTATCTCCTCGACGTGTGGGCCAAAGACTACCATGGGTCTTTCTTCTTGAAGATTTAAGCTATCAGGTGCAATTGGTATTTCAGGAGGAAGCATAAAAGAGGTAACTTGAGACTGATATACAGGCTGTTTCAATAACTCAGTCAGGGGGACAGGAATCTTAATCTTCTCAAGCTCTTTTTGCAAATTAAAAGCAGATGGGGGATTTTCTGTCACTACTTCTTTGGACTCCTTATTTTCGACTGAAGATTTAATTTCTTTTGACACTGGCTCAGCATTAGGAGGACTGACTATTTTTGAAGAAGAAGGAATCTGATCATTGGACAGTGAGGAAGCATTTAGAGGATTCTTACCTTTTTCTATGCTCTTCTTTGTTGTTGATTCCTTCTGAGCAGATGCTTCTTTCTGAGGTGGCTCCTCTTCTTGATCTTGAGTTCTGGTCCTCTTCCTTGAAGATCTGAGATCATATTTTACATTGAATTGTGCTTGCATGAAATCAACAAATTGCTTACAATAATGATCAATATCTGCTTCTTCATCTTCTTCTTGCACTGGGCAATCCATATCATCAGTGTTTGAAAAAGCCAGATTTGAGTCTTCTAATCCATAAGCTGCATCTCCAGTGGAGTCATCTGCTGGTCCTTCCAGGTACAAAGGATGAGGTATCTGGTCTTGTTGTTCCTTTGCTTCTCTCGGCAATATCTGCAATGGAGGTCTTCTATGCTGAGGATTGTATCCTCTGTTCAGAGCATTGTAATAGTTCTTGGGAGCTGCAGTTTTAGCTTCCAGTTCTAGCTTAACCATCTTCTTTATCATCTTGCTTATTTCATCCATCTTGTCAGAGTCTTTGTCTTGTAGAGGTAGAAACCTCTTCTTTGCCTCTCCTTCTAGTATCTTGTTCGACTTTTCCCTTTGACTTACCAGTGGCAGCAAAATTTGCCTCCAACTCTAGAGCATCTGTCTGAGCATCATCCAGGGTGACAGACATTCTTTCCCGCAGAGAGAAACCGAAATCAGAGTCAAAAGCTGCTATGAAAATTATCTTGGCAGCAGCCTCATGGGGCTTCATTTCAGGAGGCAGGCTCAGATATAACTTGTTAAATCTTTTGATAAACTCTGATACCCCTTCATTCTGTTTCTTCTTCATAGTATTAAACTCAAGAAGGCACATTCCATAATCTTTCTTTTCTCCCCACTTCCTGAGAAAAGCATTCTCCATCTGGTCCCAGGTGGTGATTGAATGGTTTGCCAATGTCTTGAACCATTTTCTGGCTTCACCTTCCAAGGATTGCACAAATAACCTCAGGACCACATCCAGATGTTCAACATTTAAGTTCTCTGCAAAAGAGCATTGGTCTCGAGGTGCTTCTGAGCATCAACTTCATTCTCACCATTAAATCTCGGCAGAATCTTCAAATAGTCTTGTGGCATATCGTTTAGCGCTTGGGGCAAGGCCAGAGGAGCATATTTATTTAATAGAAAAGCAGGAACATTGGCCATTGGGGGAGGCGGGGGTTGCACAACAATTTGAGATACAGATGAAGGGAGAGGAGTAGGAGGAAATGGAGTATGAATAACAATGGGAATATATTGCACAGAAGCCTGAGGTGTAGATGGGAATAACTCACGGTTAACAGCAGCTACTTCTGTGACCTCTTTAATTTCTTCAGCCTCGAAAGCAGGATGAGATTCTCCTTCAATCCAGGTATTTCCTCTACGTGGAGTTTCTGAGTAAAACTCGGGTTTTTCTGTTCTAACTTCTTGAGAAGAAGAGGGTGGATGATCTTCAACGGAATATTCAGGGTTTTCAGAACGAACTGACTTCTTCTCTTTCCAAGCTCTTTTATGAATGATCTTCTCCGGGTCAGACACAGGTGTTTTCGGCTGTGAGGTATCTGACCTAAAATGGGGCTTCCGGGAAGCCAGGACTTCCAATAAAATTTATCAAATAAAGACCAGTGGAGTCGCCAAGGTGAGAAATCTGCAACTCTTCACCTCTCTGTGCTCACCTGATTAGAGAGTGAATATGAGATGTCGAACCCAGGCAAACAGATATTCTTGAATTCGTTCCCCGGCAACGGCGCCAGAAAGATGTTGTGGAAGATTTTGTCACCCCCCTAGAGACAACCTAGAGTTTCCATAGACCAGTGCCTAGGACATCTTAATATAGCAAGGAGCCCTTTTAGTTTGGGTTGTCAGTCCAAGAACTCGCTTACTATCTCTTGTTCTAAACAAGGAAATTAGTTTTGAATGGGACCAATCTCTCTCAGAAGCTAGTACAAAGACAAGAACAATGTAGGAACATCAAGTAAAACTCCAATACAAAGGCATCAAACAGTTAAGAGACCGCTTACTGTAAAGAGGGCCAGTTCAGATAATATATCACAGAAATCAAATATCAGATGATGAGTGCAGTGAGGAAACATAAGAAGATATTAGCTGGCATGAGACTGATACCCAGATACACAACAGAACCACATAAGGGCGCACCAATTTACGAATCCTTATATGACAATGGCATTTTAAAAGCACCCTCCTCAAGCAACTAATATAGCAAAAAATATGGAAAGAGTGAACATGGAACAGTATACCATGACTAGGCCTATTTAAAGTGCTTGACTAATTCCAGAAAGGGCATCAACAAGGATGAATCCTTACTGCAAACTAGTGAGTCACTCGCATTCTAGAACATGATACAAGAAGACAAATAGCATGAAAGAGATATTGTATTAACACATAAGAGAAATTACATACTGTGAGATACCAGAGACCAGAATCCTCATTACAGTCATAACCCCTCCTCACTGAGACCCTGCGGGCTCTGAAGCTTCATACAAAAGATATTACAGGATGTATACGAGAGCCTTTTCACTGCACCGTCTGCTGATAGAAATCTGGAACCCTTACAATGTCTTATTTCTGAGTATTTATAGAACAGATCGAAAATTATAGAGGAGGAGGTAGATGAAGCACATTTAATGACTCAACTTGAACCAAAATGGCGGAAAAAATTCGCGCCCTCCCTATGAATGACTGACTATAATTAAATGTACTTTACAATCTGTATTCAGAAATAAATGTTGGGAGATTAAAATCTCCTTATATACAAGACACAGGTAATAAAATATATACATCGTGCTGCCTGTAGCCGAGGGAAAATCTGCTGCCGTAAGAGACTTGAGATAATCTTCGTTCCTATACTGTACTCTCGGCCCTTAGCTTTGAATTTGAATTCTGGATCTTAAATGCGGGGCGAATTTCTCTGGAGGGTTCTGTAGCTCCATATCTTAGTCTTCTTTAATGGCTATCACCTCTCCCACCTACCCTCGGCTTCTTCTTTTAATTTCGCCAGCATAATATGTCCTTTGGTATGCTCCTGATCTTTGCAATGGAGGCGGCAAGTTAAAGCGCCTACTAAGTCATTTTAAAACCCGCAAAACCCGCAAAACATTAGAGAAAATTGACTCGGAGACAGGGAGTGTGGAAAAGGGAGATGATAACGACGTCGTGAAGACGAACAAATAACAGGAATACGTATGGTGGCAGAAGCGACTTGATGAAGGCTCGACAGATGGACGAAATGTGGAATTTCTTCGTGACACAGTCTGGTCGTGAGGAAGGAATAACGAGAAATAAAACATATAAACGAACACACACACACATATATATATATATACATATAAAGGGGTGACGTCATGGATACACGGGGGCATGACACATGGGTGCACAGGAGAACAAGTGGAAGACTGACGAGGCGGCGGAGTCAACGGGTGGAAGTGGGTGAGAGCGACACGGTGGCGGGCCATGGGACATGGCGGACGCATGTTAACGGGCGGGAAGTTCTGGTACACCCCCACCATTGGATAGAGATCGGGAGATCCAACAACTCGCATGAATTCCGCTGCCCGGTGATTGTTCAAACATTAACGCGCGGGAGAAAAGCGGTTTCCCGCCCGTACCAAAGACACACGGCATATGATTTATGGCATCGCTGCTCCTGTGGCAAATACCGCCGCTTCGATGAGGGTGGTGCGGGGGAATACCACCAGTTTCAGGCGCGCGGGGCCCTCCATAATAAACGTTTGCCGCCCCGTTGATTTAATTAGATCGGACGGTGGATATTACGCCCGAAACACAAACGATAAGCCCCCCTTTCTTTTGGCCTGTGGTCCTTGGGCTCGGGTCGTATGACAGCAACGAGGGGAGGGGCTTAGGACTTGGGGGCTTCGGCCCAATATATTTAAATTGCGGGCTTTTATCATCGGGACAGTGTATTTTCGGAGCGGAAAAGGTGGCGATAAGCACGACATAGAGATTTTGATCGCAAAGGATGCTTGCAGCAAATTTTAATGGGACCGATGGTCAAAATTTAAATGGAAGGGGAAATATGTACAACACAACCCATGAGATAGCTGCAAAAGTGGATGAATATGCCAGAGGAATGTTTAGTGCACCTGGTTCTGCCCTTTTTGAAGAACTCGGACTCTATTACATTGGCCCTGTTGATGGACATAACATTCAAGATTTGGTAGCTATTCTCGAGAATGTGAAAAGCATGCCTGCTCCAGGGCCTGTCCTCATCCATGCTGTCACAGAGAAGGGGAAGGGTTATCCACCTGCAGAGAAAGCAGCTGATAAACTACATGGTATGGTTATCTGCACCTAATTTGATCCCTCGTATGGCATCTCTCCTATCTGAAATTGCATATACCTTATGCAATTCCCTGTTCTTTTTTTTTTTGACCTATCTATTGTCTCATGACATTTTCAGACTGTAGAATAAAAATCTGCGATTGCTCTTTCAATTTTTATGGTATTTTATGAAATTCACTGAACTGATCATCAATCTATCTCTACTTTTCTCATTAATATTACTCTGCTTGTCTCTCTCTGACTGTCTGAAATTGAAACCATTTATGGTCTAGGTGTGGTGAAATTCGATCCAGCTATTGGCAAGCAATTCAAGACTAAAAGCTCGACACTAGGCTACACTCAATATTTTGCGGATAGCTTGATCGCAGAAGCGGAGAGAGATGAGAAAATTGTGGCCATCCATGCTGCTATGGGTGGGGGAATAGGGCTAAATTACTTCCAGAAGAGGTTCCCCGAACGCTGTTTCGATGTGGGCATCGCTGAGCAGCATGCCGTGACCTTTGCAGCAGGGCTTGCCACAGAAGGATTGAAACCCTTCTGTGCAATCTATTCGTCCTTCTTACAAAGAGGATATGATCAGGTAATGAATTCACTGCACTTCCCAGGAAATGAAATAAACGGAACTGCACAAATCCTTTAATGGAAATGTTTGAACTATATACATTCATCAGAGTCCAGACTATATTCTTATTTGAAATTTTATATTCATTCATGGCTTTGTACCACTAGTTGCAATTAAAACAGTTAATAGTAGCTGGAATATTTAGGTTTGATTACAGCAGTGTCCAAGGTTAAGAACATAGCTGAAAGTAGATCCAGGCGCGACAATCCAACTGTAGATTAGCCTGGTTAATCACTACCACTCTAGAAGCACAAGATTAATTAGGTGATTAAAGAATGAAATTAAGAAAACTGGAATTGCTAAGACTTGTTAGATTGTCTGGGGCATTTGCAGATGGTTCATGATGTTGATTTGCAGAAACTGCCAGTGAGATTTGCCCTTGATAGAGCAGGGCTAGTGGGGGCAGATGGTCCAACACATTGTGGTGCTTTTGATGTCACTTATATGGCTTGTTTACCCAGCATGGTTGTAATGGCTCCTTCCGATGAGGCAGAACTCATGCACATGGTGGCGACCTCTGCAGCAATTGATGATCGTCCAAGCTGCTTTAGATTCCCCAGAGGCAATGGAGTTGGTGCGTCCCTGCCTTCAAACAACAAAGGAACCCCTCTGGAGGTTTTTTTTCTAAAGCTCACACTTTTGTGTTTCTAGTTGGTGGCAAGGATAGCAGCCTCACTCTGTATATCCTTTTATGCCAGAAAAAATTCAATAATGAAATATTTCGTCAAGTGAGCAAATATTTAGAGCTTATATAGGACAGCTTGTGAGTTTTAAGTGGCATTATCCACACCACATTAATACTCTCTCTCTTGAATTCAGCTAACATGTTTTGGTTTTTGTGAATCAGATTGGCAAAGGAAGGATTCTTGTAGAGGGTACTCGTGTTGCCGTTCTGGGCTATGGTTCAATAGTCCAAAATTGCCTTGCAGCTAGGGAGATGCTAGCTCAGCAGGGCATATCAGTTACTGTTGCTGATGCTCGCTTCTGTAAACCTCTGGATGGGGACCTGATCCGGAGATTGGTGAAGGAACATGAAATCCTTGTTACTGTGGAAGAAGGTTCCGTTGGAGGATTTGGATCTCATGTTTCCCACTTTCTTGCATTGCATGGGCTTTTTGATGGAAATCTGAAGGTTGGCTCTTTGCATCAATCTGTGTCTCTTTCAATAAATCTGAAATCTAAGGCCAATTCATCATTCTAATTCTTGTATCATCATTTTTATTTTGCAGTGGAGGCCAATGGTACTTCCGGATCGATATATCGATCATGGATCTCCCAAGGACCAAATTGAAGAAGCGGGTCTGTCATCAAGGCATATAGCAGCCACCATCATGTCTCTAATAGGCAAGCCTCAGAGTGCTCTGCAGCTCCAGTGACAGAATATCCTTGATATCAAATCAAGAAATCATGGATTAAAAACAAAGGCATAGAAGCAAAACCTGTCTTAGCCTCCCTGTAAAATGACCTATAATGGTAGGGTAGAATGTCTCTAGGACTCTTCTACTTTCTATTTTATTTTATTCTCCTCCAAATAATATTTTTCATTTTCTCATCCAATGGCTTTGTGCAGTGAATAATTACTCTCAATGTTTACAATGGAAAAACGTTGCTCTATCTCTCTTTGATTGCATCTCTTAAGCATGTGTTACTGAAATCAGTTGATTCAATTCAAGCAAGCTAAATGTCCACTGAAATTTTGAAGGGAATGCAATGCAATCATCGAATTTTCAAGTAAAAAGAAATATATATTTAATACGAAGGAAGAATGTTATCCCTTAAAAGTGGTAAACTTTAAGTGATAATTAAACTTGATTAATTAATGTGGAGAATAATATTTTCACATAAAAATGTAAAACTAAGTAAATAATCATGTTGTAATGAAATAAAATTGGAATAAGAATTATTTAAAATAATTCATTTTTTGAGAAATAAATGAAAATGTATAATTTAAAGACATTAAATTGTTGTATCAAGAGGTGTTCACATAGTAAGGAAACATTATGAATTGTTGTCTGATTAACAAGAAAGCCCCGGTCAACCCTCTTATCAAGTCACACAATTGCCTAAACAACTTGGCTTTGTCCGATCTTCCTAGGCTGAAATTCAACCTTCTTTCTCACCCAGAAATCTCGGTCTATCCAAAAAATCTGCCAAAAGAAACTACCCATAAATTCGGTCCTGTTTCACACATATGAGGTTAGTAGCAGAGAGAGATACTACATGTGCGAGGTCAAACAAGAGAGAGAGAGAGAGAGAGCTTGGTCAACTACTGGATAAATTCAACCTTCTTCTTCTTTGTCTTCTTCGCTACACTAGACTAAGTTATTCTTAACTATTTCCTATGTGTCGGAATATCCTAACACCAATGGCCAACACACTCCTAGTTGAATTCGACCCTATCCCTAGGCTAACGTCTTGCTTTAAAGGGCCAGAAATATGAGAGAGAGAAAAGATAAATCTTAAATAGTTTTCTAAGTTTTGAACACCAATGTGGAAGGCTAGTGCTTGATCCTTGGGTAATGGAGTCTAGAGGGAGATCTACTAATGGAAAAGTCAGGCCCTAGTGTGGAGTAACAACAACAAGAAACCTAATTTTCAAAAACATAGTTATCATTTTTACGAGGGGATAAAGTCATTGAAGGGAGCTTAACATGAAGATTCATTCAAGGGATTGTCACACATTATTTAGGGTAATGCATACAATACTTTTCCAAGATTTCATAGAAAAATATTCAATAAAACGAGCACATAGGAACCCTAACAAAAACCATTTCATGCAATAACCATAAAAATATATTCAACAATATAGAATACTTACAAGAAATGCATGAACCAATCCTTTATTATCCTAATGTGATGTCTCCAGAACAAGAAAATGTCTCCAAAAGCAAAATATATGCAAAAGATCACATCTCCATAAGTATACAAGACTATTTCAGTTGAGTCGAAATCTTTCAAAAAGGTCGAATTGATCCACAAGTGATGATGAAAATGCAAGTGAGGTGACCTCTATTTATATGAGGTCTATCTCAATAAATTTATAACCAATGAAGCTCCTAAAACAAGTTTGACGTAAGATAACCTTAGGTTACAAGCCAACACACTAGCTTAATGATAAAACACACCATAAATTCCCACATGTGTGACCTGTAGCCTCTAAATTTGCTAACATCATGCCCTTTTATGGCTCCAAATGCCATGCTATGGTGAAGTGAGGTCTAAAAAAATGTAATAATACCAAGATCATCCAAAATTTGAGGGATATCCCTCAAATCCACCTCAAATACTCCTCTAGGGTCCCAAGCCCAACTAGGGCGCCATCATATCATCTCCATGGGTGTCGAACTATCAAAACAAGGCCCCTTTTGTCCAACATTAGGGTTTCTCCATGTGCAACAAGCCCTACTTAGTCTCTCAATGGAAGACCATCCTCATCTGGGCTCAGAATGAAGTCTTTCCCATAAAAAAATTTCAAATCCATCCTGGGGGCATGTTGGGTCTAGAGGTGTTATCACGAAAAATCCACTATGTTAGTGTTATGCGGATAAAATCCTTCTTACGGACAAGAACGATCTCCCTATTATCCTAAGGATATTTAGAAATAAACGACCAAATGCAAACCATTTTCTCCATACTATTGTGATTTAGAATTATTAATTAACTAAGTAAGAGGAGATGCTTCTACCTAAAGTCCTAACGCTTGATGTAATCTTCAATCCAGTCGCTCCAAAAGAGGTCAATTCAGCATGTAAGACCTGCAATCAAAGACAGGAAAAATGATTAAAAGCACCTGCAAGATATAATAATTCAGAAACATTAATCTATCTCAGTGATCAAGGAATCCAAGAATTAAATTACTCAAAGAGATACATTAACAACTTAATGAGAAAATAGAATCCATTTGTATTAACTTGTATGATAAGAAGTAACCTTACAACCTTGTCGCCTTGATGTCATATAGGTTCTTCCGGGGTCCTGAACAACTTTTTTCCTTCGGTTTGACAAGCCTTCTCCACTCTGAACTAGCATAAAACTATAGTTATGAGTATGTGATCATTCTAATACCAATGATGCCAAGTATAGAGAGTATGATTTCTTCAACAATTTTCTAATCCACCAAAGTCTATCAATCTACCCTTGAGACTGAAACATGAGTTCAATTTATAGGAGAATGAAGGAGGTTTCAGTTCCATAAAGAGGGGGATAAAGTCCTCTCATGAAGGGATTTGAGCTCCATATACCAAGGGATAAACTCCATGAGTAAAGGGATAGATCTCATGAGTATAGGATAAAGCTTGAACTGAACGCACTTCTAGAAGCTTCCAGTTGGGAGAATATTCGACCAGTTGGGCTTCTAGAAATTACTTTTTCCTTTATTTGACTGTTTACGGGGGTCCGCAGGGTTTATAAGAAAAATGTGTGGGATGTGCCGCAGGCTATAGAGAAAATATTTGCGGATCCGCGAGCAAAAGCTAGGAAAAGTGCGGAGTTAGAATTTTTAGGGTTTTAATGAGATTTTCTCCAATTCCAAGACTTGGTTTAGGAACATTAGGGTTTTTGACTTCTAAGGGAGCATGATATAGGTGGTGATAGACCCATATGAATAGCTAAATGTCATGGTGACAAATTTTAGTGTAACAGTTAGGTCAAAGTAGACCAACGTCCTAGGCCTTGAGGGTGCTCTGGGACATGTAACATCTACTCAATTCACCATGAGGGATTCTCTAAATGTTGCATCTGCTAAACCATCTATCTCTCTAAAGAGGCTTGGGTACTAATGGAGTGGGTGCCCTTGTTATTTTTTCGTAGAATTAGACATGTATTGTATTCTCTATGGTGTTTATGAGGCTAAGGAACACATTTTCTCCAATACCTAAAAAATATTTCACAAGAAACACCTCAATTAGATTAATTAGTCAATTATTAAATATTTCCTAAGTCTAACTTAATAAAATTGGTTAATTAAATCATATTAATTGAGGAAAATCAATTTTGCTCTAGAGAATTTTGGAAAAGTCATTGATGAGGTCAAGGTGATCTTAGCCATCGATTGTGATTAGATAATGGCCATTGGTTGCTCAACGAGATATTATAAGAGAAATTCAATGGAGCCTTAGATAACACACAACAAAGACTCAGTGGTGTGATTTGCAGTGAGAGAAAGGGTGCAGAGGGAGACACCAAAAATGGGGTTTTCAACAGAGAAATTCGGGAGATAATTTCTAGAGGAAATTTTCACAAAGTTTCTAGCATTCCAATGACAAGAAAGGAGGCCGAATTTATTTGCAGAGAGGTCATACCAGGTAGTGCAAGTTAGGCAGTGCACATAGCTGGGCAACAGTTCGATTTCTAGCTGTTGAAGACTAGTGTTAGAGGTAGAGTGAGTTTTTTAGTCGAGTTGTAGGTGGAAGAAGTCGTTGCAGCAACAGGTTTCCAATGGAAATGTGAGTTCCAGTTGGGATATATGCATTTCCAGTTGCAATGTGAGTTCCAATTGGGCTATACGCATTTCTAGTTGCGAGTGTGAGTCGTTGGCAGGAGTATGAATTGCAATGAGGAGGTCGAATTGATTTTTGCAGAGGGAACTAGAGTTCCAGATTAATTTTCCAGTGGAGAAAAAGTTGTATGCCAGAGTGTTATAACCCTATTTTCCACTCCATTATAGTTATAGAAACCCAATATCAACTTACCTCAGTTTTTTGGCTAAAATGCATCCCCTTTCACCTTTTCTGTTACTTATGTGAGATTTATCCCAAGTTAGAAGGGTGGAATTACATGATTAAGTTATTTCTCATAATTAATTTGCCAAAATATTATAATTATTTCATAATTGAGATAATTGAGAAAAAACTCATAATTATGATAAAGGTTTTTAGAGTTTTCCATTCCCAAGGAGATCAACTTGACCCACTTGTGTGTGAGTTGGCTAGGGATCAATTATTATACAAGTTTCCTATCTTCTAAAGACCCTAGGTGTCTAGATACATTCTCCCAAAGGATAAAATGTTCCTATATAATCTCACCAAGAGGAAAGGGGGTAAGATCTAGTATCCACACTATAACATGAGAGTTGTGCTATATTGGGAGAGGATACCATGCTACAAGATTAAGGAGAGGATCTCATTTTTTGAAGGTATAATTGCACTATTTGATTCATGATTAATAGAAATCTATGTTCCTTCCTTGTATTTACATGTCTGTAGCAGTTACATATATTGATTATACGATGTTTTGAGTTGACGATCTTCCAAGGAAGGTCACTTGTCGTCCTTGAGTGTTTGTGGTTGTGTGTAGGTGTTGATATCTACTGTAGATGAAGAATATCACTTGAGTAGAGTGCGAGTATTCTGCTACGAATTCAAAACCCTTCACCGACCTGCGAGGAGGCCAGGTGCATGCTCTTTCCTTTATAACATCTAGAACCATTTTCTTGTTTCATGTTTGAGAATTTGTTTGGGATTTGGTTGTCTATCTATTGGCCAATTTTTCTCTTGTTTTCTGATGATCATATTCGGGCACAAGATCACAAAGCAATAGCTCCTTGCATGTAAATTTCATTGCAACACAATTGGTGCTTTCATTGAGAGATTTTCCCTTTTTCCCTCTTTGTTTTTAAATCTCCTTTTCTTCTTTATGTTTTTTTCTTTTCTCTTGTTCCCATTGAGTTATATGTGGTTTGTTGGATTCATTTTGAGCTCCATTGGTTTTACTTGCTTCAAATCTGAGCTGATCTTAGATCTGGGGTTTTGTTTTTGTTTTTTATACCAGAAAATAACAGGTCGCAGTTGTTTTATCAATTTATGCTATTTTCTGTACATAATTTGATAAAAATAACCACATATCCGGATTCCTCTCATAATTCTACTCCAAAATAAAAAATAAAATCACTGAAAATAGATTATGTATGAGGAAGTTATGGCCAATTGAAGATCAACTAGTTTGTTTTTCTTCTGCCCTCACACGCCACTGTTTTTTTCTGTTTGTTTCTATACAAAATTCATTAAAAATAACCATAGATTTTTATTCCTCTTGAAATTTTACCCAAAAAAAATCACCTTAAACTGAGTCGTTATGAGGAAGATATGGCTGATTGAAAAATAAACCTATTTTATGTGATTTTATTTTATTTTATTTTATTTATTTATTTATTATTATTATTATTTTAAATTTTGGTGTTTTTCTATCATTTTTTTTGTCGCTTGATTTTTCAGGTTTTTTTGTTTAGAAATTGTTATTACTTGTTGGATTTTTTTGATATTATTTCTTTCAACTATAAAACATATTAGATCTGAGCATACTCTTATTAGCTTGTGTTGGATCCAATTTTTCAGATCGGGTTAGTTGATCAAGTAACAACTAAGATCTGTTTTTATTTGATTTTTTCCTTTGTTTGGATTTCGTCACTCTTACTTGAGTGGTTTCTCTTTTGTTTGCTTGTTTTTTTGCAAGTGGTGGTGTTTTTTCTTCGGTTGTGCAATTTTCATTTAGAAAAGTTTTTTGGGTGTGTTTTGTTGATTATTTTCACTCCCATCTAACCTTGTTTAGGCCTTCCTGCCTTGTAGAAATTATAAAATATGTATGTATATCTTGGATTCACCCGATCCAACAATGTACTAAAGTTAAACACTGAATCGCTTCAACAAATATTTTTCGGAATTAAAAACACAATCGCTAATCACATGAACATGAAGAAAGATCAATCGCACACAACACAGATAATTTCCTAGGGAAATATTACAGCTAAAAACCCCACTATATTCTATTGTATATTCCACAAGGAATCAGGAAACAATTACTTACAAAACTCTTCTCACAAGAGCCCTCCAGTATTGAGCTAATTGTCTCAAACTGTCATATGCAAAACTGACCAACACATAACCAATTCTCAGCCTCAATACATCCTGCCTTGCTTGCGCAAACCCTGATGGTAAAAATCCCTAAAAGATAGAAATTCTTGTCTGCCTTGACTGCGCAAGTATCATGGGCACTTCAATGGCTGTTTTCCTACATGTGTGCAAGCAAATAATCCTAAAACTGATAGTCAACCTCCCTTTCACCTAGAACTCAACTAGGTCTCCACTGGCTCTGACATGCATGCAACTAATAATAGTAAATCCTCAGTTGCATGTGAGATCACTGATTGTGAATTAATTAATATTTAATTCATTGAATCTCTCTCTAGTGTATCTCTAGTTACAACTAGCACAACTGAGTTTTACTCACTTAAACGAGTTAAACTGTTTACAACTTGCACCAACTCATGCACCACTGCACTTCGAACTCTGTTACAACTAGAATTACTTTGCATGTCCCACCATCCAACCTCTAACTCGAAATCCACTAGCTAACTAAATTTATCACTCTTAGTTAACTCATTCAAGTCCACTTTGATAATATATTACAGTTTAGTGTCCATCTTAATTTGGGGAAAATAAAAATAGACAGGCACCCAAAAACAGCATTGTGGGCCCCACCCTAGTCTGGGTGCTTAATGCAACCAGGTGCTGAATGAAACTAGGTGCTTAATGCACTAGGCATGGGTTTTGAATCTCAACACTCGCTCTCAACAAGAAAGGAATTATCCTTCACCCCGATCCTCTCTCTATGGTATTTGAATTTGCTCCTCATGAGCGCCTTCGTCAAAATATCTCCATCCTGATCTTCCGTGGGAATGTATTAAAGCAACATGATCCTCCTCTGCACACAATCTCTGAGATGATGGTACCGGATATCTATATGCTTGTACCTGTCATGAAACACATGATTAATTGAGAGTTTAATGAAACTCTGATTATCACAATGAATCATTGTCAGATCCATCTGAGAACCAAACAAACCAACCAATATCTTTCTCATCCAAATAGCCTCACATGCATCTTGACTTGCTGCCTTGTATTCCGCTTTCGCTAAATTGAGTGCCACGGATCTTTGTTTCTTTCTGTACCAGGAAACTACTGTCTATCCAACGCTAAAGATCCCCCCTGATGTGCTCTTTCTGTGCGAAGGAATTCCAACCCAATCTGCATCTGTGAAGCCATGCAGCTTCAATCCATTTGTCTGTCTGTACCGTAGACCATACTCTGAAGTGCCCCTCAGGTATCTTAGGGCATGCTTCCCTGGCTTCCAAAAGAGCTTGGTAGGCTGAATCATAGCTTGACTCAATTGGTTAACTACGTAGCAAATGTCTGGTCTTGTGTTCACTAAATACATTAGCGAACCCGCTAAATGTCAATAGAAAAAAGTATCCACTACCTCTCCATAAGTATCATCCTCTTTCCTCCAATTTCCTGGAAGAGGAGTATCCATGGGTTTGCAGCTCCCCATGTTAAAATTACCCAGTATCTCCTTTGCATACTTTCCTTGAGACACAAAAATTTCACCATCCCGCTGCCATATTTCCAATCCAAGGAAATAATGAAGGAGGCCCATATCCTTCATTTCGAACTCCCTTGCATGAGTGTATCAATTGCTCATCACTAGTCAAAATTATATCATAAACATAAAGAAAAATTATCAATCGCTTACCCTCAACCACAATCTGGTATAGGTTTGCATCTGCTTCACATTTGGTGAAGCCCAGACTGGTGAAATAGTTGTCTATCCGAGTGTACCAAGCATGGGGTGCTTTCTTCGGCCCATACAACACTCTTTTGAGCCTGCACACATGCGAATCATTGTTGAAGATTTCAAAACCTTCAGGTTTCTCTATGTATACCTCTTCCTCAATGATCCCACTATAGAAATTTGCTGAATAATGAAGATTTATTCACCGAGATTATCCTGGTCACACACTAATTCGAATTCATGCATAACACATAACCTCTTCTACAATTGATCATGAATTCGCGGAAATAGAAAGCAGTCGCATGCGCTCATTAAAACATAATCAAGCACACATATCAACACAGTATGTAATGGGGAAAGCTTATAGCTGAAAACCCCCAGCTATTTTGTATATTATAATGGAAGAGAACATGTAACAATACATAGCATAATACTCCTCACAAGTACTCAGTACTATCTCCAAAATTTACACACAAACTAGCTTAGTTTTGAACAAGTCACGGGTTCAAAACTCCTCCACTGTTTGCCTGCCTCTACTGTGCAATCCAAAAGGATTATGGATGAGATCCAAGTTCGAATCCCCCTAGCTCCAACTGCGCAATTCTCATTGGAAATCTCTTCCAATGCTTGTGCAAATCTCATGCACAACTAATGTCACAACTAATAGCAAACCGGCTCTTTCACCTATCTCTTCCACTGGTCTCCACTGAACTGTCCATGCACTGGTGTTAACTGATGTGTTCTTTAGTTGAATAATGAGTTAATAATTAGTGAATTAATTAATAATTAATTCACACCACTCATATCTAGTGTATTAGCCAGTTAAACTAAATACAACTAGTTCAACTAAGTTAAACCGAACACAACTCCATCAATTCCTCAATCAACTCCACCAAAACTCTGCCACATGAGTCTAACTGAAGTCAACCATGCAATAGCTCAACCAAACCCCTAGGAATAGCGTAATTCCTTTGTCAGCTGCATGGGCCACATCCGTAGCTCAAACTGAAGTGCGCCAAGAGAATAAGATAATGTTTATAATCCAAATATTATTAAGAGCTAATAATATTTGACTGCTCTATTTTTAGCTCGACAGTCTAAAAATGGAAACCGCCCAATGTATAAAATAGAGGTCCATCTATTTTTACCAACTCGACCAATCATCCATAAATAGCATCCTGCAACTCATAGACCATGATTTATATGTCTAAAAATAGACATAGTCTAAAAATAGACTTTGCGCCAAAAATAGCCTGCGGGCCCACTTAGTGAAGGCGACTTCATTTCACTAAGCTCCATCATCTTGTTGCATTTTCAACACCCACTAACAAACGCAGTTTTCACATCCATCTGATGAATGCGCCAACGCATCTACGCTGAGAGTGCAAGGATGGATATTATGGAAGAGTACCTTGCGGCAGGGGAAAAAGTATCATCATAATATATCCCCTGGATCTATGAGAAACCCCAGGCCACAAATCTGGCCTTGTATTTCTCCACACTCCCATCAACAGCTTTCTTTACCTTGTAGATCCATCTCGATCCAACCACTGATTTGTCGACCGGTCTTGGGACTATCTCCCATGCATTTTTTTTGACAATGGAGTCATACTCCTCCACCATTGCATCAACCCATGTAGGCTGCTGCACTGCTTCTTGAAATGAAGATGGTTCAGTCACAATACATTTTCTCATAAGATCCATGTATCCAATAAATTAGTCAGGAGACTGTATTTGTTTGTGTTGTGAAGTAGGGCCTCCTACATTCTATGCAGCATCAAGTCTCAGCCTATCAGTTTTGTGGTGCGCCTTTTGCCATCTTGAGACTCATCCTTAGGAACCAATAGTTCCTCCTCTACATGCAAGTCCAACTCCCTCTCAAGGGACAACCACATGGCTTTCTCCTCATCAAATTTGATATCTCGTCGCACAACAGTCATTCTACTGTTTGGAAAATACACACGATAATTATGAGGTGTTTCAGTTTACCCCAAAAAAATCCCAACCTCAACCGTTGGTTCCAGATTTTTCTTGGAGTCCTTGGTCACATGCACATAAACAGATGAGCCAAAAATATTAAAGTGTGAAACATCAGGATTCTTACTAGTGAAAGCCTCTTCAGGTGTACTCATGCCAAGTACTCTATGAGGACAACGGTTTTTCACATGTACCACTGTATTGCATGCTTCCGCCCATAGATGCATTGGTAGGACTTGATCATGTAAAATTGCTCATGCTACACCCACAATAGTTCTGTTCTTCCTCTCCTCAATTCTATTTTTTTGTGGGCTATGAGGTGTTATGAGTTCTCTTTGAATTCTTTCTTTGCTGCAGAAGTTCTTGAATTTATTAGAGATGTATTCACCACCATTATCGCTCCTAAGAGCCTTCGCTTGCTTCCCCGAATCTTTCTCCACCAGTGCCTTAAACACACAGAACTTAGAGAATGTTTGATCTTTCTTCTACATGAAGAAGATCCAACACTTATGGGAAAAGTCATCAACAAATATTACATAGTACTTATGTTTTTCTATTGAAGAAACCGATAAAGGACCACACACGTCTGTGTGAACTCTCTCAAGGATACCCGAAGCTCGATTTTCCTTCTCATGAAAGGTGGCCTTTACATATTTTCCCATAGTAAATCCCTTGCATGTATCTGACTATGCAAGTGTACCCCTGGGAAGACCATTAGAAATATGCTACATGAATTTCAAGGCTCCATGGTGAAGATGACCCAATCACCTATGCCATAATTCGCCCTCATCCCAGCTCACCACTTGATCTGCCTTGCCCATAATTGTTGCGCAACCATCTACCTCCAGCTTTGGGAGATTCTTAACTCGAATCCCTATCCTCTTGGCTTGACCCGTCATTTTATGTCGCATGAAATATTTTCCATCACTAAAAACAACGTCATAACCTCTATCCTCCAACATTGCGACTGAGACCAAATTTTTCTTCAGACCTGGTACATGCATTACATCTTTTAATTGAAATGGTTTACCTGACTCCCTCTGAAAGGTAATGGTACCAATCCCGGTAGCACTGTACCATCCGTCGTTGCCCATCTCAATATGCATCGGAGATCTTTCTCCTCCAAGTCATTGAAATTTTTTTTATCTCCCGTCATGTGAAAGGAAGCACCACTATCCAAATACCAAACAGATCCCAATGCACTGGACACCATGCATGTGATCAATGAGAATTCTAGCTCAAATTGCGAGGCAAGGGCCTCACCAGCTGCAGATCCAACATCCTTCTTTTTCTTCTTCTTTTTTGGATAGTTAGTAGCAAAATTCTCATGTTTGTGACAATGAAATCACTTCACCTTGGACATGTCTTGCTTCTTGCCATTCTTGGACTCAGATTTAGAATGAAATTTCTTCCCCTTCTCCTTCCTCACCTTCGCAGCCAAAGCACAATCCTCTTCATCCTCATTCTTATATGAAGATCCATCTCTGGTGTTCCGTATGAACTCCTCCTACACTAAATCCGACCAAAATCGTTCCCAATCTAGCAATTTTTCTCATCCGTTGATAGATTCTTGATAACTATGCCAACTCTTAGGAAGTCCTAGGACAGCAAAGCTCACCAAATAATCATCAACGACTGTTATTCCCACACTCCCCAATTCATCCCAACATTGGACAAACTTCGTGAGATATTTTAGAATGGTTTCACCCTTTTCCATCTTAATCTTCCTGAGATTATCTTTGAGTGCCAATTTCCTATGGTCGTTGCTGCTTTGGAATAGATCCATCAAAGCCTTCCACATTGCATATGGTGTGGCTTTCCCATGGAGGCTTGAGACAATGTGGTCTCGTACTCCCTCCAACAGGGTCCTCCTCGCCTTTGCCACTTTCTTTTGCCACGCATCAAGATTTTCAACATCTGCAACATTTGGCTTAGGAACATCTTTGTCAATAAATTCTTTCAAGCCATTGTCTTCGAGTACTGCCTCCATAATGTCCTTCCAAGAAATGTAGTTCAAGATTCTCTCGAGTGCATACTCTAACCTCAAGCCATTGAAAGCCATTTCGATCTTGAATTAGTTGTAGCACCAAGAAAGTATTTCTGCAAATTTGAATTATATCCAGTCTCAAACTCAGTTCCTGCTTCACTTCTGCAATTTCATGTGCTCTGATACCATGTGGAAATTATACAATATGTATGTATATCTTGGATTCACCTGATCTAACAATGTACTAAATTTAAATACTGAATCGATTCTACAAATATTTTGTGGAATTAAAAACACAATCGCTAATCACATAAACATGAAGAAAGATCACACACAACAAAGATAATTTCCCAGGGAAAGGTTACAGCTAAAAACCCCACTATCTTCTATTGTATATTCCACAAGGAATCAAGAAACAATTACATGCAAAACTCTTCTCACAAGAGCCTCCAGTACTCAGCTAATTTTATCACACTTTCATATGCAAAAATAACCAACACATAGCCAATTCTCATTCTCTAGACAACCTGCCTTGCTTGCGTAATCCCTGATGGTAAAGATCCCTAAAAGATAGGAATTATTTCCTGTCTTGACTGCGCAAGTATCATGGGAACTCCAATGGGTGTTTTCCTGCAAGTGTTCAAGCAGATAATCCTACAATTGATAGTCAACCTCCCTTTCACCTAAAACTCAACTGGGTCTCCACTGGATCTAACATGCATGCAGCTAATAATAGTAAATCCTCAGTTGCATGTGAGATCATTAATTGTGAATTAATTAATATTTAATTCACTGAATGTCTCACTAGTGTATCTTCAATTACAACTAGCACAACTGAGATTAACTCACTTAACTGAGTTAAACTGTTTACAACTTGCACCAAATGATGCACCACTGCACTTCGAACTCTGTTACAACTAGAATTACTTTGCATGTCCTACCAACCAACCTCTAACTCGAAATCCACTAGCTAACTGAATTTATCACTTTTAGTTAACTCATTCAAGTCCACATTGAGAATATATTACAGTTTAATGTCCATCTTAATTAAGGGATAATAAAAATAGACATGCACACAAAAATAGCTCTTTGGGCCCCACCCTAGTCTGGGTGCTTATGCAACCAGGTGTTGAATGCAACCAGGTTGTTAATGCACTAGGAGTGGGTGCTGAATCTTCTTGTTGAATCTCAACATGCCTCTAGGGTCTGGTTTTGACCTTTGTAGAACATTGACCTTTGTTGAGCCATTGTGCTACAACTATAACTTCTCGACGTTGGCTTCCTCTTTCACTTTTGGGTTTATTTTTTATTTCTTGAGTGAGTTTATTTTTTTGGCTTTGTTTTCCTAGCTTTGGCACTTTTGAAGTGCTTTGCGTTCTAGCTTGAGGAATTTTCTTTGGCCTATTTTCGGTTGCTTCGATTTTTGGTTTGGTTTTTGGGTCAAAATATTTATAAATTTGGGATTTATTTTTTTGCTTTTAAGAATTTAGTGAGAGGTGCACTATCATAGGCATTGGTTTGTTGTGGAAAAACTCTTACCCTCATGTAGTAAGAATTCATCGAAGTGAAAAGAAGAATTTTCATATAGTTGCATCAGGGTTACTAACAAGAGTCATTCACACCATCTAAGTTTCACACCCCATCCCAACTAAGTAAACAACAACCACTTAAAATTAATGCGATAATACAACCAAATAGATTCGTCCTTTTCTTTTTATTGGTATTACACCCAGTAGCTTAGGCTAGGGTCCTGGAGATAGGTGTGTGAGTCAACTTCTCCAAGGCTAAAAAAAAAACTTAGCAGCTTGCGGTGTAGCGAGATAAGTCCACTTGCAGTAGTGTGGTTTGGGAATCCCTTCTAACACAAGGGTCAATCACGAGGTCACACTTGGGTTGGGCGAGGTGACATATCCCATTTCGCTTATTTTCGGTTGGAGCATATTGCGGAACTTTCATGTATTACAAATAGTGTTATTAACATTTTGTCTTAGCACTTGGGGGCCACTTGGGAGAAAAATCTCAAGTGGGTTTTGGTCTTAGCTCTTTGGGCTAAGTTTCCTGCCCTTGCATGTGAATTTTGCTTATGACTATCCCCTAAGACGTGTTATTGTTGGTGGTAACCTTAGTGGCCTATATTTTTTAGGGTTCATACACAGGTGCAGGGTCGAGTTTTTCTTCTTTGTACTTGGGACAGATATTAGTCATACTCTCTCAGTCCTCTCAGTGGGTTCCTCACGGCTAATAAGGACACTTGCACCGAGTTCACATCTAAAAGGGCTGGGAAACAGGTCACTAGTATAATTGTCACATCATTGACTTATTTCTATTTTTTTTACTTGTGTGACTACCTCTTAGGAATTTTCTGGTGTGTGTTATTTGTTTTGAGTCAGCATTCTTGGCCTTAGGGTGTTTGCACTAACATAATTGTGTTAATTTATAATTTTTCACCCTGGATGAATATAGTCGCCATCAGTCACATCATATTTACGGTTTGGCTCCTGAACAAGGTGGACTTATCACTCCTTCACGAAGAGTGTCTATCGGTTCTCAATACTTAGATCGACACATAGTTTTGGAATCTATACCTGCTCCTTCTGGTAGTGATCTCATTTCCATTGAAACTTTGGCAGACAATTCTGCTACTTCTGCAAATCTACCTTTGACTGATCCATTAAGGCCTGAGTTGTTATGGTTGAGCACTGACGGCTCCACAGTTGCTTATACATTTTTATCGTTGTTAGTTATTTATCCTATGACGGAGTCTGAGACATATTTATCTTCTCAATAAAAAATCTCGACTACAATGTAATCTTTGTCACCTCTTAGTGTGGTCATTCCTACTCCTCCTTTGTCTATGCCTCTCACATCTTCTTGGGGAATTCCACCAGTTTCCTCTATTTATCCTACAAATTTCCCATCTAATTCCATGCCTACTCTGGTATCTACAACGACCATGGTTATTAATCCTAGTCAGTCGGTAGGGTTAGGAGTCTTTTCACCTATTTTTGCTCAACCAAAAATTCATGTTCCTTAGTTAGGTGTGGTTACTTTTAGAAATATGTTGGGGGGGGGGGGGGGTGGGGTTCATCAGCTCTTCCTATTCAACATGGGGGAAATGTTGCTTCTAGCATGTCACAAGCCTAGTATAGTTCATTGTTTGGAGGGACACCACCTACTAGTACTTTTCCTGGAGGGGCTAGTTTACTCTCAAGCGGGTTTTGGTCTTAGCTCTTTGGGCTAAGTATCCTGCCCTTGCATGTGAATTTGGCTTACGACTATCCCCTAAGACGTATTATTGTTGGTGGTAACCTTAGTGGCCTATATCTTTTAGGGCTCATACACAGGTGCAGGGTCAGTTTTGTCTTCTCTATACTTGGGACGGATATTAGTCATACTCTCTCAGTCCTCTCAGTGGGTTCCTTGTGGCTAATAAGGACACTTGCACCAAGTTCACATCTAAATGGGTTGGGAAGCAGGTCTCTAGTATAAGTGTCCCATCATTGACTTCTTTCTATTTGGTTTACTTGTGTGACTACCTCTTAGGAATTTTCTGGTGTGTGTTGTTTGTTTTGAGTCAGTAGTCTTGGCCTTAGGTTATTTTCACTAATATAATTGTGTTAATTTATAATTTTTCACCCTGGATGAATATAGTCGTTGTAAGTCACATCATCTTTATGGTTTTCCTCCTGAATGAGGTGGAATTATCACTCCTGTACGAAGAGTGCCTATCGGTGCTCAAGACTAAGATCAACACATAGTTTTGGAATATATACCTGGTCCTTTTGGTAGTGATCTCATTTCCATTAAAACTTTGGCAGAAAATTATGCTGCTTCTGAAAATCCACCTTTGACTGATCCATTAGGACTTGAGTTTTTGTAGTTGAATGCTAACGGTCCCACGGCTACTTATACCTTTCTACCGTTGTTAGTTATCTATCCTATGACGAAGTTTGATACATCTTTACCTTCTCAATCTAAAATTTCGACTACCGTGTAATCTTTGCCACCTCTTAGTGTGGTCATTCCTACCCCTCCTCTGTCTATGCCTCTCACATATTATTGGGGAATTCCACCAATTTCCTCTATTGCTCCTACGAATTTCCCATATATTTCCATGCCTACTCTACAACCATGGTTATTAATCCTAGTTTTTCTCAACCAACAATTCATGTTCCTTAGTTAGGTGTGGTTACTTTTGGAAATATGTTGGGGGAGAGGGGGTTCATCAGTTCTTCCTAGTCAACATGGGGGCAATGTTTCTTCAAGCATGTCACAAACCTAGTATAGTTTGTTGTTTGGAGGGATGCCACCTACTAGTACTTTTCCTGGAGGGCCTAGTTTACTTGGAAGCAACCTTGTGGCTAGTGTTGTCACCAATACAGGACATTATCCTTATGTCAGTGCTAATGCACATGCTGGTTTGTCTTATCCTAATGGGTACAACCCCATGAACAGTTATGCTCTTAAGGGTCCTTTTCTCTCTGGGAGAACATTATCTGGGGGGCAGAATCCTTTCACCAGTCATTCTGGCCCGCAACAGTGATATGTTGAGGTGAACCCATACCTTAACCAAAAAACCATGCATCACTATCCTTCTCTAGGGGGGTCGCAAGGCTGTTCAGGGGCTTCTCCTCCTTATGATTCGTTTATTCAACTTCATAATCTGTTTTCATATTATCTCGATTTACCAAATTTAGATAAGTTGACTAACAACCCCATCAGACATGACCCCTGGTGGCCGCCTATGCTTTCCAAGCTACCTTTCGATATTCCCAAATTTGAAGGAAATATTGAAGAGAATACATCCACTCATTTTACCATGTATCACATGCGGTGTTCATCCAAATCTCTTGTGGACGGTTCGATTGAGCTTCACTTGTTCCAACATATTTTAACTGGAGACGCTGCAAAATGGTACATTGAATTATATACCACATCCTAGAATGATTTTGCATCTCTAGATCATACATTCTTGACACACTTCCAGTGGCCCACGAGGTATGATATCCATTATGACCTCTTATCAAACTTTAAACAAGATGATTCCGCCTTGATTTCTGACCATATCCACGAGTGGCGTCGTCACAAGAGGTTGGTTAGGACCAAGATTCCCAATGATTTTTTATGCAAATGGTTCATTCAATCTCTAAGACCTCAGGTTACCAAGGATGTGTCTATGTTCTGAGTCGTTATTGAGGATCTAAAGCTATTCTAGTTGACCAACAACTCGATCTAATTTATTGGTAATTAAATACACTATAAGAATTTCTTGTTAATGCTCTTAGGCCTTCCATTGGCCCACTTAAACCTTCTCCTGACCCACACGTTGATGGTGTGATTAGGTATGTTTTTTATTCCATGAGGCAACTTGTTGTTCAAGTTGGGCAATTTATTATTACATCGAAAGCCCCAACAAGTGCATAAGGCTCTTCTAAAGCACCTTCTTTTGAGTATCCCACCGATGTTCTTACAGTGAAGTCCACAATAGCTAAGAACAACCAACAATATCGTGGTAAAAATAATAATAAGAAGAATAAACAGAAAAACCAAATTGCTCAGGAATCTCAACCAAATCCTCAAAATCAGGGAGGGAGCACGAGGGGCCTCTCTTGTTAGATAAGCCTATGGAACTTGTTTTTCGCCCCACCCCCCCCCCCCCCTAACCGAAGATGAGACTTCCACGGTCCCGACCATAGATTGGCTGAGCCAAATCTCTCTTCATCCAATCACCCCCGTGACATAATGTGTGACTCATAACCAACCAAAAAGAACCAAACATGAATGAATGCTATCAGAGTTTTCCGCCTACACCTTGAGGAATTTTCCTGTCTCCTAGTATCTAAGGTTTTATTGTAATCCATTGTCCGAATCAGGGATCACTAGGCCCTAAACTGAGACATACTCTCTAGGCTTTACCGTACGTCCCATCTTGGGACTACTAGGCCAAAACTAAGAGCATCCACCTCTCAGGCTTTACCGCAATCCACCTTGGATCACTATGACCTAAACCGAGACAAACTACATCTAGGCTTTACCATATATCCTGGCATTCACATGAAAGTATTCCTAGGCCCACCGAGGCAATACACTATCTGGATTTATCGCAACCCATAGTTCAGTTTAGGGGTTAATAGGCCATGTGTTATATCAATTAGAGATCCACCTCAATCGACTTCGAATCCAATCCGGAAATATAGCTCAATCGAAGTATGAGAACCCATTTAATCAAGGCTATCTAGAAATGGAAAGGCTAGGTTGAATACATTGTCACACCTGGAAAAAACTCATCTCAAGACAGAAAATAACAACATGCAATACCATGCATGCCAAATCTAGCAAGGAAATCATACATGCAAATTGATACCTACCAAGAATCTTGTTGTAGTTATCTGAGTCTCGCTCCTCCTTGCTTGCTTCCTCCTTTTTCCTCCCTTCTTGCCTTTCTTGCTCAAAATGCCAAAGTGCTCCAAAAAATTTGTGTCCAAGAGAGAGAAAAAGAGAGAATAATGAGAGAGCACCAAAAATTGAACTAACAAAAGGTACCAACTGATCCTAAAAATCCTTTTTTATAGAAGAATTCTATTTTCTTCATTTTCCATTATTTTCCTTCAATTTCCTCCTCACATGCAATCTGTGACCTTTCATCTCCCTTTTCTCTTAATTTCCATTATTTTTCATAAATTAATGTGCCAAAAATAATTTTGCCTCTCCAAATGCCTTTTCCTTTTCCTTTGCCAATTTCCTTAGCCATAATAAACGAAATGAACACCCCCTAGGATGTTTTTCCCAATATTCATCTTGGAATAAGTGTCCCATCAATCGTGGTTATTATTTTTAACTTTTATTACATGGAATTTCCACCAGGGCTATTACATTTAGACTCTCCGAAGCTCGCAAATTCTAATACAACTCTTCAAGTTTTTGATGGACACAAATTTATTCCTAAGGGGGTTCTTCCCAAGTTTTCCATTGAGTTAGGAGGAAAAATTGTCTATGTCGATGTTGAAGTCGTCGACGCCACTTTGGATTATAACCTGCTCATTGGTCGTAGTTGGTTTTATGCCATGACCATGTTTTTCTATTTTGCTTTTCATTTATTGTGCTTTCCTCATTAAGGAAATATTGTCACCATCGACCAACTTGGATATTGCGTGCCATCGACTCAAATTTCCACTATGGGAAATCAAGTCCCACTTGTGGGAGATAACCCTGGTTAGTATCATAGTGTTGGTGTCAGCTTGTTCAAAATATCATCCCTTATTGGTGTTTTTCCTCAATTACCACCACCTGATATTCCTTCATCCTCTTTGAAATCTCCTATGCATATGATCTCTTCCGACACCTGTGGACCCCATAAACCTCCTGATCCTTTGGTGGTTTCGCTTGATCATATGGAAGTTGATCAAGATAGAAAGCATCCTCTGTCACCTATTGTTGAAAATATTTCCTCTCTGACGATCCCGCAGTACCTCCTGATGTTGGTCAGGAAGTCTATTGCATTATAATATCTGATAAAGTTCCTTTGCCCACACATGCCGCCCCTCCGCCTGTTCTACATGAGTCCCTTGATGAAAAACTTCCCCGACTATTCAACTTGGAGGTCATGGATCTATGCATCGATAAAATTAGGGAGGTTATGCCTCTAACTACCTCTAGTATCCCCGATTTGGAACAAGTAGAGCTTGAAAACTTAAATATTTAATCGACCCAAGGGGCACCTCGACCTTCCTTGGAAATTCCACCTATGGACCGAGTCAAGTCTTGGGATTCTAATATCCAACTTGCCAACAAATTTCCCACTTTATTTGCACCTGTTTACGAGCGTCTTGTACCCCTTTTATGTCGTGACCCTCCCTTATGTCCTCAAGTTAATTTCGAGAGTGCGACCATGTTAGAATGTCCCTAGCATGGTCAAACTTTCTGGATTGGGAAGTTTGAATTCCTTTGGCATGAACCCACTTTAGTGAGCCATATGGTTCCCTTACCCTCTATGAGTTCCACGTATTGGAACCCTTGGTCTATGCCCGGTTGTGGCACACATTCACGTGACCTAATGGATTGTGTTGCGCTTGTAAATATTGTACATAGTGGTGTGATTTTTTTACCCTTTTTGGTTTGGTGTGTGATGTGAGTATTTTTCATGCCTTATTTATTTCAGAAATCCAAAAAAATTATAAACTTCAAAAAAATAAAAAAAATTATGGTCATGCTTTTACCTCATCCATGTGCATTTATTTCATTATATGATTTAACCATGGGTCTAATCTTTCTCGATGGTTTTTATAGGACCTGGTGAAATTTTTATTGTGACATCCATTGGACCTTAGGTGCATTCTTCTGAAGCTAGCATATAGGGGTAGGTCATATCACCATCTTCATTGCATTTTGACTGTCAATGCCATATTTATGCCTTAGGTACAACCCCTTAAAGTTGCCACTTTAGCCACTATCCTCTATGCATGTTGTCGCTTTGCGGTAGAGATCACTTGATCATGGATACCCTAATATAACACATGTTTTATGTCTTGGTGTCCTTGCAATGATTTTTACTGCTTTTCAGAATCCCTCCTTCTGACCCGCCATGACCTAGAATTTAAGCCTCGTGTCCTCTTCTTCGTCATATTTCTGGCTATACCCTAGAAGGATTCCACCACTTTTATCCCTTGTGATTGCCACTTTTTTATATCAACCTACTTTTGCACAATGAGCCTTGGTTTCATCATTCCATCATCATCATCTACTTGTCCTATCATTCTCTTTTACTTGGTGTTTTACCCTTTCTTGGTTGAACCGTTGCATTGAGTGGTCCTATTAGCCAACCTCTTGTCCTCATTATGTCATGAGAAATTCCATCATTACCAGAAATAGTTGTTATCCTCTATATCGCTCGTTCATCCAAGAGGAGTTTCCTTTAAGCTCTTTCCAGACTCCTTAATTTAGAAAATATTTCTAAGTGAACTTCTCTCCTTCATGTTCGTTAAAATACTTGAAGGGTTGTCTACCTAGTACAATTTTAACCCTTTTCCGGACTGGGATAGACTAGTTATGAAAAAGGAATATCGTAGTCTCCTATGGCTAGGAGGTTCTCCCTTGTATACTTTTATCTCTTTTTCCAGCTTGGGGGACAACTTTACGAAAATGAACTTATAAAAAGAGAAGGGAGAGATCAATTATTTGTGTTTTTCATCACACAGAAGCATCCTTTACGTCGCCCTTGGACGCAACACATGTTTGTTTCACAGTAGGGTTTATAGGATTTAGCGTTTATGGTTTTTTTAAGGGAATTTTGAGGTCTAAAATGGGCCTCCTAAGGAAATAATAAAATAATAGATAAATCAATAAAATAATATTTATGAATTTTCAATTCACTTTTTGCACCACAATCCATGTAACCATGGTTAAATTAAATTCAAAAGTTGTACAAAAAAAAATTAATAAAAAAATTATATTGATGTGACTATAAATAAGAATGAGTGTTTCAAGAAAAAGTCATTATCATTGAACAAATAATGCATTTGTCCTTTGTACTTGATTAACTTAAAATAAAATATAAATATAAATTCATAGATTTTTAATTATATAATATTTTATTAATTAAAATTTATATTATTTAAATTGTATAATAACATCTAATTAATGTACTATATAAAAATAATATAATAAATGTAATATATTATTTTATGTATGAATTTTAATTAAAAAGTGTGAAATGACATTTATTATGAGTACTTTACTTTGACTTTAAAAGTACTTAGAGCACTACCATGGTTAACTATGAGTTTTTATCCACCATTGAGAATGTGACAAGTAAGTACTTTTAACTCAAGCAATGCCACCTCAACCATTAGGGATGATGTCATCCCCTAAAATGTGATTGGTTCTCATAAAGTTAATTTTGATTGTACATTTTCCTTATGAGACCCATTTTAGACCTCAAAATTCCCTAATGGTTTGGGTTTAGGTATAGGGTTAGCATTTTTTTAGGGTTTAGGTTTAGGTTTAGGTTTAAGCTTTAGGGTTTAGGGGTTAGGGGTTTGTGGTTTAGGGTTTGGGGTTTGGGTTGGGGTTTAGGGTTTAGGGTTTGGGGCTTAGGGTTTTGGGTTGGGGTTTATGGTTTGGGGTTTTGGGTTTAGGGGTTTAAGGGTTTAAGGATTAAGATTTAGGGTTTAGAGTTGAAGTGTTTAGGGTTTAGGGTTTAAAGAAAAACAGAGAGTAAGACTAGCAATAACCCACAGAAAAAATGATCTGAATAAATCCGACCAGAAAAATAACAAGAAAATGACACTTAGAAAAAATATTATGAAAAACACATAATATACAGAAAGAAGAAATCTTTATATTGTCAAACTAGTTTCGTCCAAAGTGGACTCATCAGTAATACAAATATAGTTCTTTACAAAGCGTCCTTATATAGAATGGAGAGTAGCATCGCTCAAGAAACGGTCAAAAATAACCGTCAGAAATAATACTAAATTTTTTTCGAAAAATGCGAGAAATATTTAACCGAAAACAACAACTGGACCATCCACCAGAAAATTAGCCTCGAAAAACGCCCTCATGAACCATTTAAGTAGAGCTCCCTTTACTCTTTTGTATTTAAGTATTGATTGGTTTTCGTAGTGCATTATATTAGATATTATTTTTTGGGATTAAACTGCGTTAAGTAAGACATTCGACTATGACCATTTCCATGAGAGGTAGTCGTAATTGACTAATTTATCATGATTTTTTAATAGTCCACTTAGCACTTATTGCATTGGATGATGCTCATAGGGGTGAAGAAGTGGGATTGAAACTAGTGAAATGAATCACATGGCGTCAATCATCACTTCCGGGGCTTGCACCTAGGAACCAGGACTTCCCGAGAGATCACCCATCCCAGATCGCCTTAGGCTCAAGCGCGCTTAACTGTGGAGTTTTCTCCACAATCAAGCCCACTTAGCTTGCTACCCCATTTTCAAAACCTTAGCAATTATTATGCCTCATGAACCATTCAAGTAGAGCTCCCTTTAATCTTTTGTATTTAAGTATTGAGGGGTTTCCACAATGCATTATATTAGATAACATTTTTTGGGATTCAATTGTGTTAAGTAAGTCATTCAACTATGACCATTTCCATGAGAGGTAGTCATAACTGACTAATTTCTCATGATTTTTGAATAGTCCACTTAGCACTCATTGCATTGGGTGATGCTCACAAGGGTGAAGAAGTGGGATTGAAACTAGTGAAATGAATCCCATGGTGTCAATCATCACTTTCGGGGCTTGCACCCTATGAGCATCACCTGATGCAATGAGTGCTAAGCGGACTATTCAAAAATCATGAGAAATTAGTGAGTTATGACTATCTCTCATGGAAATGGTCATAGTTGAATGGCTTACTTAACGTAGTTGAATCCCAAAAAATGATATTTAATATTAATTATTTTAAATTAGAATTTTGTAACAATTTTTTTGAATTAATAAAATTGTATATATTATTATTATTATTTATTATTTATTTTTATTTTTATTTATTTTTTCAAGGAAAAATATGCGTAATTTTTATTTTTTTAGTAAATTGGGAGGATCTATTCACATTAAGTATAAAAACAGAATATACAAAATAGCCTCGAGAGGCAGGTGGCCAGAGCCAAACATGACTGCTGTAACAAGCTTGCAATCAGGGAGGGGATTACATGGGAGAATTTCTGAGTGGGTAAGCCAAAATAAGTGAGATAACTACAATAAACCGAAGCACCAAGGGTGCTGGAAAAAAGCCTTTAGGTCTCGAGTATCGAGTGAGATGCATACAAAAAGAAAACATGCCAAAACAAGAGGAGCTGAGAGAGATCATGGACCTGAGGGGGGTTGCACATCCTCATCACCATTGAGGTAATCATCCACGCTAATCGGGTGGTCTAGGGTGCCTTCCTCCAGGTTGAGGAAGTAGCGGTGTGACAGACCGACGTCCTAAGAGTAAGCTTTAGCCTGAGCTTCTTCCTTGATCCTGGGCCCCTGCTGGTGATGCATAGCCGAGCTGCACTTCAAAAAATCATAATGAGGGGAGGAGATGTCGACGAAGTGGAGGTGGTGAACCGCCTTCACATAGGCCACAAATTTGTCAGACAATGCATCGATTTTCTTCTCCAACTTCTTGCTAACGTTGCTCTATTCCTGAATCACAATGGCCAACAAGGTTTTAGTGTGCCAGTACAGGTCAATTGCACGGTTGTACAGATTCTCACAGCCTCTCGTGAGGGTGGGGTCAGGAATCCAGCGGAAGGCATTGTCCACCATTTCCGAGGGGATGGTTCTGCGTCGGGAGAGAGCCTCCGCTTCCAAACCAGACAAGTGCTCCTGCACCGGCGCTGAAGTGCTCTCCGCGAAGATACGAGCGACATTTCTTGCAGAGGTCTTAGCCCTTGTGACCGACTGACAAGAGGGATTCGCCTAGTAGGAATGGCGACCATAGCGAGGCTGGGGGGGAGGGTTATGACGACGGGGAGCCATGGGAGGTGGCCTGCGAAATGGAGTGGAAGGGAGGGCCGAGAGCAGAAAGTTGAAGCTACAATGCCAGGAATTAGGAATGCCAAACAGGAGCGAGCAGTGGGGAATGAAGGCTAAGTGAAGGGGATATAAGGTGACTGGCCGGAGAGACGGTGGAGTGAAGGAACAACTAGATCGCATGCGGCCAATGTTGTTGGGAGCTGGTCGGGAGTAATTTCCCTGGGTGGAGACATACCATGGTGAGCATACCAAGGGAGAACCACCAAATCGCTCAATCGTGAGAGTGGATGTAATGTACCCGGTCATGATGTAATATCCCAACATAGGGAAAATCTACAATGTTAGGAATATCTTATAGTATTCCTAAATTGGAGATCCAGCAATGTGAAAACATAATAATGAAAGATCAGGGTTGCATCAACTTCATAAAATGACAGAAGAACTCATAGCCATATTATTAACATTATAGCAATAGAATGTGTAAAATATCTAGAGGAAATGATCACTCAGCTTAGGCAAAAGAACCTCGAAGGACATGTACAAGGAATACGAAGTGCACTGCTACATATGAAAAAGCCAAAGCTATGACTGCACAGTTTATATGAGATACTGCAACATACTGAATGATAATACAAAGATATAACAATATCAGGCTCAAGAAATGTGGGGGAGCAAGCTCTCAACCCCTGGGAACAATAGTACAACAATCCTTAGAAGGATTGACTGAAATATATATACAAATGGAAAAACTGCAGAAATGCCAGAGTTGCAGGGTAGCAGCTGCAACTCAAAACTGTAAATGGATGGAGATGCCTGAATATGATGTCCAATCTAAAGTAAACCTCCTCCAATGGATCTTCCAAGTGAAAGGCTGATCCTAACACTGAATATCTCACCCTCCAAACTAGAAATGCAAATCCCTATTGCAAATTCTCTAAAAAATAACGCAGTCAAGGAGAGGGACTGCGATGTAGTAGATGGGAGATGCTGGGCCTGATGCCAAGATATGAAAATCAGCTCTGAAATCTTCCTCACTGATCTCCCGGAGGAATAGAAGCTCCCTCCTATGAAAGATAAGTTCTGGAAGTGGTGTGATGGAACCCTCCACTGCAACACCTTGCAACACAACATTATACTTCAGCAAAAATAATGTTGTAGCTGAGGAGGTGGCTTGGCCTTGAACCTATATGTGGAGAAATGAAGTGCAATCCTTCAAGAGGCCTTTCAAGAAGGAGAAGGAATCCTAAACAGGAATTCCACTGCAACTCTGCTAAACAGCTCGAGAATGCAAAGAGTCTACATAGACCAAAATCAAATACTCAAAAACATAATCCTCTATGGCTGCCTCTTCCTTCTTTTATGAAAATGAAAGCTTCTTGCCTTGGACCCCACACATTAGGGTTTCCTCCACCAAGTGATCTTCCTCCCATTCAAACTGCGTTGTCTTTCCAAGCAATCCACACCCTCTTTGGCAGCGTTGTTGACTTGGTCAAACTTGACCTTGTCCTCATGCATTTGCCCCTTTTAACACTGAAAGGTGCAAAATAAATCTATTCTATTGATCCCCTTCACACTATGAGGGATTTTATTCCTACTCATGGGTCTCCTCACCCATTTTATTCACCTCCTAGATTACATAAGCAAAATCAATGTTCCAATTAGCTTCATGCTAATTTTGGGAACATTACAGTCCTCCCCTCTCAAAGATTGCTTGTCCTCAAGAAAATGCAAGGATAGAACTGAGTTATTTCTCCTCCTCTCCCTGTAGCATCCATGTATGATGACTCCTCCAAGTAAAAATATGCTATTCACTCAAATCTCCACATTGCTCCTCCTCAGCATGCAAGTCAGCTATCAAGCTATCATCATGTAAAGGTAAAATACTCAAGAGGATAACAAAGTGATGTTTAGAGGTCCCCTTGAGGAATGGGATCTGAAATCTAATGGGAACTATCTCCCCCATATGGATCCTCCATCCCCAAGCTATTAGCCATGAAAAATGAGTCACCTCCCAACTAGGCAACTCCTGAAAACTATCCTCCACCTTTGGCTCATGCAAAGTAGGTGGGCTGAAAATCTGCATATGGTAGACAAGGTAGCCTACCCCACGCTGTCCATCTCTCCACTTATGATATGTGTAGAGTTTTGGCTGATCTTGGGCTGCAATAATGTTGCCCTCTAGTGGCAAGATGAGGACTAGATCTCCATGCCCTTACTGCGCAATCCAATCCTCCTCTTGGGTGCATCAACCTCCTGAAGTGGATAGGGGTGTGTACTCCTCATCTCACGATGCTGGTTCTCCTCCATACCTCCTCCTTGTATCTCCATGGTTCCACACCTCCTCATCAATGGCACATGTAGATCATGAGTTGTGCCTTGATCTCCACACATGAGATCTTGGGGACTTCCTTGCAAAGATGCAAGAATCCATCCATTTGGAGCAAGAGATCCTCCTTCATGGGAAATCTATAGAGGTGACAGTGTTGTTTCCTCGACCTCTGCAACATGCATGGGAAATCTCCCAATGATTGGATCCTTTTTTGGAAAAGAGATCTCCCTGTCCCCTTGCTCAAAGATGTGAGATGAAAGTCTTTCTTTCAGCAATGTATGGTGCAATTTTTTAGCCTCCTCCATGGTTTCTGAAGTGGTTTTGAGTTTCCATGCAAGGCTTTTGTTTGGGTTCCCTTATTTAGCTCCATCATATGTGTCTCATGAATCCTTCCATCAAATATTTTCACTAATGCCTTAGTGAAACTTGAATAAGATGTAGTGTTTACATTTCTTAAAGAAAAGGATTCAAAGATCCACTAGGCATAGGCCTTACGTCTCAAATGTAGCACTGCAACTTTGATGGCTTCATCTTCAGGATTTTGGTGCCGCTGCAAGAAGGTATCTAACTCTTCCACCCAAGCTTTGGCTGAACATGTAGGTGACCCTTCAAAAGTGGATAGAAGAAATATATCCCGCTGCTCTCTTCCCTTCACCTTGATCTTGCAAAACTCTAAAAAATTGAGATGATCTCGAAATTTCTGAGTTTGAGACTCATACTCTTTCAGGAAATCACTAAGAGATTCCCTCCTAGCAACCCCTTCTCCTCTTCCCATATCTCTTATGGAAAACCTAGGCATGCGACTGCGCTGTGTGTTATGGTGTGTGGCTGTTTGCTCACACTTCTCATATGAAAATCTGGAGTTTGCTTTAGATTAAAACTCTTTTGGAGATTCTTCATACATCTCCCTCCTTATCTTCTTGAAATCTTCATGAATGTTTTGTACAGATTTAGGAAGAAGCTTTGTAAGCCTATCCCCTTTTTCTCCTCCAAAAGATGGAGTCTTTTTCCTGCTCATCTCTCTGTCTCCTTCTCGATGAGAATAGGAAGTGTAGGGTCCTTCCTCTTCTATCTGCTTATCCTCCTTGGGGAGGTTCTTCATGGATCTGAAATATGATGAGAAAAAGCCCATCCTCTTCTAATCTCCTTTGGCTGAGACTCACAGGCTGAGCCAAGATTCTAGCTTTGATACCACTGTAATATCCCAAAATAGGGAAAATATGAAATGTTAGGAATATCTTATAGTATTCCTAAATTGGAGATCCAACAATATGAAAACATAATAATGAAAGAGCAGGGTTGCATCAACTTCAGAAAATGACAGAAGAACTCATAGCCATCTTATTAACGTTATAGCATCATAATGTGTACAATATCTAGAGAAAATGATCACTCAGCTTAGACAAAAGAACCTCGAAGGACATGTACAAGGAATATGAAGTGCACTGCTACATATGAAAAAGCCAAAGCTATGATTGCACAGTTTATATGAGATACTGCAACATACTGAATGATAATACAAAGATATAACAATATCAGGCTCAAGAAATGTGGGGGAGCAAGCTCTCAACCCCTGGGAACAATAGTACAACAATTCTTAGAAGGATTGACTGAAATATATATACAAATGGAAAAACTGCAGAAATGTCGGAGTTGCAGTGTAGCAGCTGCAACTCAAAACTAGAAATGGATGGAGATGCCTGAATATGATGTCCAATCTAAAGTAAACCTCCTCCAATGGATCTTCCAAGTGAAAGGTTGATCCTAACACTGAAGATCTCACCCTCCAAACTAGCAATGCAAATCCCTACTACAAATTCTCTCAGAAATAACGCAATCAAGGAGAGGGACTGTGCTATAGTAGATGGGAGATGCTGGGCCTGATGCCAAGATATGAAAATCAGCTCTGAAACCTTCCTCACTGATCTCCCGGAGGACTAGAAGCTCCCTCCTCTAAAATATAAGTTATGGAAGTGGTGTGATGGAACCCTCCACTGCAACACCCTGCAACACAACGTCATACTTCAGCAGAAATAGCGTTGTAGCTAAGGAGGTGGCTTGGCCTTGAGCCTAGATGTGGAGAAATGAAATGCAATCCTTCAAGGGGTCTCTCAAGAAGGAGAAGGAATCCTAAACAAGAATTCCACTGCAACTCTGCTAAACAACCCGAGAATGAAAAGAGTCTACATAGACCAAAATCAAATACTCAAAAACATAATCCTCTATGGCTGGCTCTTCCTCCTTTTATGAAAATGAAAGCTTCTTGCCTTAGACCCCACACATTAGTTTTCCTCCACCAAGTGATCTTCCTCCCATTCAAACTGCGTTGTCTTCCAAAGAAATCCACACCCTCTTTGGCAGCGCTGTTGACTTGGTCAAAATTGACCTTGTCCTCATGCATTTGCCCCTTTTCACACTGGAAGGTGAAAAATAAAGCTATTCTATTGATCCCCTTCACACTATGAGGGATTTTATTCCTACTCATGGGTCTCCTCACCCATTTTATTCACCTCCTAGATGACATAAGCAAAATCAATGTTCCAATTAGCTTCATGCTGATTTTGGGAACATTACACATGATGATTGGCTGTGGAAGGTGACGACAAGGCCAATGCCTTCTGAAGATCATGGTTGTTAATGCTGGTACAAGTAATTTTAACTGTTGTAACCTCGATTGAGTCCCAAGCCTAAGAGATAAGTCTTTCTGAGGTCTTGACTCCTTGATTGGCAAGGAAATCCACCAACTTGTTGGCTTCTCTCCTGACCGCCGTGAAGGAAACCCCTATGGCTTCCGCGATGCTGGCTTTGATTTTATGAAGGATTTTATTTATGCTCCAGTAGTCGGAAACCTGTCTGACACTGCGCCCTTGCTAGAGTTTCTTACAATATTGGGTAGCAAAATTGGAGTCACCCTCTACCAGAAGGGGCCAATAGTTGTTGTGTCTAGAAATTTCTAAGCCTTCAGCAAGCGCTTGGAGCTTCGCTGCATTGTTAGTGGTATGACCAATATTTCCATAGTAAATCCAAAGGATAGAGCCCTGAGAGTTGCGAAAGACCTCTCTGAATCCTGCCATACCTGGGTTTTTCTTGGACGCTCCATCATAATTTAGCTTGGTGAAATTGTGATCCCGAGTGTGCCAAATGGACAGAGGGAGGGAAGGGGTTAGGGTGACAGGGGGAGGGGAGGTTGAGGAGGGACAGGATCCTGCAATCTTTAGTAGAGGGGGGGGGGTGAGAGGGGTCCGAGAGTTTGGCTATGGAGGCAGATTCACGCAGAGTATATTTGATCCTGTGGAGAAGCTGTTGCTCCTTTTAGGCCACATTTTTGAAAATGCGAGAGTTTCTTTCCTTCCAAAGGGCCCAGCATATGATTCCGTGGAGGAGGTTCTAAGCCAGGTTGATGAGGGGCTAGTTAGAGAAGTTTGGGTGCCAATTCTCCAGAGAGGAGAGAATGGAACCGAGAGAGCGATCAGAGGCTTTGAAGACAAAGTGGAGCCACGGCCAAATGTTAGAGGCAAAAGGACAGGTGTTGAGGATATGGTTGGCTGATTTCGAGTTTGAATGACACAACGTGCACTCGGAGGGTCCTGTGAAGTCCTTCTTCTGCAGATTATCCCAATTGAGAATTTTCTTGTGCATGACTAACCATAGAAAGAGTGTTATTTACGGCCAATGGTTCCTGCTCCAGAGTCGCTGCCACTTGCGGTCGTTTTGTGCGGGGGTGGGACTCTGCAGGATGTTGTAGGCCTACTTGATGTTGAATCTCCCCGCCGCATTGGTTCCCCACTGCAGAATTTCCGGTCCATATTCTCTTTGGATTTGTTTGTTGGTTAGCTCCTCTGCTAGAATGTTCATTAACTGGTGGAAAGGTATTGGGGCCATATCTTTAATGTCCACCCACTCCCTCCACTCAGAATTTTCCGAGATTTTCCAGTAATCTATGACCTTGTGTTTGTTTTGAATTTCCAGCTGCCTTCTAATTGGAATATATATCTCCGAGTCAAGTTTAGAACATTTCTCCCAAGCATCCTCCCAGAATAGGGTGTTCTCACCATTGCATATCTCCCAGAAGCTGTGATTTTGAATGAGTGATCTATTTTCCCACGCCTGATTCCAAATTGGAGATCCTATAAGATTATCGGAGAGTCTGATTAGAGAATCCCAGGGCTGCAAGGGGGCGTATTTGGATTTCCAAAGCGTGGCCCAAGGTGTGGTAGGATTGTAGATCCAACACCACCATGTCTTGGCTCCCATGACATTGCCTAGGAGGTCTGGGTCTCTAAGTCCAAGACTGCCCGCTTTCTTGGGCAAGCAGACTTTGTCCCATGCCACCTGGGCCCATTTGCCATTGCTGGCTTTGCCTTTCCAAAGGAAATCTCTTTGGATGGCTCTGATCTGTTTTGAGATGGAACGGGGAGCCGCAATGGAAAATATCTGGTATAGGGGCATGGCTTGAAGAACATAGTGGACAAGGACCAGTCTGCCAGTGAAATTGAGGAAGCGGAAGGTCCAATTGGAGATTTTTTTTTTGAGCTTGGAAATAAGGGGTTCCCAGTTCGAGCAGGCCAAGTGTTTGTCCATGAGGGGAACGCCCAAGTATCTTGAGGGGAAGCTGCTTTTCTAGAAGCCCAAGATTCTGGTGATATGGATTTGAATGGCAGTGGGAGTGTTGAGAAAGAAGAGTTTTGACTTAGAGTCATTGACAGAGGACCTTGAGGCCAAAGAAAAGTCATCAAGAATTGCAAAAAGCATGGGCTTCTTTGGATGTGGGGATGCCCATGAGGAGCGTATCATCCACCAACTGCTGATGGGATATGGGGGGGTTAGGGGGATAGAGATTGAGGCCAGAGATAAGATTTTTGGAAGAGGAAACATAAATAGTCCTACCAAGGCCCTCAGCCATGATGACGAAGAGGAATGGGGAGAGAGGGTCTCCTTGTCTAATGCCTCGCGAGGGGTTGATGATGGAGGAAGGGGAGCCATTGAGGAGAATGGAGAAGAAAGGCCCCGTGACCAAAGCCATGATCCATTTAATGCAATATGAATTGAAACCGAAGGTAGCCAACATGTGTCTGATGTAGTTCCAATTAATCTTATCAAATGATTTTGACATGTCAAGTTGGATCAACATACCCTATTTTCCCTAGTCCTTGAGGAAGTGGATAGCTTCCTATGAGAGAACGATGTTGTCCAGAATTTTCCTGCCCTCAACGTAACCTATTTGATTAGGCCAGATGAGGAGAGGCGGGAGGGATTTTATGCGGTTGGCCAGAACTTTGGAGATGATCTTGTAGATTACATTGCATAGAGAAATAGGACTGAAGTGATCAGGAGAGTCTGCTCTATCAGATTTGGGAATGAGAGAAATAAAAATGGCATTAAGGGAAGGAAAGATGGCATTCTTCATCCTTGATTCCTCGACAATGTCATAGACATCCTCCTTGATCAGGGGCCAGCAAGCTTTATAGAAGTCTATAGTTAAACCATTGGGTCCTGGGGCCTTGCCATTGCGCATTGACTGGACTGCAGCTTCCACTTCCTCCATGGTTATTTTTTTAGAAGCATCTGATTGTGTTCTCTAGTTAAGATGGTGGGGATGTTGTTGGTGATCTTCTTGATGCGATCCTCGTTTTCCTGATTTCTCTCCTTGAGGATGTTCGAAAAATGCTGGTGCAGTTCTTCCTCAATTTCCTAATGCATAATTATAGTGAGACCCTGCTTATTTTTGAGGTTGAGGATTATGTTCTGTTTTCCATGATGGATCATAGATTTGTGAAATAAGGCTGTGTTTTATTCCCCATCTTTAAGCCAGCTAATCCTGGATTTTTGCCTCCATATGGTTTCTTCCTGAGAGGCTCGTTCTTCCCATTGTTTCTGAAGTTCTGTTTCTTCTTATTTGTTTTCCTCTGTCATGCCATTATGAATGATACTCTGTTGAAGGGCTCTCATTTTTAGTTCGATCATATTTTTTTTCATTGTGATGTCTCCAAAGGTTTTCTAGTTCCATTTTTTTAATTCCTGTTTGATGATTTTTAATCTTTGGTGGAAGCTGTGCATCTTGCTGGCCTACTGAGGAAGTGAGATGGACCACCATTCCTTGATTCTTTCTTGGAAATCTGGGCGAGAGCCAGAACGCTTCAAACTTGAAGGGGGAGTTCTTTGGTCTTTGAGAGATTTTGATAGTCAGAACAATCAGCCAATGGTCTGAGCCAGCTTGAGGAGCGATGTTGGCTTCCGTTTCCAGAGAGGAGAGGAAAATTTCTTCTGAGAGGCGAAATCAATCAAGTCTGGAGGATATCTGACGGTGCCCCCCTCTTCTGTTGTTCCAGGTGTAGATGCCATTTTTGGTGAGGGTGTCAATGAAGTCCAGGTCATCTATCATATTTTGAAAGGCCTGAGAATCCGAGTCCAATCTGCAGATGCCACCCCTTTTTTCCCCCAGATTTAGGATAATGTTGAATTCTCCTACAAGAAGACGAAATGGATGGTTGAGTGGTTGGAGTTGACTCTTGAGACAGTTGAGCCAAGCAGAGCGTTTAGAAACCATGTGGGGGCCGTAAATGTTGGTAATGCATAACTTTTATTTGGTTCCCGTGAATTGGAGAACCGTTGTTAGGGTGTGCTTGGAAGCAAAGGAATCAATTAGATGGAACTTAGAGTCTTTCCAGAATGTTGCTATACCGCCTGCCGTGCCGAATGAAGCAATAGCCAAGTGTTTGTATTGTTTCTTGAAGCAGGCCTTTTGAATGTCGTCCATTTCGGACAGACCACTCTTTGTTTCTTGTAACAGTAGAATATCAATCTTTCCTGAGGTAACTTTGGATTTTAGGATCATTTTTTTTGTGGGACGGTTTAGTCCTATTATGTTCCAAGATGTACAGATCATAATAATGTATTGGGGGAGAGAGAGAGCACCCTTACCTTGCCTTCATTGAAAAGGCGAATACTGAGCTCTTGTAGATGTTGACTATTGGTCTTCCGACCCCTTCTCTTTTTCGGCCCCTTAGTGATCTGGTGGTTGGATTTGAGGTTCACTTTGATTCCACTGGCTTGGTTTTTCCCTTTGGTTTGGTGTTCTCTCTATTTTTGTAGGCTTTGTTGTAGAATGTATGCTTCCTCAATTCTTTGTATGTAATCTTCTGGTATTCCATCGATACCTTTTGTGTTCCAGGCCCTTGATATTTTCTGCAGGTCCATGCCCATCAGGATGTCTTCAATCGCATTTTCCTCTGACGTTGGAATATCCTGGATGAATTCCATATCATTGTCTTCTTGAGTTTCCTATTATTATTGAGAGAGGATGGTTATATTCTCCATGTCTGTGTCCATGGTGTTCAGGGTCTTTTCCTGCTCTGTAGGCTGCTCTTTGCTGTTGTTGTGTTGTCTTGTTTCCTCTGTTATAGAGGAGAGGATGTCATATTTATTCTGTTGTGCTAGCCTGGGTGTTTCTCTCCCTGTATTGTTCCTTTTTCCTTGCCTATTTTTGTGGCTCACCTTGATGAAGCCTTGCTTGTCCTTCCTACTTGCTTGGTTGTCTTTTGGGGGTGGCTGATTCTGTGGGAAATCTCTGAAGAGGTGTCCATGCTCATGGCACTTCCGACATCGGAAAGGTATATGTTCATAATTCACCCTTTGAGTCCATATTTCATCTCTGAAGTTCATTTTGATGGCTTCTGGGAGAGCTCCATATACATCAATATAGGCACAAATACGAGCATATGAAATGTAATGACCATTCTTTGTACCTTCCGACATCTTGATGTATTCCCCGAGTTCATTTCCAATGGCTTTGAGAACTGATGGAACCTAGTACTGCGTAGGGAGAGAATATAGTCTGATCCAGACCGGGACTCATGTGAAGTCTTCTTTTTCCGGAGTGAATTTCTCCTTCAAATATCTCATGTAGAGTCTAGCAGAGTTGAAAAAATACAACCCACTCTCAAAGATTCTGTCCCTGTCTTCCAGGAGAGCGAAGACAATGGTGAAGAATCCTTTTGAGCCAAGCTGGAGTTATATCGCACCTTTTGGGTTCCATTTGGCTTGAATCCACCCTTTGAGGGCTCTTTCAGATGACCATATGCCCATGAATTTGCAAATGATGGCGTGTTCTCTCATATATTCTCTGTAGACGCCGATGTCAGGTTCCTGAATAACTATTTCAGGGATCTTTGCCACCTTTGGGTTGTGTTGAAGCCTAGAAAATCTCTACTTCAAACATTGGGGAAAACCACCCGGTCGGGACCTTAGGACAGCTCCTTTTCCGTTTGGTATGGTGGCTCCGACTGGATTTAAAGGACCAGTTTCCTTATAACTAATGGGTTGGTGATGGGTTGATTTGGATGAGTGGAAATGGGACTAAATTGACTGAAATAAAACTATCTAATTTAAACTAAATACTGATAAAGAAATTCTAACACTAACCTGGGCAATTATATGTGAATACAACTTAAGATCATTCCAATTTAATAATAACCATGAAAATGTATTATCATTTAAATTGAAACGTGCAACAACAAATAAATATAACTCTATTTAAGAAATTAAACAGAGTTGTATTAGCATATTGCATTCATCATTGTATACCA